>JZKD02S0170583.1:135411-161855 GCA_000966675.3 Picea glauca | reverse complement strand
GCCTAATATCTGAAATTAAAACAAAGCTAAATCATATAGAGAGATCCCTCTCTGAAGCTGGAAGGGCTAGATCCCAGCTTTAAAAGCGGTTGGTTAAGGTTACCTTAGTGGATTTTTTCTTTTTTCAACCTCTAGGAAATTTACCAAGTGCTAACATAAATGGCGAATCCACTAGGGAAGAACTAAATTGACATAAATGGAGACTCCACTGGGGAAGAACTAAATTGACAATCTCACGACTTCTTTCCACCAAAGAAAGTTTGACTCTGAGAAGAAAGTAATGTTTAGAGGTTGATCAACTCTATACATATTATTTTCAGACTCTCTCTTTGAACCTTTTGTTCTTTTATGACTGTCCCTGTAGCAGTACAACCTAATATCGAGCCCAGACTATCGAATCAAATGCATATCGCGTCAAACCTTTTTGACATAATCCTCCAAACTGCCAATAACCGGGAAGAACTCGAACGTTCGTGGGAATCCATTGAACATGACATAGTTACTCAGGAACAATTGGAAGCTAAACGACGTCAACATAGAAATCTCCCTTAGTTTTCCCTCACCATAAAATTTAATATATATATATATATATATATATATATATATAAACCAAAAAAGAGTTCTGGCTCCCACAAAAGTCCACACTCGATCTCATCCTGACCCAGAACCCTCCACAGCGATAGATAATCCTGAACAGTTGCTGAGAAGAAAGACCTTAGACACCAGTTCATCGAGTTATACTCCCCTTCATAAGTCTCCTTCCTTTTCCGGAGAACCGGATATCTTTCAAAACCTTGATCTTGATCTTTGTCCGCCACGAAACCTTGTTATAACATGGTCTGAAATTTTTGTGTCTAAGCTCATCTTTGACCCAACTACATTGCAACCCCGAACCCCCAAAGTCTTGTCTCCCACGACCAAACTACAAACAACTACCTCAGCACCGCCCAGTCCTTCATCGACTTCGTCTTCTGCCGCTACTTCTCCAACCACCCAGGTTGTTGTCCCACTTCCTCTGCCCATCATGGCAGCTCGATATGCCCCTTTGGTGTTGGCTGCACCACTGCATGCCATGCCCCAAGACTACCAGACTAGACTCCCACAGTTCGATGCAATTGGAACATTAAACGCACAATAACATGTAGATAAAATGAATGACTACTTGGATTTACAAGAAGTCGACGAAGTCGACGTTCAAATGAGACTGTTCGCCCAGAGTCTGACAGGGGATGTCAAGAAATGGTTCAAAGCCATACCCGCCGCATCAATCCCTGACCTTGTCACGTTCCAAAGAAGTTTTCTTGACAGATGGGAGGTAAAGAAAAACCCTCTCCAGATACTGTTAGAATATGAGAATATAAAAAGAAATCAAGGTGAAACTGTCCAAGATTATTGCACACGTTTTAACAATTTGTATAATCCAATCCCAACTAAGATCAAACCTCCCCAAGGTTTGGCATTGATTAAATTCCCTAACGGATTCGATGCTGACATGTCTTACCAATTAAGAGAAAGAAATGCTGCCACCCTTGAAGACATGCAGAAAAGCGCTATTAGTGTGGAGGCTAATTTGTTGGCAAAAAGGGCACATCAAAGAACAGAAAGGAGAGTCACGATCAAAGAAGAACCTTCCACGTCAAACACTGATTCCAAATTGGATTCTGTGGTCAGATCGTTGGAATTATTGTTAGAAAGAACGAGTATTTCAGACAGAAATCCTCCGAGAGACAACCCACCTACCCCTCAGATTCGAAACCCCAATTTTAGAAGAAACCTTCCTCAAATCAGGCAAAGAGATCAAAGAGATCTAAGAGATCCAAGAGACCCAAGAGATCAAAGAGATCAGAGAGGTCATGATCAGCTAATTAGGCCTCCCCTGCAAGAAAATTATGCTGACGAAGGGGGGGAAATAATTGAGGAATTGGAGGATACTCATATCAACCTCATGGGCATTCACGATAATGAGGTCGTCTTCCTTACTCAAGAGGAGTAGGAACTCTTTTTTATAAATCAAACAAAGGTAAGTGAGGAGGTCGGGGATGAAAGACAACAGGCTTCTGAGAACGTTATTTTGGAGGGGCACCACTAATACAATCTGCAAAGTAAGAAGACAGAAGGAAATTCCTCTAAAAGGATGACCGAAATGCAGAAGGTGGCTGAGGCTGAGAAGACCCTCGAGAATACCACTGCTGAAAAGTCTTCTGAGAAAGATAAAATTGATGCTCCGATGAAGAAAAACATCACCATACTAAAAAGACAGGCAGAGCCCGAAATTTTTCCTGTTAATCCACCCAGTACTTCTGAGCGGAAGAATATGGTGGACCAGCCAGAATTGATAAGTCAAACCCGAACACCTGCACCTTTTAGCCTGGAGGTGGAATTAGAAAAAATTAAAATTCTCGTCCCATTGAAAGAGTTGATAAGCAGAGGTGGTTATCATTCACAAGTACTAAAAGCGTTAGCCATTGAACCAGACATAGGCACCAAGGCCTTGACTATTGGATCAGTGACTCATTCTGACACTGTGAACCTCGCTGATGATCGTCCTAAACTCCTTTTTGGACCTGAAGTAGACGGTCGAGACAATACCGGTGATGTAGCTCCCTTTTACAATAGTTTGAACATACACGATTTGATATTGCATAATGCCATGTTGGATTTCGGTGCCTCACATAATCTAATGCCTAAAGCAGTAATGGAAAAACTGGGATTGGAGGTCACTAGGCCTTACAAAGATCTACACTCATTTGACTCCAGCAAAGTCAAATGTATCGGTCTAATTAAGGACCTCTGCATCACCCTGGTTCAGATCCCTTCAAAAAGCATGGTAATGGACGTGGTGGTTGCGGACATCCCGCTAAAATATGGTATGTTGCTATCCCGCTCTTGGGGAGCTAAGTTGAAAGGAACCCTGTAGCTGGATATGTCTTACGCCACTATACCAGTGTTCGGACAACAGAGGAGATTATACAGAGAAACACTAATGAAGTATATGGTTAGCAGTCAAGAAAAACCTCACAATTACCCCCTTTACTCTGCTCACTCTGATTTAGATTCGTTCATCTTGTACAATGATGGTGATACAGAAGAGAAAGATACTCAACTGATAGAAGAGGTAGCTGGTCAAGATGAAGGTCCAGAGAACAGTGAGGAAGAAAAGATGGAAAATGAAATCACGAAAGATTTCCCCGCTGATTTCTGGAGCATGGATTTCGATGTATCTGTGAGTAAAAAGGGAGCAGGAGCTGGAGTCTGCTTGCATAATCATCGAAGAAGGTACTCGGAAAATCATTCCTATAAATTGAATTTCCACTGCACTAACAACATTGTCGACTATGAAGCTTTAATGCTCAGTCTGAAGCTGTTGAAAAAAGTTGGTGCTAAGAAAATAATGGTAAGGGGTGACTCTGAATTAATAATTAAACATATTAAAGGTGAATATTCCGCTAAACATCCATGCCTTAGAGCCTACAGGAATGTTGTTCTTGACACTTTGAAGTGTTTTAATGAGGTTGACTTGCAGGCAATGCCAAGGGGACAGAACATCCTGGCTGACAGATTAGCTACGTCAGTTGCTTCCTGTAAGATTCCTTTCCGCCAAACTCGCTCAGACACTGTTGAAGTAAAATGCAGACTGACAGTGCCCAATAATATCAGGTACTGGCAAGTGTTTGGAAATGACGATCAGATAGATGACTTTCTGCAATGCAAGAACGATTTTGAATGTACAAACATAGATTTAGAAAACGAAAAAGAGAATGTAAATAATTCCGAATTTGAAATAGATAGTGTGAATAATGTAAATACGGTAGATACAGTAGATTCAGGAAAGTTATGAGATGACGAAATGGATGCCGATGTTTTACAATTAAAAAACAATGTTTTACCTAGAGGTCTTGTCCCTCTAGAAGATCTGTTTGACAATGATGATGTAGTTAAGAAACCAAAAATAGAAGCCCATGGGCAAGAGGTAGAAGACTGCAATATAGGAACAGAAGAGAAACCTAATATGGTTAAACTGTCCAAATCTTTACCCCCAGAACAAAAGCTTAAGTACATTGAGCTATTCAAGGAATATTCAGACATTTTTGCCTGGAGCTATGAAGATTTGAAAGCCTATGACACCAGCATTATACAACACAGGATTCCCATAAAGGAAGACCAGAAACCGTTTAGGCAGAAACTTAGGAGGATAAATCCCAAGTTGCTTCCCTTGATAGAAAAAGAGATTAAGAAATCTATGATGCAAAGATCATAGTACCGCTACGTTTCTCTAAGTGGGTTTCTAATCTGGTCCCTACACGCAAGAAAACTGGGGAAATCAGACTCTGCATCGATTTCCATAATCTGAACAAAGCATCCTTGAAGGATAATTACCCCTTGCCTAAAATGGATCACCTCCTTCAAAGAGTGGTTGGGTCCAGTCGAATTTCTCTGTTAGATGGTTTCTCAGGCTACAACTAGGTCCTAGTTCACCCAGACGATCAGGAAAAAACCGCTTTCACCACACCATGGGGCACTTTCATGTATGTGAAGATGCCTTTCGGTCTGATGAACACAGGAGCCACCTTCCAGAGGCCAATGGACATCGCCTTCATAGAAGAGTCAGGTAATTTTATCGTCGTTTACTTAGATGATGTGACAGTGTTTTCCCAATCTGATGATGAACACCTGCGGCACCTTAGACGAGTTTTCGAAAAGTGTAGAAGGTTTGGGATTTCATTAAATCCCAAGAAGTGTCTTTTTGGGTTAGAAGAGGGTAAACTGTTGGGACATATCATCTCTAAAGAGGGAATCAGAATCAACCCCAGCAGAATTGAGGCCATACTGAAGTTAGAACACCCAAGAAACCTCAAATAACTACAGTCCTTTATAGGGAAAATTAACTTTCTTCGAAGGTTCATTCCTAATCTAGCTGAGCTCCTCCGAAACATTACAAACATGCTAAAAAAGGACATGAAAATAAAATGGGATTCTGAATCCAGGCAATCCTTCGAACAAGTAAAACGAGCACTTACAGAAGCCCCAGTTTTGATTAGTCCCGATTTCACTAAAGATTTCTATCTTTTTTCTTTCGCTTCTAAACATACTATAGCAGCTGTATTACTGCAGAAGAACAGTGAAGGGTATGAACAACCCATAGCTTTCTTCAGCAAGGCTCTAAGAGATGATGCCCTGAACTACAATATTATGGAGAAGCAGGTTTTTGCTTTGGTAAAGGCTATAAAGGACTTTAGGGTCTATATTCTTCATTCACACATTATAGCTTATGTTCCAAATGCGGTTGTAAAAGATATCTTGACACAAGACAACCCTGATGGGAGAAGAGGAAAGTGGATTGCAGTTATTCTAGAATATGACATAGAAATTAAGCCCACAAAATTGATCAAAGGCCAAGGCCTTTCCAAATTGATGACTGAATCTAACTTTCAGGCTCTTGACATAATTTTCTAGACGTGGCAGATGAGCAGGGCGAGATGGCGACTCCAAACGTTAAAGAGGTTTTTCTAAACTCTCCATGGTATGCAGACCTTATTTTTGTTTTACAAAATTTACAAGCTCCCCCTGGTTTAACTAAAACTAAAGCTAGATTTTTAAAGTTGAAAGCTTTGAAATTCTGTATTCTAGAAGGAAATTTGTATTGGCAAGACCCTGCAGGTATTCTTTTAAATTGCTTACTCAAAGATGAAGCTGACAAAGTGTTGCAGGAGTTTCATGCAGGTGAATGCAGTGGCCATCTAAACTGGAAGGTTACAGCCAACAAAATACTCAGAGCTGGATTTTACTGGCCCACCCTGTTTGCAGATGTACATCAGAAAGTAACAGCCTGTCACCAGTGCCAACTGTTTGAGGGTAAAACGAAACTTCTTCCTCTACCTCTTAAACCAATTTCAGTTGAGGCTCCTTTCCAACAATGGGGACTTGACTTCATTGGAGAAATACACCCTCCATCTTCAGGCCAACATAGGTGGATTCTTACTGCCACTGATTATTTTACCAAATGGATCGAGGTTGTATCAAGCAGGCAAGCCACTGACGTAGTTATTATTAAATTTCTTGAAAATAATATTTTATCTCATTTTGGTTGTCCTAGAAAGATTATTATTGACAATACAACTGCCTTTCGGTCCAAGAAACTCATTGACTTCTGCAGTCATTACCACATTGGCTTGGGGCATTCCACAACCTACTACCCTCAGGGGAATGGGTTGGCAGAATCCTCAAACAAGACTTTGGTAAATATCATCAAGAAAACGTTGCAGGAAAATAAAAAATCATGGCATGATAAGCTGGTATTTTCTTTATGGGCAGATAGACTAACCACCAAAAGGTCAAATGGTATGTCACCATACCAACTGGTCTACGGTACAGAGGCTATGTTCCCAACTTCTTTGGGAGTCCCTGTCATGAAGTTACTTCGAGAGATGCAAGCTGAACCAAATGACTCCTAGAGATAGATCAATCAAATGATTCATTTGCAACAGACTAGAGAGGATGTTTTCAACAAAACACAGGTCATCCAGGAGAACATTAAGAAGATATTTGACAAACGAACCAAGGAGGATGATTTCGAGCTTGGAGACCTAGTGTTGAGATGGGATGCCCGGAACGAGGACAAGAGAAAGCATGGAAAATTTGATCATTTGTGGACAGGGCCTTACATGATCCAAGCTTTCAGAGGAAACAATGCCTTTTTACTAAACAATGCCGATGGGTCAGATCTGCGATGAGCACCTGTGAATGGTAGAATGTTGAAGCATTATATCCCTCCCCAGTAAGAGATTTGAAGAACTCACTCTCCATTGTACATACCGGGTTTAATTTTCAGTCTTTACTTGCATTTTCTGAAGTGAGGGACATTGGTCAGTTGGTTGAAGCCCGAAGAGAAGGCCCTAAGCTGTTGATCACTGTTTTTCAATATTTTCCTTAAAATCAGACCAATGAAGGCTACTAGACAGATCAGTTCAAGATGGCAGGAAACTAGATTCTTGGCACTCAACAGGGCAAGTACCATCCCCAGGTGGAGCCGTTGTTATCACCCCATAAATTATGGGAATCAACTTATGAATTGGATATTATGGATTATCTGTATCTAGTTTTTTATTGGCAATTGATTTTTCATTTTGCAAAAAGAAAAAGAAAAAGAAAAAGAGAAAGAAAAATAAAAGAAAAGAAAAGAGAAAAGAAAAAGAAAGGAAAAGAAAAGAGGGCAAAAAGAATTGAAACAAAAGCCCCATACAATAATAGTAACTTGGTCATACCTTTCAAGCATGACCAAGTTCTTTTAAATTTTCAATGTTGATAGGTTAGTGAATACATATGATCAGACCATCTAATCCTGGTCAGATAGTCCCTAGGTTTGAACTAGTGAATACATCTGATCAGACCATCTAATCCTGGTCAGATAGCCCCTAGGTTTGAACTAGTGAATACACCTGATCAGACCATCTAATCTTGGTCAGATAGCCCTTAGGAAGAATAATACCTTAACCCAACATTTTCATCTGGGTTATTTGCTTTGTGAAAGTAGGTTAGAATGTAGATTAATTGCTTTGCTTACCTTGCCCAAATAAAACCCACGTGAAGAAAATGTTGCATCAAGTCTTTCCTTGCCTTAGGATAGTTGGAATAAGGTCCCCTTGGTGGTGTCTATGACAAAATTGGATAAAACCCATGAGAAAGCGCTAATCCTAAGTTTTTCCTACACATGACCTTTTCCGCTCCCGACCTATGCTTCATTCACCTTCCAATGGTCCAGATCACGATGATTATATCAATGGCTCACATAGCATTCCGGACCCCCCCGCCCGTTCTGCCTTTAACGGGGGGGGGGTCTGGAATCGGCGATAATAGTTACGCAGATCTGGACGGTTCAGAACAAAGCACGCAAATCCACAGCCCACATTGGATTCCGAACCCCCCCGGCCCGTTCTGCCTTTAACGGAAGGGGGGGGTCCGGAATCGGTAATAACTCAGGTGCAGATCCGGACGGCTCGAAACAGAGCGCTCAAATCGACGATCCACATTGAATTCTGGACCCCCCCCTCCGTTCTGCCTTTAATGGAGGGGGGGGTCCGGAATTGGTATTAAAGAGCGAGCTAAGATCTGCGCTCAGGAAGCCAGCACGCAGATCAATGGATCACGATGGATTCCAGACCCCCTTGGTGTTCTGCTTTTAATCAAAGGGGGGGGTCCGGAATGAATATTCCTTACGGCGGGCCCCTTGTTACATGTGGCGTTGTCCTATTGGTTCAGAAGTCCCATCCTCCACATGCTGTCTGACTCCCCTTCGCCCCTGGACGTCACCCTCCACTGAGCCCACTTGGCCCACTTGTTCCTAGGGTCGTGTCACTTCCCATAACTTCTGTCAGTCCATGTTGTCAGTACCATAACCCCCTTCACTCATGGACAGCCTCCTTCAGCGACTTTTACCCCCAATCACAAACCTCCACGTCAGTCATCCGTATGCTTTGGTCACTGTCACCTGCCATATCACCCCAAGTGGCCCGTTGTCCATTAATAACAGGATAACATACCCATTGTCACGATGACCATTTTCCCGCGTCCGACCGACCCATTTTTGAATAAAGCTATCGTTTCCCTTTGTATTCTTTAGTCATCCATTGCGCTAGAAACCTCCTATTCCTCCATTGTTCCCACATTGCTTTCACCTACAGTCATTCGACCCCACTAACGCATTGATTATTGCAGGTACAGTTGCCAAAATGGTGTCTAAGACAAAGCAAGATGAAGAGGAAGATAATCCATTCGTTCCTCCTCCGGTTGACCTGGATAAAATTCCCCTGGTCGACAAAGATCACTTCATAGCCGATACTATATGCAGTCTCGACTTTTCTGATCTCCAGTCATGGCTCTGGGAGGTTTTACTGGACCAGAGCGACGAAATTGGACTCTGGGAGTCCAATTTGCCCCTGTATATTTTCCCCCAGATTCATAATTTCCCCGAGTTTACCCTCAAATGCCAGGCCCATTACGTCCCCGACCAGAAAGCCATCCTCTCTTCATCCGGAGACGTCCTATTCTTTATCACCCCTGAAGATATCGACCAGATGATGCAAATTACCCGCCCGAAATCTGTGTCCCCCTTCAACCTAGAAGTCCTCACTGAGCTTTATCAAAAAATGAATTTCCTGCAGAGAGCTCAAATATTTGAGCTTTTCCTCCCCACTTCCACTCCACTCCCGTCCACCAATCCCCCGTACCCTTCTTCCATGTTTTCCACCAAAGGAAATCAAATAATTTCTTCTCTGTGTGCCTTGCTTGGATACTATTCTGGTCAATGGGTAGATGAGCCCATCCTGGGTTTTCTGTCCATCTTCTCCAACAAAGAAAAGCCGACCATGCAGTTCGACTACGACACTTTCTTGGCAAATAATATCCACGAGCAATTTGTTAATTTCACCACAGAAGGCATGTTTAGGTACTCATCCATTCTGGCTTACATGTTTGTCTTTTTCCAAGCCGACAGGTTCAACTTCTCCATGTAGAAGATGGACACCGACGGGAAGCCCTAGCCAGTCACAGCGTGGACTTCTCTTCTAAAATATAATTCTGTCGAATACGAATTCACAGCATTCATTGACTAGTTTTACCATCCTGTGGTAAGTATGTTGAGTGGCATGCCTGAGCCATGAATAAATGATGAAGTCCAGAGGATCCTGCATCTCTCGGACAACGTTCAGACAAGAGACTGGTATTTATGCCAGAATCACACTGAAATCAGAGTCTTTGTGTGCGAATTGGCGCCTTATAAACTGCCTCGATATGTGCCGGTAAGAGTTTTTGCATTAGAATATATAAGGTATATTATGAACTCTGATGATATTCATTTTGTGTCCCTTAAGAAAAAGAAGCAATTAAGAATCAAGGGAAAAATCGGCCCTTTCATCTGCAATAGCCGAGGCACAGGGGAAGAAGCAGATCGAATTTTGAAGGAGATGAAATTCTCTACGAGTTTCATCTGGCACTATGATCTGCGCAGGATCATTTCAGACATGAGGGTGAAAAACAAAAATGCCCCGTATGCTCATGAGTCGAAGCCAGAGATCAAGAAATTTGTGAATCAGACAGTATGGCTGCCTGACACTTTGTTGGACTTGGAATAGCAGAATCCCTCGACCAGTGCGCCGCCCTCTTCCACACCTCAGGTCCTCAAGGAGAAGATGCCCTGATAGGAGTCATCTCCTCCTGTAACAGAGGTGTCATCAGAGGAATTTCAAATCCACTCCAAAAAATCGAAGACAATTTCGACGCCCGGCGCAATAGTAGAACATGAAGTTTATACTACCACAGTGACCACCACAGGGCCCATGCCCTTCACTCTACCTTTCGGCTCAAGTCAGCACAAGGGAGTTACAACAGCATTGAAAACCACAGATTCTCCCTTAGATACTCTGCCAAGCAAGACGGGGCCCAAGTTGGGAATTTTTGAAAAATATGACTTGATCAAGAAGAAGAACCAGACCCTCTCTAGCAGCACTTATGCCCAGTTCCAGAAGAAATCATCCACAGCCCAGCATAGACTTCTTTCGGCATTTGATACAGAAAATGGTAGGATGCATATGGCTTTCCTCCAAGCACAAGTGCCTGATCCCAAGGTGATATCAGATTACAAAAGGGACACGTTTGAGTTTCAAGCAAAGGATGTGCATCCAACAAATCAGATGGATCTACACAAGCAGACTAGGGAAATGATTTTCCACACTTTGGCCCACGCTTCAGCTTCTGCATCAAAGTTTTAGATAGCTTTGAACAATGCCCAGACCCAACTTAAGTTAGAAAAAATGTCTTCTTTCGCAAAAGACAACAGGATAAAGACGTTGGAGGAGCTGGTCCTCAAGATTGGTTACAACCCGGCAAACGTCAAGGCTGTCGAAGAGATAATTAAAAAGAAAAATGATGACATCGCATCATTGAGAAAACAACTAAAGTTCCCTCCAACAGAAGACCCTCAGGCAAAGGAAATAGATGAAAAGGAAGGTGAAAAGGATGAGATGCTGAAATTACTCCTCGAGCAGAATGCGCAGTTAAAGGAGATGGAGGCGGAGATGGAGAGACTGCTAAAGGAGAAAGAGCAGGTAAAGCCAATGGAAGGCATTCCATTGAGTGTTATCCCAATTGCAGGATTGAGCACAACAACAGTGACAGTCATTCCATCTGCAATAGCAGTGCCCCTACCAGAAGGAGAAACAGACCTGGCCAAGTCTATGGAGAGAATGAACCTACAAGAGTCAGAAATCAGTAGGCTTAAGAAAGAAGTGGAGAATCTCCAAGAACTAAAGACTTCTTTCCAGACAAGTCTGTCCAAAGAGAAACAGGTGAATGAGAAAATCAGGAAGGAGTTACAACAGCTCCAGAAACAGATAATGGCAGGAAAAACTTTGGCTGAGGTCAAAGAGATCGTGTGGACTGATATTTCCAAGTCCATAAATGAAATCTGGCCAATGGTTTAAATCATGTTTGAACAAAATGAGTTGCTCGAGAGGAGAAAACAGGCTGTGGAGAAAATCATAACTGAGTTGGGAGACATGCCAGCGCAAGCTAATGAAATCATAAGGTTCCTGAATTCCAGGACCCGGGAGGAAATCGAAGAATTGAAGATCGAGGACAGGACATAAACTATATTGGAGGTGAAAAGAGTTCTAACCAAAAGAGGCCTCATGCTTCAGCTTGAGGAGAAAATTCAAGTTATGGATCAAGGAGTGCAGAAGTTTTTCCACAAGATAGATGCTCTGCAAAGGAAGGGCCTGCCTGGTATGAAGGTCATTAATGACAAATTAATGACACTCTCTGATTATAAGAAAAGGTTGGTTGAAGTGTCTAAGGACAACTCTAAGTTTTCCGGTATATAAGGAGGCATCACAGGAAAAGAATTCATGGATGCCTTGCAGTTGGATATTAGTATCCAGCACGAGATTAAGCACATATTCATCATCAAGCCCACATTTGCTAAGTACACAGACATGGATGAAGTGTACCGGAGATTGCTTAAAGTCACAGTGCCAGGTCATATCAGATGGGAAGAGCTGTGGGATCTACTAGATTAGCTGATGAGTTGTCGCTTCCAGTCACCTGTCCTGTCAGAAGAGGTTGCGGAGGCACCTCGCCAACGGCCTACCCCAGAAATTCAGCATACAATTGTATTGATTCATCGAAACAGTTTTGATTAGTTAAGTTAGTTAGTCTAAAAATAGTATGAGCACGTCCTGATCAGTTATGACAAGAGCGTTTGTATTTTGTATTATAAATACTTCATTTTCCGAAGTATTGAGGGTTGTTGATTCGCACACCCTATTGCTATCAAACTGTATCATTTTTGAAGAGATCCGCCATTAATAAAGAAGGGGCATTTTACAGGATTCTTGCGTATGTTCACTGGTGATGTGATTTTCTAAGTTAAATGTTTTCTTTCTCTTTATTCATTTTGTTTTCTGAATCTAATCTTTATGAATAGTGTTATGTTGCAGGATTTATCTTTGATACCCTATTTCCGATTCTAAAAGATTTAAATGTTTATCTTCTAATATCTTCAATTAAGAAATTCTTAACTGCTTGTTAATTGAAGTTATTTTCCTCATCTGTTCTTCCATTCATCATTTTAATTACTAAAAGATCCAGTGAATGTATTACCTCGCCCTGTGAAAATCTTCTTTGGCGTTTCTGGTTATTTCTCAGATTTGACTAAACAAAGACCCCATAGCCCAATGGATGTGTAGTTTGTCTCAACCAACTTTAAAAACCCTTTACAACAAAACCAACAATTCTTTTAACTAGCCTAATATCTGAAATTAAAACAAAGCTAAATCATATAGAGAGATCCCTCTCTGAAGCTGGAAGGGCTAGATCCCAGCTTTAAAAGCGGTTGGTTAAGGTTACCTTAGTGGATTTCTTCTTTTTTCAACCTCTAGGAAATTTACCAAGTGCTAATAGGACGTACAACCTCGGTGAGCGTAGTCAAGTCTTGTGAGCTTTTTGTGTCGAAGAAAAATTCAAGACAAGTCTTGTGAGCTTTGTGTGTCAAAGAAAAATACAAGACAAGGAAATGTGAAAAGTTCTCCTAGGTCTTCATGATGAGCTATGACCATTCCTTAGGCACTAGCCACCCCTAAGTGAAATAACTCTAGCAGTTGACCATGGTTAAGGAGATCTGGATGATCACATTCCATGATCCTTATATGCATAAGGTTATGAAACTTCTTGTGATATATTGATCATGTCAACAAGTCAATAATCATGTGCAATGACCAGAAATAACTATGTGAAAATGGATGCATGAAGAATACCCTCTTTGCTAAGAGGGAGTGTTGAATTTTGAGCAGCTACAAAAGTTATTATTTTCAAGAATCCTTCCTAGCTTCCCTCTCTCAAGATAGCCTTCAAGCTACCCTCCTCAAGATGGCCTCTTCCTAAACCTCCCTCCTGAAGCTTCCCCCTTTCCAGGTCATCCATAACCTAGCTGTCCTAACCTAAATCCTATCATATCCTAACTTAGGAGGTGGCTCTAAGCTAGACTCTATCCTATATAAAGAGAGGGAGGTACCCTCTCTTCACATCAGTTTTCACATCAATTTCTATATCATTTTTACATCATATTAGTTCACTTAATCTGAGCAGTGGTTAGAACTATTCCGAGGGAGAAACATAGGCTATTCTGAGGTAGCATCAAGTCCTATTCTAAGGCAACAACTAATCTATTCTAGAAACATCCATAAACTATATCCTGTAGCAGTTGATAACTCAGTTCTAGGAAGCATATAAGAGACTATTATATAGCAACAAATATACTTTGTTCTGAAGGTGTTTTGGACAACAACTGAAGGTGTTATGAATAGAAACTAAAGGTTGTTCTGGACAACATATAAGGGCCTTTTGTGAGGGTGGAAAAACTCTGTTCTGGGCAATAATCTGAGGCATATTTAAGGGTAGTTCTAGGACAACCTTAAGGCTAGATTTGGGGCAGCCAACAAGCAGCAACAAAACAGTTTTGTGACAACAACTAGAGGATAGAAAAAGCTATAGGTAGAGGCTCAGATATATTGATGACACAGTGACAACAGTAAGAACTATTGTCTTAGTTCTAGTATCTTATCTCCCTCTTTCTAGAAGAGTCTTGTAAGTCCATTATACTTGTTTGACTAATCAATATATCACAAGAAGAAGTTGGTTGGGTTTTCTTCCCCTTTAGGGTTTCCCAGGATAAATATTTGTCCTCTATGTAAATGTCTTTCTTTCAGTGATCCTTATTCTTCAATTAATGTTATAGTTAAATGTTAAAGGTTAAAGAACACTACTATGAAGTTTTATTATTTTTTTAAGCTTGAAAATAGACATGAAAGAGACCAACTCATAGTTTATAAATATGTGACTAGCTTCAATGCACCCTCTCCAAGATTCAGTTTTAGTAGTGTAGTTGTTACAAAATTAGGGTTTTTGCATAAGACTTAAGTGTGACTTTTTCCTTGTTTGAGGAGGACGTTGGAGAAAGTAAGCACACCTAGGAACTCTCCCTAGGAGGGAACATCTAGTCATTGGATCAAAATTATGAAATTTGAAGTTTGAAAAATTAGGGTTTCCCCATAAAACCCTAATTTGCAGTTGTAGTTAAAGTATCAGTTGTACTTGTAGTTGCAGTATCAGTTGAAGTATCAGTTGCAGTTTCAGTTGCAGTATCAGTTGTAGTATCAGTTGCATTTTGAATGATAGTTCCTTCATTCCAGTTCCTTCATGCTAGTTGCAACACCAGTTGCAGTGCCAACACCAGTTGCAGTGAAAGTTTTTGTGAAGTGTTGGGACTTGCTTTTATTGTCCTAGTTTGCCTTACCCTAGAAAATATCCAGCTACCTTCAGATTACAATTTGCAACATCCTTGAATTTTTAAAGGTTTGTTATTGCTTTTCATTGCTATCGGATGGTGCCACTACCTATCAATAATGTCAGAGGTATGTATTTACATATGTTCAAACTGTATGATTATTCTAAAGGGTATTTGCAAGAGAAATGATCTTTTATCTAAACAACAATCATAGATCCGGAAGGATCTTAGATCCAATACATTCAAACAAGCAATGCACCCCAAGTTTGATTAGTTTGATATGTCTCTACTTGCTATGGAATTATTGTAATCTTATGAATATTCAGATTGCATTTTGATCCTTTAAAGTTATCATACTAACCATTGGTCAAAATTAAATTCAAAGTATTAGATTGATTAAAGTTGAGATTATAGAGTTTATTCCCTAACTCAGTTTTGTATCAAGAAAGCATGTTATATTAATACAGAGGATAGTTTGAAGAAAATACTTGTCCTCTTGAGTGAAGGAGACTTGGAAGAAAATAAATACACTCATTCTTGAGGACAAGTCTCCAGGTTCCAGGTTTGATTGATTAAATTGATAAGATTCAAATTTACACATATCAAATTTGATAACTACTAAACAACATAGTTTTGATATCCATGTTTGAAAAGTTTTATTATTAAATACTCGGTAGCATGTGAGCACTATTGAGATAAATTCTTACTGTAATCATTTACTAGATATAAATAGCATCCCTCCAGGAGAAAATTCTTGTTTTGTTTCCAGGTTACCATGGAGGAATGATTAATCACAACACTAGAAGAGTGTTTCTCTCATTCCTTATTATTGTATTTCTTACTTTTTACCCTTGTTTCAAGAAGGTCACAAGTGATAGCTCTAATTGAGCTAYTGTAAYKATTTTKCTYRCTATTGTTTTATTATTATTATAAAGAGTATTATTATTGTATGTTGTTTCTCCCTTGTTGTTCTTGTTYTGGGTAGGTSACATGTGATAACCTTGGGGAAGCTATARTGACAGTTTCATGAGGTAACATATTAGATGAGACATGGAGYAGACTATCCAAGTTGTATACATGACCGTATACATCCATGTACCAAAGAAGATGAAGAAGAAGCTACTTTTGAGATACAGATTATCTCATATGGAGATTGATTGTAAGGAGAAGAAGGCTCTAAAGATGACCAAACATTAGAATAGAACTCATAGTAGACTTTGTCAATGGATAATGAAGCCAAATGCACAGGAAGAAAAATTTGTTTGAAGTTTGACTCAATTTTTCATATTAAGACTTGGTATTCAACACCAAGTATATCCTACAGAGACTATGAAGTTTTTGTAGACTCAGAAAAAATCAAGAGTCATAGTAAAGAAAGGATCATATGGGAAACATAGACATCTTTCAGGATTGAAAGACATATTTCATGAGTTGATAAGACTAAATCATAGATTTAGAGACCTCTAGGAGACATGGAATCTCCTGAGAAGATTCCCTTGTTTCAGTTATAGAGGAGGAAACCAGTAAGAAGGATTGGGATATACATTTTTCCTTGAGACAAGAAGGGAAGTCAATGGTGACTTCCAAGATTGATCTAATAGATCAAGCATGTTGTAGATAACAATATAAATATGTAGAAATCCCAATTTGTATCCAGATGATTCTCCCAACAAGAGGGAGAATACTATGTTGAGACACTTGCTCCAATAATCGAAGAAATAGTTCCAGTGTTCATGAACATATCCAGAAAAACCATGATTTCGATACAATATGAGATTCAAGGGGAGCAATACTTGTATTTGAGATTGATTTGCTCCCGTGAAAGAAGAAAATCTACCTTTAGTTTCAAATAAAATTGTTTCCATGATAGAATAGAGGAGCTACTCTTAGAGTTCAACAACTATAGTGAAAATAGAAAATTCATTCTCAACCTCAGAAATAGCAACTACAGGTGCAAAGTCCCAGTTCTAGAAGAAACATTTGCAGAAAAAGTAGAGGACATACTTTCAGGCAGTGAGAAAAATAGTTATTTGCAGAAATCACATAGAACCAGCACATGATTATGCAAATTGAGTTGGAGCTAATCAAGTGTACTAGGTTGGTACAATGTGATGTGAAAAATTGGTTTTGAAATATAGGACATGAAGACTCATGTATGAAAGTTAAAGCAAGCTCCAAGAGCTTGGTATGCCAGGATTGATAGTTTTTTGATGCGCTTGGGATTTACCAAGAGTAATGATGTTCCCAACCTTTAGTTCAATATTGAGAATGATGGACCACTTATATTGATCCTATATGTGGATGACTTGTTCTTGACAGATGAAGAAAAACTCATCACAGATTGTAAGAAAAATCTTGTCACTGAATTTGAAATGAGTACCTAGGCTTGATGCATTATTTCTTAGGTCTTGAAGTATGGAAGAGCCCAAAAGAGATTTTCCTTAGTCAAGGAAACTATGTTGTTGAAATTCTTAATACATTTGACATGATGGACTATAGAGCCATGTCCAATCCTATTGAGATGAATCTAAGTTATTGGATGATACTTTGTCATAAATAGTTGATGTTACTCTAGACAAACAAATGATTGGTTCATTGATGTAACTAACAAATACCAAAATAGATATATGCTTTGCTATGAACACCTTGAGTCAATTTTTGGTGGAGCCTAGACGTTTTCACATTGTAGCTAATGAGATACCTTAAGGGTATGTTGGGTTGTGGCCTCTATTTTACTAGAGATTGTGACTTCAGATTGTATGGCTATACTGATTTAGATTGGGTTGGAAGTGTTTCAAATAGAAAAAACACTTTAGGATGTTGTTACATCTTGGGGTCAGCCATGAATTCATGGCAAAGTAGGAAGAAATTCGGTATTTTTCTCATCATGACAAAGCAAAGTACATTGCAGCATGTTCCTACAGTTATGAAGCCATATGGCTTCAAAAGTTGTTGACAATTCTATTCGATTTGGAGATGGAAGCTACCATGATTCTATGTGATAACCAGAGTTGCATAAATATGACATAGAACCCAGTGTTCCACAATAAGACGAATCACATAGAGATATGGTATCACTACATTCATGAGATGGTGAAGAAGGGAGTTGTAAAGCTCCAATATGTTGGCACAGATGAGCAGGCTGTAGATGTGTTGACTAAGCCTCTCTCTCATGTGAGTTTTGAGTAATTTTGAAACAAGATTGGTGTTGTCTGAAAGGAGATCCCTCAAAATGGGGAGTGGTGTTGATGATACTATGGTATATTTACCAACATCGGGTAGCTTAGTTAGGATTTTATATCCTAGGGGGCTGATCATCCCTGGGCAGATCTCGAAGGTTGGTAAGGATGGTCTGTCAGAGTACCTGTGCATGTATATGTCAACTATGGTCAGTACTGGTAGCTAAATTAGGATTTTATATCCTAGGGAATATTATGATTCTTGGGCAGATCCTGAAGGTCCGGTAAGGATGTTCTATCAAAGTACCACATGGTAGCTTGTTAGGATTTTATATCCTAGGGAATATTATGATTCCTGGGCATATCTCAAAGTTCTGGTAAGGATGGTCTGTCAGAGTACCACATAAGTTTTTGTTGATGCACCTGTCTCATTCTATTGCCACATATAGTTGTTGATGATGTTGATATTCTACCTCTGTGTTGTTGATGTTGATGTTCCCGCTTCATGATATTGATGTTGATGTTCCAACTTCATACTGTTGATGATGATGATGTTACTCTAGCTCCACGCTACAAATGATGATGATGTTCATTTTCTACTAATGTTGATGATGCAAAAAACTTTCTATGACCTATAGTTATGATCGACAGTGTTCCCGATGTTGATGATGATGTCCCCTCCTCTTGATGATGTATTGATTCCAATCAATTGTTATTAATGTTGTCAGTAGAATAACCTTCTTGTTAATGGGTAGTGTTGAAATATTGTAACTTTGAATAATATTCTACCCGAGAGAGAGTTGATTAATATTATTATATTATATTTAATTAGGCCCTATTGTTCCTTAGTAAAAGTCGACCCTATTGTGACTTCACAGTTAAATGTAAATTAAGAGGGTAAAGTGACAAGTTAGACCAGACCTAACTAAAGGTTGGCCAGACCACTATTTGTAAGAGAGCCCAATGCCTCATTTGGACACACTCACCACACTAGCTCTGCAACTATGAAGAAGTGCACAAGTCTTGGAGGAGTACTTGTTGCAAGTAGGGGTGAGGTCAAGGAGAGTTTTGGTCTATCTCTTGGTATTTCTTGGTTAAGTGGTGTGTTACTCTTCCTAGTGAAGGAGTAGAGGAGGATATTCTATTCAGTCTTTGGTCTATCTATATTGAGGAAGTTTTTGTTGGGTTTTATCCCCCATTAGGGTTTCCAAGGATAATCTATGTGTCTCTATTGTTTCTGTGATTTCCTCTCTTTTAGTGATATTATATATGCATCTAATGTGATAAATGAGTATAATAATAAAGAAGAATCGTAAATTCTAGTTCTATAAGTAAAACTTCAACATAAGAGACATACGATGCTAGGCAGATGGTGCTTTTCCAGTATTTATTAACTACTTAAGATGTGGTCTGACATCTTTTTGATGGAATACCTAGCGGGAAACCCCTGAGTACTTCCCCACTTCATGGATGGTAAATGGGGTAAACTGTTGGCCCTCATTATGGAGCCTAATCCCAAGGGAGAACAAGATATTCGAACATGTGACCTCCTCCGCCAGGGATAACTTCATGTCTGGCTCAGAACCACTTGAGATAACCCTTGGTTCTATAATGTTGTCTGACATGTGTTGAGTCATCCTTGACATTAGACATGTAGGATAATCGAAAATACTCATCGAAGGATGCATGAGTTGACTCAATCAAGGAATGTGTGATTCAATTGATTCAAGGATCGATTGTGGGGATTCGATCATAAGTTTCAACCAAACAATTGATTGAGAGTAGGTGATAATCGATGGATTCCAATCAAGTCTTTGAATGGATCAAGCATTCCCCCTTAGTTGGAAATGGTCACCTTTGCTCACTTATGTATATGAGGGGGACCATTTCCCACTTATGTATATGAGGAAAATTTTGATCCAACTCAATGGTATTGTACTACTTTCCTTGTGATGGGATTTGTCCTTCTTTACCCACTTGAAATAAGGGAATTGTTAACATCCTTGTATGGCATGCTTATTTTCCAAAATTAGTGTCGATTGCAAGTGGCTCTTGAACATCTAGGTGGATTTTTTCTGGATCTCTAGGCTATAACTTAGTCTATTCTATAAATGGTGGAAAATAGGGTAAAAACAAATCCATATTGAATATTGGATGTAATCTTAGGTATGGAAAAATGCTAATCTTAAGGGAATTTTCCCCAATTTTCTCAAGCATGGTATAAGGACCATATCACAAAGGCTTCATCTTCCTATATGGGCCATTGAACCTTTCTTTCTTCATATGTAACTAGAATTCATCCCCAATTTGGAATGAATGAGGATTATGATGCTTGTAATGTCAAGCTTTAGTTTTTTCACTACCTCGATACAACATCTATTTTTTCTTGTTTTTGAATCTCATAGACCTTATCCTTGAAATTGAGTGCCTTATTGATTTCATTTTGTTCATGGTCTGTGTCAAAATAAATAGTCATTCGATTGACTAAGTCAATAAACTCTAAGGGATAAAATCGATAATAGACTTCAAATGGACTCTTGGCGATTCAACTATGTTGAGCTCAGTCATAACTGTGTTGGATATATGGGAAAATATCATCCCATGTTATGTGATTCTTTTCATTGTGTGTATGAAGAAATTATACCATAATGTGATTTACAACTTCATTCTATTCATATTTGTGAGGATGGAATGTTTTTGACATAAATAGTTGTGTGTCGATTTGCTAATAGAATGTTTTCCAAAATATCATAACAAATATCAAGTCATGATTGGTGATGATTGAAGATGGTAGACCATAGTTCTTCCAAACACACTCAAAGAATATTTGAGTAGTTTTCTAAGAAATCGTAGTCTTCTTGTGTCTAGGTGTAAGGATAGGCATTTCAGAAAATCTATTAACAACTACTACAATTGCATCATGTTGGTTCTTGGTGACATAATATTTATTCAATAAATCCATACAAATGGATTCCCCCAGTCAATCTAGAATAGGAAAGGGTTTATAGAAACTCTATTAAGGATTTGGTGGATTGATGATGGCCTTGATATATTTTTCAACATTCAACTTGAGTGAATTCTATAGAAATAATTCTATAGTACCATAAGAGTATTTAATACTCCAAAGTGACCTTTGTTTTGATGTAGTGTGCATCATAGATAAGATTATGCCACTACTCACCTAGATGTAAACCAACTTGTCCTAACTTGTAAAAACATTTGTCCTTCAAGAGGTAGTGGATGTCAATCAAGTTGCCTATCTGTACTAGTCAATACAAGAAGGAGAAATTAGTTATGTTGGAAGTAGGTTGAATCAGAAATAAAGGCTATTTTGGGGAGAAAGGCATGCAAGAGGAAAGAAACGGCTAGAAGGAAAAGCAACACATGTGCATGCATGGAAGACCTAACAACACGAGGGTTAGGGTTTTTGTAATACATTGTAATGGATGGTGAGTCAGAAATATAAATAAGTAGTACCTAGGAGAGGCTAATGGGGAAATACATAGGCTAATAGGGAGAGAGAGGGGAGAGAGAGAGGAAGGGTATTGTAATAATTGTACAAATCATTAAGATAGTGAGATAAGGAGGGAATGAGCGACTCGATCTCGAGGGTTATATCGTAGGCTGAGGATCTTGGTGCAATCTATTCAACCTCGCAGGGATCGAGGAGTTGCTGAGAGAGCATGAACTAAGAATGCAAATACACATGGCATGATATATTTCTGAACCATAATAAAATCCTAAGAACCATATCTTTGTGGATGTAGCCCAAGAGGGAGTGAACCACGGTAACATTGTGTTGTGGGATTGAATGAATGTGTCTTTGTGTTTGATTAATTGATGAATGTTGAATGAATGAAGTGATTAAGTAGATATGGTATTTTACATGCATACGTAAAATAAATGTTATAGAAGGATGTTAAATAGAATAGAAAAAGGTTGTGATATACAAGTACAGATATCTCTCAGTCCTAGGTTGCAAACACCTGAGTATTGCAGCCACCCATAAGACCTATCTTGGGTGAGACTGTGTAGTGCACTCTATGTACTGTGTTGCCTTCTAGGTAACTAGAGAGGCCGATAGTCTTAAGGGATTTTGTTGGGAAGCTTCTTGGTTATGAACCAGGGTCAATATGTAATGGTAAATGACTAAAAAGAAAGGGAAAACCAACAAATGGTTCCATTGTCGGCTGATTGGAAGGCAATGGGATGGAGCACATGAGATCTATGGAATGTGTGACAAAATAATACCAGATGGGACGAAAAAAAGGTGAGAGAATGCGCCGCTAGAAGGGGATGTTGAGACCGTGGAATCCCATAAAGGCAGAGATCGAAGGATAGATGAAGAAAAAGGAGCTAGAGTTTGCACAGAAAGATAACAGAAACCCCAAGTTAACACCGTGAAAATATCTGGACAAGTACGTATTCACCGACTTGCATGAAGTATTTTTCTGTGATTTCCCACACATATTGTCGAATTTGATCAAAATATTGAAAGACAACCATTTGATGAATCAGATCAGACAACTATAGTGGAATTCCGAAGAGATCGTACAGCTACAATGCGTTGATAATAAATTCACGTGTGCAATATATTTTTGGTTTGACAACATTGTTTTCGGATTTATCATAGAGTTTGAAGTAGATATAACAAAATCGTACAATGCAGATAAACAAGACTTCTTGAAGGGACCTCAAGGTAGTTACCTTCTATAATTATATACTTCCAATAAGATATTGTTATATAACAAAGGTGTAATGACAATGGAGTCAGACAGCTAAACTTCCCTACGTGCATGGGGGAAGGGGGGAAGCACTAACATAAAATGGAGAAATGGAAAGAGAAGGAGACAAAGGAAAGGAGGAAGAATTGGACCCAATCAAGATGGAAGACCACCAGATCAAGCAAATCATGGCAATAGCTGGAAAGACGCGCAGTGGAGTACCCTACCAATACAAGGTAAACACCAAGAAGAGAGTTGTAGCTGCGAGGGAAGGCTTTGAAAGTGATGAAGAGGAGGAAGACAATCTTCGGGATGTGGAACAATCCTATCCATATTAATGTTAGTGTGGAACCCATAAACCCATGTGTGACTAACACACCAAAAAGAACACCACCATTGAGGGAGCCAGTTCAGGAAGTACATCTACACAAGGAACAATAATTGGGGGAGCCAGTTTAGGAAGCATTAGTCAAGAATCTACACTGCGCAGAGGTAGTAGTTCATCATTCAGGATGGCAGGACATGATACCACCATCAAGGTACCAGAATTCAAAGGAGAAGAATAAGAGGACCCAGAGAAGAACCTGTTTATCTGTGAAAAGATATAGGAAGAAAAATAGATCATTGATGAAGACACTAAACTTTCCCAACTATCTATCATGCCAAGAGACCCTGCACTAGACTGGTATATGAGTCTAGACATAAACAATGCACTTGGGATGATAAGGACACTGATAGACATCAAGAAAATACTGATAAATGAGTTTCAAAAGCCAATCTCAGAGGACCAATACATGAACGAGATGATATAAATTAGACAGAAACTAGGAGAATATGTATGGGAGATTGACCAAAGATTCAATCGACTTAAAGGAAAGTTGAAATATCTCATGAAAGATATGCACTACAGGCACTTGTTTGTCAAATCACTATTACCACACTTGAAATATCCACTGCAACAAATGAAGTTCTAGACATAGGTAGCCCTACAATTGGAAGAAAACTAATATCATAAGATAGATCTAGCCATCGAGGAGTTGAAGGAGGATCCGAAGAACTTAACATTCCAGCTAAACTAGAACAAAAGTAAGGACAAAAGAGAATTCGTTTGGTGTACCAAATGCAGGACATAAGGACACCATAAGAATGAATGTCCAACATTCACGTAGTACATAGTAGCAAGAATGCCAAATCCATTACCAACAAGAGGATTGTGGTGAAAAATATGTAAGAAACAGGGCCATGATCCATATCAATGGCCAATGATGTAGAAGTACCAAACATTCCCAAAGAGTTCGTATTGTAACTTTTGCAAGTCAGTAGGCCATGATGAAAAAGACTGTAGAAACATGGATTTGATGAGAGAGAGGACATCAGATGCATATAGGGTGAAGGTAGAAATGATGATCGGGCAGGCCACACCTTGGTTTAAACAAGTACCAGCCCCATACAACACTGCGTAGTAGTAGTATAATATTGTGCATCAACCATATAACACAGTGCAACCCCACTACAATATCGTGCAATATAACTAGGTGCCTCAATATAATGCACTGCGAGGGGATCGAGTTGGCTACAAAGGCAGAGGAAGAGAAAGAGGATGCTTTGGAAGAGGTAGAGGACCAGTGGCATGTCACAACTATCAACAACCAATACACTATGCAAGAGAATGTCCACTTCCACCAATGACTTGTATGTATTGTTGCACATTGGATCATGACACAGAAGAATGTTCTACGTTATTATGGAATATCCAGGAAAAAAGGAATCAAAGCAATCAAAATGTTCAATGGATTTCAGCAGAAGCAAGTGATGAAGGAAGAAACATTAACATAGTTACATGTGAAGGAGCTAAAACAGGAAACGACCTAGTACGACAAGAGTCAGTACAACACCAATGGATGAAGAAGAATGTCGAACCAAGGAAGCAGTTTGAAGTACAGAATGAGAAGGAGATATTTAAGCAAGCCAAGAAAGAATTTTTTAAGCCTGACATTGCGTCGACCTCAACTACACAACATAGTGAGGAAGTACCAAAGTACGATATGCCTCCATCGTTGGATCATACCAAAGAAATGCATCCCTTGAGACAAGTAAGTACAATCAAAGGCTTTTTGCAATCATGTGTAAAATTACTAAATGATCCATCCTCTATCAAAGTATTACAAAATATGCTAGAAAGATGTAGCGTAGAGACAAAAAGACAACTAGAACAAAAAATAGTCAATCACCTACATACAAGGATAAGAATAAGTAGGGAATTCATGCTGAACACCAACATTGGAGATTTCAACATGGGAGATATCATATTGGATATAGGATCCGTAGTCAATGTATTATCCAAGAAGACATGGCAATGTATGGGAGAGCTCACATTAGGATATTTACTTGTTCAACTAAAACTGGAAAATCAACACAAAGTTCTACTAATTGGGAGACTAAAAGGATTGATAGTAGACCTAGATGGAGTGTGCACTAAAGCTGACTTCGACGTAATAGAGATAGTGGATGACACAACACCTTACCTAGCATTTCTCAGCTTGGATTGGGAATTTGATAACCAGTCCATAATCAACTTAAAGACATGGAAACTAACCATTGAGTCAGGAGAATACAGGGTCATTCTGCCATTAGACCCATGAGAAGGAGAAAGGTTCGTAGAGCCTACTTGCTTGGACTTGGAGGAAATTAGTCAGTTGTACAAAACAAGTGCGCGATATGAGGATCATGTAAAGCCAACTGCAAATAGGATACTTAGTTGGAAGAGCATCACCTCATGTGCTTCAGACTCAAATACGGGTTTAGAGAACTGGCAACAGAGGCTACACAAAGTTTCCACAAGAAGATGTGCAAGAATAGGCCACGCAGTAACATGGGTAGGTACGAAGATAAGGGAACCACCCAGTTTCCATGGGGTAAATGATCTAGAGGAATTCTTGACACATTATGAAGATGATGTGTTAGAAAATCAGAGACTCTTATCACTAGATATAACACTCAAGGCCACACCTGCAAGATGGTGGGGTGCACACAAAGAAATAATCAAGGACTGGTACCAATGTAAGTAGTTATTGCACATTAATTTTGGCGCAGAACAAAGAAGAAACCAACAAAAAAAATATGATGGACAAGGGGCACCAAAGGAACACTTGGAGAAGTGAATAGAACTGTGAATAATGACACGCCCAATGGAATGGCCTCATCATTTCATACACATATTAGAGGGCATCCCAACAAATTGATATATAGACCAGGAACTGCGCAGAGGAACTACGAGCTGGACAATAATAAAAAAAAACTTTACAACCAATTTCTCATTTGAGCATTGTTGGTCACTATAATTGCTTAATTAATTTTAAACAACTAAGTGAAACATAAATTATCAACCCAGGGAAGTCTTTTGTTTCAAAGATAGCCACGCACTGTATATGCTCAATTCCAAAAGCATTTAGTGTTGTAGTAAATAAATCATTCTATCTATGATTGCTGAAGTGAACTGAAGTTATGAATTAGATCACAGGAAAGAAATCTCCCTAATTGCAATTCTTCACAGCTGAATTAAGAATCCTGGATTACATTTCAAAATATCATTACAATGGGAAAGAACAACTATCTTGCGATCAGAGAACAAGACCCTTATTCTCAACAGAGATTCAGTATCAATACTTTTTCATGGAAATAATAATAATGCAGAAACAATAAACTCTA
>JZKD02S0170583.1:61756-81407 GCA_000966675.3 Picea glauca | reverse complement strand
CTTCCTTTCATACTACAACAAAAATGACACCATTTATGGCACTCTATGGATACCACCCTCCTTCCATCACTTCTTCTCTAAAAGAAAAATCTAAGGTTCAAGAAGTGGAAGATCATATCGAGCATCAACAAAAAGTTCTCAAAATCTTAAAGGAAAACCTGACCATGGCAGAGAATCGCATGAAACAACAAGAAGATCGACATCATAGTGAAAGAATTTTTTATGTAGGGGATTGGGTGTTTTTAAGACTACAACCATACAAATAGATGTCCCTCGAGCAAGCCAAGAAGGATAATAAATTATCACCAAAGTACTATGGCATACAAATTAGAGTTTCCTGCATCTTCACGAGTACACCCAGTTTTCCATGTTTCATGCTTAAATAGGGTTATAGGCGACAAGATCCCAGTTCAAACTATATTTCCAGAACTTGACGAGGAAGGAAAAATCATATTTGATCTTGAAGCCATCACTGACACAAGAATTCACCAGCTGAGGAATAGGAGTATCTCATTAAATGGAGGAAACTACCGGCTGAAGATTCCACTTGGGAAAATGAGTCTTTTATACATAAGCATCCATAGTTACTCAAGAATTGCGGACAACACTTGTCTCAAGGGGAGGGGCATGTTAAGCCATAATATTGGCTCATTACCCCTTAATTGGGGCATATTACATTAGTAATGTTATTTTATTTATGTCGACTTTATTCCATTAGTTGTAATTATACCTCCTAGTCTCCTATATATACCAAAGAGATATTTTCATTTGGAATCATCTGGTACTTGAACATTTATGTGGGGTAAAAAGAGGTTTCCCCCTCAAAGAGGCTTATTATCTGAAATTATATCTTTTTCAAGGTGTTGAGTACTTAGTCTGAGGTTTTTCTATGCTATATTGATATTTGGTTCTTAACAGTTGGACTACACCGATGTAGTCGACTCTCTCCATGACTTCCTGCACTTTCTCGTACCACTGCTCCATATATTTTCACGCCGCAAGTGCCATGAAGGTGTCTTCCTGGAGCTCGGCTATCCTTGCAGTGAATAGTTGTTTCTCATCTATGAACTTGATGTATGCCTCCTGAAATTCGCTCCTTAGGTACACTGCGGTTTGTGTAGTGTCCCGATAATATTCCGCTAAGTGGCGTAAATGTTCCAATTCCTTTAAAGCAGCAACCATATCCTCTTCATCCCTTTTAGCTCTGTCCAAGGTGGCATCTGTGATAGCCCTCCTTGTGTCTATAAGTTCGGACATCTTACCATCCTCTGTGCTAGTCAAATTCTCCTCTGTAGTGATGAGGATGGAGTGATCTAAAGTAATCCTCCTCTCCTTGGTGGTTCTTTGGAAAATAACCTTCCTTTTTCGATCATAAGCTATAGCATGTATATCGGCTACTTCGTCCATGGGTTCAAGAATATGTTGATCACCCCAGGTGAGTGTATTTCCCATACTTCCAATGGTATATACTTGTTCTGGACTGGGTTCTTGAGTTTCCTCCCTATTCTCCGAAGGCCCATCTTCTGTCTATCGCTCATCGGGGTTTTGAGTACCGATTGAAATAGAGGCTTCGGGGATAGACTCGATACTTAATTATTCATCATCCATTGAAACATCGCTTTCCTGCTACATGGCTCCCTCCTTTAGGTTGTCTAACCCTGACTTGTCCTTCAGACTGTCTGCACAGATCTTCGATGCATCAGGCAGCTTAGTGTCTAGGACACTTGTGACTTATTTTTATTTATGTGGGACCTCCTAAATCTGGACATTGGGAATATGAGAATATGTCTTCTCCGGTCCCTTTTTTTCTTTGATATGCACAGGGGTCCCAAGAGATACCTCTGGGATTTCATCATCGTCATATATCTTTATCAGCTCACTTAAGGGGTTTTATGCACCAGTTCTTTGTGATGCTTCAACGGTCCCTGGCTGAGCTAAAACACCTGTCGGCGATCTGGCTAGTTGCATTATGAATTCAGGGTTGTCTAACCCAGTAATTTCATCAAGGTCTATGAATCCAAGGCTGCTTGGTCCCGTCTAGCTCTCATCTGGGTTGTTGGCAGGGAGCCTTGGCATATTTATGATGTCCAAGTCATTTTGCAGCTAATCAATTATCTGTTTCACATGTTCAAACATGAGTAACTCCCTCTCCTGCACGTATTGAGCCTCGTGGGAACTTCTATCCTACACCGGGGATACTTGGGTAGTTTCTACTGCTTCGGCCGTTATCATTTCTTCTCTGGCTCTAAGGGCCTCTTGACCTGATTGTTCTAGGATCAACATCTATTCATCCAGGATCATGGCTTTGAACCTGGTCATCTTTGGGTCGTCCATCCTTTAAACGAATTCATCCCAATCCTACTCATTTTCCATGAAGACCTCATCTTCGAATTTGTCGTGGGCATATGGCCAGAAGGAAAACACTTGAGATGCATGTTTCAGGACTAGACCTTTTGGGTCATGTTTGCAAAAGCGACCGGTCTGGAATCGGAAATCTAATTGACTCGGTCCTTCTTGCTTGGCTTGGGTGGTGTCTTTTACCAGGTAGAAACCTATATGGAATCCGTAAGGTGTAAATGCTTGTTTCTTGTCTTTCACAAAGGTAGCATTGTAGCCTTGCAGGATAGTTTGGTAGCATATCTCCCCTACCACTAGTCAATCAGGAACATGCACGGGTAACAGATGTGGTGCCCCGGTGGCCCCAAAAACCATGATATAGGTATCGCACTCATCCAGATACCAGTGGAAAACCTTTGATATCATCTTTTTGGCTGCAGTCGATAGTCTTGGACACTCTTTCTTGAAAATAATGAAATGAATGAGTCCGATGAATTCATCGTAGATGAGGGAGTAGGGTTTTTTGTACCTATTTTCCCATAAGATGTTGAAATATACATGGACCGAGAGTTCTGAGATGTGCTATCTCAAGTTCATTCCAGAAAAAACATTTCTAGCACAGATGACGTCCAATAAATAAGAAGCCATGTAGAAGGATGGAGTCTCTCCTTCTTTCGGCGTCTAATTCTATTGTATGCAAATTATCAACTACATGGAAATGATGGCACCCCAGTTAAACCCTCTCCCAGAAATGGATACAGTGTAATCTAGAGGCATTCAAGCCTCTAAAAACCTGGAACAATCTTTCTCCCCATACAACCGACAAATGAGGGCCATTAGATAGATATATGACTCTCTTAAGTTGGTTGTTTCGTACCATCCAAAGGTCTGATTGGTGTACTTTTGATCCTCTCTCCACCATGAAGCCATCACCCGGACAGTGTCATGATGCTCATAAAATTTGACGATGAAATCAGTGTTCAGTCGCTCTTCTGGGTCTCTAAGCTTGTAATAATTATGCACCTCTATTGGAAGGAAAACCCCGACACGCTCACCATTGTCATCGTTGATCAGACACTTCCATGTGTCCATGTGGCCAATGAGCCATTGCAGCAGTTCTATATAGGGGAACAACAAGGTTCTTCTAGCTACCATGTGCAGGTATGACCATCGAATGTTCGGGAAAACTTCATCATCAAGCTTTCTCATATCAGGGTTGTTGTGTGGGATATATTCAAGGAATTCTTCCCGACTGATCTTCTTGAAGAGTTCTCCCCAGTGCGGGAGTACCACCTTGCCCCTGTGTTTGCCGCTATGTCTCCAAAGGCTGGAGGCTGGGTGAAAATATTCTTGGTGGATGTTCTGAGCACTAGTTCTAGCCTTGGAGAAAATTCTAATTGTTTTGCTGGCCCTAGGGATGAACCTTCTCCCACCTTCGGTTCCTTTAGCTTATGCACTCTCGGCGATCGCCTAGTGTTTGGATTTCTTGGAGGCATTGTTCCTGCAAATTGAAATAAAATACTTTAGGGCCTGTGCACAGAGTGACATTGGAAATCAATGTATATATGAAGTGAAAACACAGAAAATCCAGACTGGTACATACCTGTAACACTTTCTAAACTTTGTATTTTGATACTCATGGGGGTCTTGGAAGCTTATGAATTGCTCGTCTCGTTCCTCCAGATGCTTTGAAACTCCTTTGCACATAGAATGGTCTCGTTTACACTAGCCCAAGAGCATTTATATGGGGAAGAACTTATCAGTCATATCAACTATTTAATTTCGGTGATGAGTGAAATTCAAACAAATCTATCATCGAATCTCTGCAATTTAATTCATCGTGGGTTGACAGCAGAGGCACAGAGGGTGATGTGTTCTATCGATAAATTCAAATGGTTCTTTTGATTTGCACATGAATTAGCAACTAATGTAAGATTTGGAATTAATTAGTCCCTTAAATGCTCTGGATCGAAATGTATCTAGCACTAAAACATCCCATTGTGTCTCTTTACCAGTGGCCAGATTAGGGATCGACAATGTGTTGTGGGTGTTTTTGTTGATATTCTTCTGCGAAAAACCTCTTACGTTGATCGATTTCGTCATATGGTGCTGACGTGATGAAACTGGCTTCAGACACGTGGCAATGGAAGTCGATGACTTAACTCACGAGTATTAGTCGGAGTCAAGACTTTCTTCAAGTTGTGCGTTCTTAAACTAGGCCCAGGATCGCCGATGCTGAAAAGGTATTGGGTATCAGCGATCGGGGATAAACCTATAGCATATTTTCCTTTGAGTTTTCATCTTTGAAACATGGTCGATGCCGAAATGATTTGGGAATCAGTGATCGGGGAAAACTTTTTAGCATGGTCGAAAAATTCGTCGTGATTCAATTTTCTCTGATTCCGACAAGCGCATTGGGTATCGGATATCGACGATATCATTTCTTTCCTTTTAAATATTTACTCCCTTCACCTTTTATCGATGCCAAAGGGGATAAGATATCAATGATCTCCATATTTGATACTCGTCATGAAACAAAACTTCCCTTTCGGTGATACCAATGAAGATCGGCGCTCGATGATTGAGGCTCTCCTAGTGTTTCCTTTTCACCTCTTAATTCCTTCCGATGTCGAATCTTAAGCGCGTCAGGTGAAGTGTTTTGGATGCTAATTATTTATTTAAGTGTTAAGCCCATTTTAGTTCATGGAGTTTCAAGAGTTAAACAAACTTGATAAGATAATGAGTGATAAGAGAACAAGCAAAGACAAAACATTTCTCAAAAGAAAATTGAATTCAAATAGTGCAAAGATTAAGTGGTACCCAAAAAGTGAAAAATTGACATAGGCTTTTTAGGGTGTGTTGAGTGCGATAGAAGATTTGTTGTTGAGACTTCATAAAGAGGTTGTTGTGACTTCTTGAGTAGAGGATAAACATCATGAATATCATCTTGGTTGTCCTCATCCATTAGAGAAAATGTGTCTTGGATCAATCTACGTATCTCATCTTCCTAATTTGTATCAATAACATTATCATTGTCCATATCATCATTAAAAAATTGACTTTCAATATTTTGATCTCCATGTTCCTCACCTTGTAAAGTAGTATTTCTGCTATTACTTCAAAAATAACTCTCTGGTAGTCTACATTTTGGGGGCATTGTCTTTATATTTACAAACAATGTATAAAAATTACTGTGTATAGAACACATATTAAAACGATAAAACATTTGAAAAATACATGACATGATCACTATTACAAAGAATAAATTATATATTGAATAATGACTTACCAAGGGATGATATTCATAACCCCCTTCAATGTGCCCCTTCTCCCTACAATGTTTTTTAGCTGTTGTTATTAAAATTCTTCTTGTTTGCAAGCCCCTGCAATCATCGCAAGGGAAATAGCATTTTCCATCGCCCTTTGCCTCCAATGCTTCTATAAACTACGCAAGCCTCCTTACATTTTCATTCATAGTATATTAATTTGACATGGTAATTTTCTATAAGAACCAATTAAATATTTAAAAAATTATATTTTGTTAAAACATTGAAAAAAATTTAAAATTAAAATTTCATATACTTCGAGGTCCAATCAAACGAAATATATGTTGCAATGCTAAATTTTGAAACAATTATCAAAAAATAATAATTTAAAAATTCATATACTTCGACATTCAATCTCATGAAATATATGTAGCAATGCTAAATTTCGAAAAAATTAAATTTGGTTAAAGCATTCATGTTAAAAATTATAAATTAAAATTTCTTAACATATATTTATATTAAAAGAGAGAAAAATTAAAAATACTAACCTTGCAACTCTAAAATCCGATTGGATGTGTTAAACCAGTACGTGACAGAAAAATCAGGGCTCAAATAATCACCAGCAAAATTATCGCAACTATAGCAAATTTGTCGAAATTTGTCTTAAGGACATGTATTTATAGATCGATTCTTGTCAATATAGCGACGGAAATAAATGAGTTGACCTCAAAAAACTTCAATACATGTTTCACTGCATGTGTGGTTCACACGTGTGGCACAAGTGTCAATATAGCGAAGAAAATTCATGGATATAGAGATGGTTTTCTGAATATGTTGCCATATTGGCGAACGTCAGGGCCAAACCAAAAAAAAATTGAAAGAAAGCCAAAATTTTAATGCATTTTTCCATGAATTATAGAAACATGGAAATATTTCATCGCATTTTGGGCCCATATATACTCGTGGACGTGAATTAAAAGAGGATTTAATATACTCTATGTTGGGTTTCTTTCCTGAGGTATACCACCTTTTTTCACTGTCACTTGTTTGGAAATTATTTGTTGTTGTTAGTCGAGGTTTTTGGATTCTAAAGCTCATATTGGTGGTTGGATAACAATCTTTGGTTGTGCTTTCATGGTTATTTAGTTGAATTGGACAAGTATGCACATTTTTTACTCTTCTGGCATCAATAAGCTACTTTGACACAGACCCCCTCTTCCTCTCGGGGTTGCTCAACCTCCCGGTCAAGGATCGTTCTAATTGAGAGTTGAATCATCTCTTTAGGCTCTGCTAAACCCCTTATTAATATTCACAGGTCCTCAATTTTCCTGTGCAGGTCCATACATTGAACCCGTGGGTTGTACCTAAGCCCCCTTCTCCTTTTAAACTATTTTTGAGTCCCCAACCCTCTTCAAAAGACAACTCCTCATATGACCAAAGGCTGTGACCAAGTGCTAGTCAATAGCGTGCCATTTCATTCCTTAGACGATATTCTCCAAGACCTTTTCTTCTAAAAATAGAATTTAACCTTAGCCCCTTTTCCTCCAGCGGCGATAGCATATGACCAAGGGTTGTGATCGAGCGCTAAGAGAAAATGCACTAATTCAGGCTTCACCCTTCGATGATTTCTGAATGCATCCAAACACACAACCTCGGTGAAGTGTCGATCTCTGAAGAGGCAGACCAGATGATTCTCCTCTCTCCACAGATCAACGACTCGGATTTTGTTTCGAGCTTTGATGATTTTTAACTACACCCAATGTACATACAACATCCACAAATTGTTGATCACCGAAACAATGATTTCGTCGAGTCTCAGATCAATGGTCCATGAGATCCGACCAAACAAATGGTCCAGGTCAATTCCCTTTGGGCTTCGACAATTTTCTTTGGTCATCAAACAACACAACTTTTCGTATCTCCGGATGCAGAAATGTCGAACGGCTTATTCTACCTCCATGTCAAACGACTTATTCTTCCTCCATGTGTCCCCTCCTAGATCAATGAATAGGATACTTTTCGGGACTTTGACGATTTCCTCCTTGTCTGCACAATGCTTTGATTTCACCGATGTGTCGAGTTCCAGGACTCTGGGATCTTGCACCACACATCCTTTCCAATGGACGATTGGGATTAACTTCGGGGCTTCGGGCCTCTGCGAGTCTCCACAACACCATGCTAAATTTTCTCTAGAGCACCAGACCTCCTGATTTGCTACCACGTACCCTTCGTGAAATCGATGGTCCATATATACTTTAGACTTTGGGGCTCCACAAAGATCAACCTTCTCTTCCTTCTATCCTCCTAGAGTACTTACGCTTCAAATCTCCTAATCTATCATCACGTGTCTTTCCCAATGGATGGCCTAGATGAATTTAGGACTCCGGAATTCGAGAGTCCTAGATGCTCCAACCTGCTATTATCCCCAAGTGATAAAGCTTTGGTCCTCCTGATCTGTTGACATGTGTCTCCTACACCAACAACCAATATTCAATCTCAGACTTCATAGCTTTTGGAGTCCTCTATACTTCACACCTCTATTCTTCTGGACTGTCGATCTCCTAGATATACATAATCCATTGACACGCGTCCTTGTTAAATGGATGGTCCTAATTGATTTCTAACTTCAGTACTTCGAGAGACTCATCTCCTCTGCACCTAAATATAGAAAACCCTCGAAATTATGAATTCCAAAGGATACTAAGGGTTAAATCCCATGCAACTTAACTGGATACGACGACTATCGATCCACTCACTCAGATCCTATGGCTGGGATCTATCCTCCTCTTACATGCTCCTCCTCGAATCTCAACTCAGATCTAACAATCCAAATCTGTTCTCCCGTCAATATCAATGGCTCCTGTAACTTCTCCTCCTCTTCTGTGGATTTATCCAACGACTGAGATTGAATCTTGTAGTTGATCCACCAAGTGCTATTGTTTCTCCTCTTTATGCACTTTTCCTTCCAGTGAAGGATTCTTTGATAAAATTCAAATGCTCAGCCTTTTCTCACGTTGTACCTCCTAAGCTTGAAATTTTCTAAAATTTCAAAGGGCTCGACCCTTTTCATATTTCCCTCCTGTAGGGTTTTCAATTTGGTCTTTGCTCGTGTTCCTAGAAAATGTTGCTCCTCCTGATCTTTTTCACTTCAAGGGACTTTAGGCACAGTGCACGCTTACACTATTTCCATAAATCTAAACCTGAAAAGGTTCTCACCTTCTGCACTTCTTGCAGAGTCCTCATGCATAATGGCACTATCCCTCCTGAGCTTTGGCTTACTTGAATCTCTAAGGGTCTTGACCCTTTGTTCCTTCAAGGAATTCTTGTACCCTCTTAGAACTCCGTGCTTGTCATCTTGAGATTTTCTAACACTTTATCAATGTGTTGGCTTTGTGCACTCCTTTCACTTACCTCCTAAAACCTTAACTCTGTAAGTTCACTTGCATAATCCTTGTGCTCCATGTGCATATTTGCACTACTCCTCCTAAGATTCACCTTCTAGTATTCCCTCTTGGAAACCTTCTCCTAGAACTTGAAACAAAGTTCTCGTGCACTCCTTGTTCTTACTCAATGCACTCCTATATAACCCTCAGAGTAATCAATAATTATAGTCTTCCTTCTCCTCCAACTAGCTATCAGAGTGTTCAATAACTATGATGAGACTTTCCCCAACTCTCTTCCTTATGAGCTTCAGAATGGTTCTGGTGTTCTCACCTGGCACACTCTTTTTTAACTCTCGATAGAGTCTAAGTGCACTCCTTGCACTAGCTTCATAGAGTTTTCAATACTCTGGTGTGCATTCCTTGCACAAGCCTAAGAGCCCAAAACTTACTCAGAACCTCACCAAGATAGAGAAGTCTATATCACCCTACAAGGGAAATATTCATCCACTAACAACATACATAAACACATCATACATAAACACACACAGTAAACACAGATACATACAACAAACAACTAGGCATACACAGAGAACCTTGTTATGCAAGAAAAACTTTTCTTTTTATTAATCTCTGAGTGTTTTGTACAGTGTTTACAAAGCTCAGACTGTAGCAAAGTCTTTTACCTGTCTCCTCTCTTGATATGTCTCTATAGCTATCTCCTGACTCATACTCTAACTAATTAAATTTGATACAAAGACATTTTTTACAAAAGAGGGGCTCCTTGAGCCTTCTCTCCAACTACCTAACTCTCACAAATTACATTGAATTTTATTTAATGGCCATCTAGTCAGAATTGAATCTAGAGCCAACAACCTGTCATCCATTAAAGGTGACAGTACACCTTACAATAACTTCATCTTGTTAAAGACGTGGCTTGGATTTTCCTGATCCCTCAAGCATTTAATTACATTATTTTTTTTTAAATTTAGGCTGAATTCGAAAGGACTGGCACATCCTGTTTGGGATCCACTCCCTCCTAGTGCGTGGATGTGATGGATTTATGCCACTTGAAGACATGGATCAATGCTCCTACATCATACTCCTTCACTGACAAAAATCATGAGCTCCTAATAATTTCTCCCCTATTGTTGTTGTTGAGATCCTCGAGGATCCCAAATCTATATTTGGAGTTCTCCATCTGCTCCTCTTTCTTGTTGTTGTTGTTGCTGCCCTCCTGCTACAGGTTATCCTCCATTCAACCTCCTCTTGATACTGACTGCTTGTTTTGATGACTCCAACATCAAATTCATAATCTCCTCTATCACCTCGTCCAACTGGTTCATGCATTGGCGCTTCTTTTGCAGCCTATTCTGCTGCATCTCCTTCTCATCACACACATCAATGGGAAGATCAATCTGATATCCCATGATATCTTCATCTCATGTGGCATTAACTTTCCACTCCACTATAGATTCCACTTATACAACAATGTCACTGAGATTTTTCTCAATCATCTCTTCTAACAATCTTCCTTCTGTTAGCTCCAATGCCTCTGCTTGTGCTGGTACAAATCTAGCTTCATCCAACTACTTCTCTGGCTGGAATTTCTCATCATTGTTCATGATTTCATTCCTATGGAAGTCTTCCTCTATTTCTGGATGGCATAGCCAATCCTCCATCATTTTCAACTCCATCTCCCACTGAGTGAGAATTGTACATGAATGATCCTCTTCTTCTTTCACTTGGGAAAATGTCAATGCTTTCTCCATCTCCTCCATGACAGTCTCTGTTGGTTGTCTCTCTTCTACTGCACCTTCATCATGTGCATTGGCCTCTACTAGGTTGCTTGGAAGGAATATGTTGATTCCTCAAATGATCAAAATGTTCCTTTGATCCTCCTCCTCTATCGGCACTGCTTGTTGATATGAACTCTCCTATGAATTCATCAAACTCTCAGAAAGTATCATCTCCTTCTCCTTTCCCACCTAGAATTGGAGTTTTCTGACCTTCCCTCTTGGAATTATATGAGATCTTCAACTCATCCCATCTCATTGCTCTCCTAGAAATATGCATTATCCCCTCTTCCCACCTGGAAGTTTACGAGATCTTCAGCTGATCTCTCTTCCTCATCACTAAGGTTCCTTCCAACCTCTAGTTCACAAATGTAAACCATCTCCACCTCTGTGTAACTGAGGGTTTCAACATGCCTCAACCACCTCCTTAGATTTTGCTTCTTCCTTCTAGCAATCATTTTCTGGATAGGCCACTTCGCTTTTCTCTTCAAGGGCCATTCATACTTCTAGCTTCCTTGTGCTTCCTATTGCATCTTTAGCATTAAACTATAGAGTTATCTCCTTCATCTCTTTCTCCTTCTTCTCCTTGATCACTTGTTGGAGGCCTCTTTGATATTTCTTCGTATGGCCTTTAGTATCGATGTTTCACCTCTGCCTCCAAGAACACAATTGTTTCTTCTCCTTTATCCCACCTGGTTGTCTTCTGTCTGTTGCACACCTTGCAACAATTTTCACAAAGCATCAGTACTTTGTCTACTCCTCTCTTGCCTATTGTCTACAGACAAAACCAGGCTCTAATACCACTTGATGTTATTAGATAGAAACTTTTTCCTAGGCTCTGATACCACTTGATGCCCCTCTTCCTCTCGGGGCTACTCGACCTCTCGTTCAAGGATCGTTCTAATCGGGACCTAAATCGACTCTTTGGGATCTACTAAACCCCGTGTTAATGTTCATAGGTCCTCAATTGTTCTGTCCAGGTCCATACATTGAACCCGCGGGCACTACCTAATCCCCCTTATCCTTTTAAACTATTTTTTGGTCCCTATCCCTCCTCCTCAATCCACCTCCTCATATAACCAAAAATTGTGACCAAGCACTAGTCAATAGCATGCCATTTCAGTCCTTTAACGATATTTTCCAAGCCCTTTTCCTCTAAAAATCGAATTTGGTGCTATCCCCTTTTCCTCCAGCGGCGATAGCATATGATCGAGAGTTGTGACCGAGCACCAAGCCAAAAGTCGCTAATTCGGGCTTCACCCTTCCACAATTTCCGAACACATCCAAACACACAACCTCTGTGAAGTTTTGATTGTCAAGGAGGTAGACCAGATCACTCTCCTCTCTCCATGGATCAACGACTCATATTTTGTTTAGGTCTTCGGTGATTTTTAACCGCAGCCAATGTATATACAACATCCAGAAATTGTTGATCACAAAAACAATGATTTCACTCAGTCTCAAATCGACGATCCATGAGCTCCAACCAAATGAACAGTCTAGATCAATTCCCTTCGGGCTTTGTCAATTTTCCTTGGTCATCAAACAACATGACAATTTGTATCTGCCGATGTCGAAACATCAAACAACTTAGTTTGCCTCCATGTGTCCACTCTTAGATCAATGGCTAGGATTCCTTTTGAGACTTCGTCAATTTCCTCCTCATCTGTGCAATGCTTTGATTTCACCAAAGTGTTGAGTTCACGGGCTACAAAGTCTTGTGCCACCCGTCCTTTCCAACATACAATTTTGATTAAATCTGGGGCTTCAAGCCTCTGCGAGTCTCCACAACACCACGCTATGTTTTCTCCAGAGCACTGGAATTCCTGATCTGCTACCATGTACCCTTCCTAAAATCGATGGTCCATATATACTCCAGACTTCAGGACTCTATAGAGATCAATATTCTCTTCTTTCTATCCTCCCGGATTAATTACCCTCTGGATCTCCTAATCTTTCGTTGCATGTCTTTCCCAATGGATGACTCAGATGACTTTGGGACTCTGGGATTCGGGAGTCTTGGCTACTCCAACATGCTATTCTCTCAAAGTTCTAAATCTCTGGTCCTCCCGATCTGCTGACACGTGTCTCCTATAACGATGACTAGTATTCACTCTGGGACTTCAAAGCTTCGGGATTCTTCTATACTTCACACCTCTATTCTTCTAGATTATCAATCTCCCAAATAGGCACAATCTATTGACATGCGTCCTTGTTAAATGGACGGTCCCGATTTATTTCGAACTTCAGGACTTCAAGAGACTTGTCTCCTCTACACCTAAATATAGAAAACCCCTGGACTTACGAAGTTCGAAGGATATTGAGGGTTAAATCCCATGCAACTTACCTGGATATGACAATTGTCGATCGAGTCGCTCAGATCCTATGATTGGGATCTGTCCTCCTCTTGCATGCTCCTCCTCGAATCTGAACGTAGATCTAATGGTCCAGGTCTGTTCTCTTGTCAATATTGATGACTCATGTAACTTCTCCTCCCCTTCTAGGGATTTATCCAATGGATCATATTGAATCTTGTAGTTGATCCAACAATCGTTTTCGTTTCTCCTCTCTGCGTGCTTCACCTTCCAATGAAGGATTCTTTTATAAACTTCAAAGGCTCAGCATTTTCTCGCGTTGTACCTCCTGACCTTGAAATTTTCTAAAATTTCAAAGGGATCATCCCTTTGCCCATTTCCCTCCTGTAGGGTTGTCAACTTGGCCTCTGCTCGTGTTCCTAGAAAACGCTTCTCCTCCTAATCTTTTTCACTTCAAGGGAATTTATCCCTAGTGCACGCTTGCACTGCTTCCACAAATATGAACCTGAAAATGTTCTGTCCTTTTGCACTCCTTGCAGAGTCCTCATTCAAAATGACACTATCCCTCCTGAGCTTTGGCTTGCTCAAATATCTAAGGGTCTTGGCCCTTTGTTCCTTCAAGGAATTCTTGTACCCTCCTGACACTCTGCACTTGTCCTCTTCAGATTTTCCAACACTTTAGAAATGTGTTGGCTTTGTGCACTCCTTGCACTTACCTCCTAAAACCTGAACTCTATAAGTTCACTTGCACAATCCTTGTGCTCCCTATGCAGACTTGCACTGCTCCTCCTGAGCTTCACCTTCTGGTATTCCCTCTTGGAAACCTTCTCCTAGAACTCGAAATAGAGTTCTCACACACTCCTTGCACTTTCTCAATGCACTCATGTAGAGCGCTCAGAGTATTCAGTAATTTTGGTCTTCCTTCTCCTCCAACTAGCTATCAGAGTGTTTAGTAACTCTGATGAGCCTTTCCCTCGATCTATTCCTTATGAGCTTCAGAATGGTTCTAGTGTGCCCACCCGACACACTCTTTCTAAACTCTCAACAGAGTCCAAGTGCACTCCTTGCACTGGCTTCACAGAGTTTTCAATACTCTGGTGTGCACTCCTTGCACAAGCGTAAGAGCCCAGAACTTACTCAGAACCTCACCAAGATAGAGAAGTCCATCTCACCCTACAAGGGAAATATTCATGCACTAACATCATACATAAACACACATAGTAAACACAGATACATACAAAAAACAATTAGGCATACACAAAGAACTTTATTATGCAGGAAAAAGTGCTCTTTTCATTAATCTCTGAGTGTTATGTATAGTGTTTACAAAGCTCAGACTGCAGTAGAGTCTTTCACCTATCTCCTCTCTTGAGGTCTCTCTATAGATCTCTCCTGACTCATACTCTAACTAATGAAAGTCAATACAAAGACAATTTTTACAAGAGAGGGGCTCCTTGAGCCTTCTCTCCAACTACCTAACTCTCATAAATTACATTGAATTTTATTTAATGGCCATCTAATCTGAATTGGATCTAGAACCAACAACCTATCAACCATTAAAGGTGACATTACACCTTACAATAACTTCATCTTGTTAAATACATGGCTCGGATTTTCTTGATCCTTCAAGAATTTAATTACATTAAAAAATTTTAAATTTAGGCTAAATTTGAAAGGACTAGCACGTCTTCTTTCGAATCCTCTCCCTCCTAGTGCACGGATGTGTTGGCTTTCTGGAACTTCAATATGTGGAGTGATTCTCTTGCATCATACTTTTCTCATATAATTTTGAATATTGGCTCAAGATAGGTTGCATGTTGTATGTTTGTTATAAGTGTGACTATGTGTTGTGCATGGATATTAAAGAGATTGTGAACAATGAATTATTATGTGTTTTGGGTTAATATGAAATAAAACAATCACTAGGTTTCGAAAAACAATGATACTTAGGACCTAGTTTTTTCATTGCAATTGATGATACAATTTGGTTTTAAAAGGAAAAGGGAATTTTGAATGAAGTTACATATTTCACCAGTGTTGAATGCATTCTAGTCTTGCTTATATGGGTTTGTTATGGTTATGGCCTGTTATCATGCATCATTGGTTTCTTTTTACATTTTTTATGAATTTTGTTTTCAAATCAAAACAAAACTAAAGCAATAGTACACTACAAAATTATCACTTCGATTGTTCAAAAGGATATATCAATCAATTATTTGCACTCATTTTAATGGTAGCACGATTTTTTGTGACAATTGTTTGGGGAATATAAATGGGTTTCGAACTGGTTTCATATTGACATACATCTTCCTGGTATCCTCTTTCAGTTAATGGGTTATGGTTTTATGATTATAAAGGGATTCGAAATCTAGGGTTTCAACTTGTCTTTCTGTCTCAACTAGGTGATAGAATAAGTATTGATGATAGAAGAAGTACAAGTGGAGTAGCTTTCTACTTAGATGACTTCTTAGTATCTTGGTTGAGCAAGAATAAATTTTCAGTATCCTTATCCACAACAGAAGTAGAATATATCAAAACAACAATATGTTTTAGTATGATTCTCTGGATGAAGCAAAGCCTGCAAGACATACAAGTGAGATGTGATGAGCCTACTCTGATACTCTGTGACAACACTACTTATATAAACACATCCAATAATCCAGTGATGCATTCTAAGACTAAAGATATTCCTATTAAGTTCCACTTTCCGCATTAACATGTCATAGAAAACAATATCAAGTTGGATTTTATGGGACAAAAGAACAAATTGCAGACATCTTCACAAAGCCTCTTCCTAGGGATACCTTTGAGTATCTTCAAAAAAAACTAGGAGTAATTTATGGTCCTAATTGATTTACATAATTTTCTTCAAGAACAAAAAGGGGAATATTGTCACGGGGAGTTACCCTTTTCCATTGATGTCAATGGGGGAGAGAAAAACAGTAAAAATAGAATCATGAAGACAAGGGGAATCAACATGAATAAATAGGACAATATAGTCATTGGGATCATAGCAATAAGATAGGGGCAACATGGTTGTTTTACTAAGTTTCCATCAATTCCAAATGGGGAGATTGTTGGAAATTTTGTTGTCATTGATGTCAACCTTAGAAGAATCCCTAAAGACAATCCTAGAATCCCCTAAAATTGATAATGATATGTCCAATTGAAGAAACCTTTAAGAGCCTTGATGGATCCTTGACATAAATTTATATAACTCCAAATTTGTCCCCTTATGATGTATATTTTAAGCATGGCCCTCACAGGATGAGATAACATGTGGTTGTTTCCACATGCCCACTTTGAGTTGTACACAAATGGAGCCTTGAAGGAGCCTTGAAGAAGCCCTAAAACCAAGTGACTAAGCCCATAAAGTAAAGTAAATAATCCCCCAAAACCAAGAGAAGAACCCCCTAAAGTAAAGTAAAAAATCCCCTAAGGTCAACCATCCTTAAGGAAAAGGTGTGACCTAAAAGTTGTGACCCTTGGTTGCACCCCCTCTTGTGGAGAAGACTCATATAAATAAGAGGATCCTCATTTGGTATTTGGAGCACACCAATTCGACCTAGCTAAGGAAGAGGAGAAAATTTCATCTTACAAGAGCGAGTTTCCAAGGGAGGATGAAGTGAAGAGGGGTGAACTTCCAAGGGAAGATGAAGTCTTGTGATGATTTGTTATAGGATTTTCTTTGAAGGTCATCATGGAACTTTGGATATAATTTTTTTTCTAGAATGATTCAGATAACAAAACTTGGAGGTGTTTTATAAGAGATAGCAGATAATTGTGGGTACAAATTTCAAGTCTTGACTCATTACAGGTTTGGAGTAATACTCAGTGGAAGTTGACGTTTTTAAAACTAGGGTTTTCTTTTTCAAAACAAGTCATGTTTTCATTTTTGCTATAACATTTTTTCGGGGATGATTCAAGGAGAAAAAATTGGAGCAATTTTATAAAATATATTGAATAATATTGCATACAAGTTTCATATTTTGATTCATTACAAGTGCATAGTTATACTTGTTGGAAGTTAGGGTTTGTGACTAATATAGAAACTAGTCCCAAACAAGTGTTCGAGATAAAACGGTTATATATGAAGCTTGGTAGGTCCAAAATGAATTCCACTTGGTGAATTATAAGGATAATAGATCCTAATATTGGAGGTCCAATTTTCAGAATCAAGAATGGAAAATTGAGCTCGTGGAGAATCTTACATGTTTTCATATTTGAGGTACAATTCTGAGCAGTTTTGTATAAGAAGTGATTTTGGGATTTTATTTGAAGGTTGATTTGATCCTGTATCATCATTTGAAATATTCCAAAGGGGTTGGTGTCTCCTTCTAGTAGATGTTGGAAAACTAAGGGAGTGGGTGCTTCCTTCAAATTGGTGCATTTAAATTCTTGAAACTAATTAGTAAACATTTTTGTGGTTTTCTTCTAGTAGTGTTTACACATAAAAATATGTGTGAAATGTGTATGAGTTTATGTTATGATGGATGACATGATTAATGGTTAATGTTTATGTAGTGCTTGAAGGTTAAAATTGTTGAAATAAATCTATAATGATTCACCCCCCCTCAGTATTATTGAATATTCTAACATGGTAAACATACAAATTTTTAGTATTATAATTGTTGTACAATTATTTTCCACGTTATCACTTGATGGGAATCATATAGGGGTCAGTAGTCTAAGCCACCCCATCATACCACTTTTCCCCTAAGACTATAGCACTTTTCTACATGGTCGTTGGATTTCCATTTATAACCTGTGACCAAGAAGTGTTAGTCACTCCCTGTCCTCACACAGTGAGCGATCGGTCACTCCCTGAAATAATGCAGGGCGCGGCCTATTTTGTTAATCCCTTTTTAGAATTGGTTTTGTGAGATAAGATTCAATCATAGATTCTTTGTGGTTCGACCTTGAGAATCTTTTCATCTTGGGCTGGGAAATCTTATCCAAATTTCCCTTTGATATTATATCCACCATCCTATAAATAAAGGAGGCCTCTCATGGAAAAGGGGGAGGAAAAGAGAAAGTAAGTTTATTCTAGCAGAAAGAAAGGAACCTAGTTAGAGCTTCAAATTGTAAGTTCATTTGATTAATAGAAGATGTACAAGATATTTCCATATACTTGTATGTGTATGTAATTATTATATTTTCTTGTAGATAAATCAATGTTCTCATGTGTTATGATACATTTCTATATCTATTGTTAATTTACAGATGATTATTTGGATCTTGTGAAGGGTTTTTGTGTCTTTATATGTGCAAATCTGATTTGGTAAAGGTGAAGGACATCTTCGTAGAAACTAGTAGCTAAGGAGTGTGCATGGACAACCATAAAAATTCAGGTAAGCCGTCCATTTTAATAGATTTTGTTCATATATAACTTTTATCTAGGAAAATCTATAGATTACATCTCTATTCTATCTTAGGTCTAGGAAGAGCCTAAGGGAGGTAACTCCTGCAGGGTGAAAATATCCTACAACACCCATTGATATAACTACTCATGTTGTATCTTTACCAATAGGATCCTTCCACACTCAAGAAGGTCATTCAAATAGATTGGTTGAACACATCCAACCCCTCCAACAACAATTTCATGACACCCTTCAACAAGCTAATGCCAAGTACAAGCAAGACAACTTCTTCAGCAAATCAAGCAGCTCACCAAGGTTCAAATTAAACAAAAGATTTCTCATATCCCACAAGAAATTGACGCAATGGGGACCATTTCTTTCTAAGGGGAGAGGAATGATGCAAGTGGATATTGGTGACCATTCACCTATTCCATTGGCTCAAAACAGAGTCTTCCACCTTGCCAGTTGTTTTACGGTTTTTTGGGTCCTAAACTTCTGGGGCCATTTTGAGGCCCTAAACGATGTTTTATATCTATTGGACCATTTATAATCTGTACTTCTTGTTTATACCTTTCCAATGGTATATAGAGTGCCCCAAACAAAGATCGCATGAAAATTTTACACCCTTGGGAAGTTGACGTATCAACTACCCCCATCGGGGCCCGCAAACCTTTTGGCGTTTCATCTTCCGGGGTTAGGATTTTAGATGTTTCATGTTTTTTCATTAATGGTTTATTTTGAAAAGGCCTTTTGGGCCTCATTGTAAACATCATATTCTTTCAAATGCACATAGCCATCACATCTCTTCTGAGAGATACACTATCGCCATTCTAACGAGTTTAGTTCGCTCTGCATTTTACAGTTCTTTTACATAATATAAAGTGTGTATTACTGTATCTCTATGTTTCTTGCAATATCTCTGTGTATTTCCTTTATATATCATTTCCTTCATTTTGTTCTTGGCATAATTTGGATCACATTGCATAATGATCTTTCCTTCTTTGTGGTGTATCACATCCTTCAGAAGATCTCATCCATGTGACACATCCCTTTTATCGTGTCGTGAAAATATTTACGTTGAAGTGATAAAGGGGAGTCTTTATCCCTTTATCTCATCACCCAAATATTTATTTTTCTAGGACAAGGAATACCCCTGTTCCTTTATTTCACCATAGGAAATATTCCATCCTTGTTGTG
>JZKD02S0170583.1:0-20063 GCA_000966675.3 Picea glauca | reverse complement strand
GTGTATTCTTTCCATTCTATGCACCATGCCTCTTCTGTGTGCTTCAGCTCCTGCACACAACATGCTTCTACCCGCATGAACCACACTCAACAACAACCACCCTCTCTTCTTTGTTCTACGTTTTTATAATATTTGTGCACCAATTGCATCCTATGTGTAATGCCTTTGCATGCTCTTCACAACGTCACTATTATACCCTTGTGGTTGTTTACTACATCTCTTCCTCATAATTGCATAGCTAACTCGCAGTGCACTTTCACTTCTATGTTCTGCATGTTTTTGTCACGTCGATTCCTCTGCCCGATCATCATGGAAACTCTTCATCATCCCTAGTGGTTTGGATCAATGTGTTCATCATCAGTGGGAGTTAATATGATATTCCTTAGCTTCTCTGGAAGTCGAGACTCTTCATATTCTCTATCAGTTACATCCTTTCAACTATGGCTTCTTTGGCTTCTAAGCCCCTTCCTTTGTGTGAGCATTGACGGTGACCAAGCATTTATTCAAAAGGTGCTTCCAATTTCTGTCTAGTAAGCGCTAGCTCCAATTCACAATATGACCTTAGGCTATGAGCTTCATGTGACCACATGATTTCGGGTGCGTCCATAGGTAGTTTGAGAGCAACCCTATTTTTTCCCCACAAATCATTACAAGCCTCCACACGTCCTTTCTCCAAATACGTGGTTTTGATCGCAGACCACTTACGAAAAATTAAGGTCTGAGCATGTTTTGGCCCCGCAAAGGAGCACAAACTTTGATCTCACAATATTGACAGTGCACTTGAATCGACGGTTCAGATATATCCTCTCGAGTCCATGGACTAGATCTCTCCTTCCTCCATTGATGACTGAGGTTTCCTTCATAATCCGAGCTCCGGGAGTTTCAACTCTCAAACCATGTTGCTGCTGACTAGATATCTTCTGGAATGGAAGATATGCTAACATCTATCCTCTTCAATCGATGGCTTTGCCTTCTTTTCTTTATCTAGGCATGATCCTTAGTCTCAACGATCAGATGACATGTGTACTTGTCGACGTGGTTTCCCATATGCCCTTTGCTGACGTGGTCTGCCACATTTTCTTGAGGACACAATTTGCTAACATAGATCTTCCTGATCTAACAGTCATTGTCTGATCTCTAGATCCGACGGTTGATGGAACTTCGCATTCCAGGGATTTCAAATCTCAAAGTTTCTCGAGTGTAAACTCCTCGCATATTTATATCCGGAGTGAATGTTGTTCGTTCGATCAGGATCTTAGATTGATGACTCTATCTTTCTGCGATGCAACTTTGCTAGCTTATCCTGTCCTTCCACTTGAAATTGATCTAACGGCTAACGAAAATTCGCATTCCAAGGATTTCAAATCTCAAACCTTCGTTTCTTTCGTACGACAATATCTCAGAGTTGATGATCTTCAAACTCCTGTCTCCCTGATTCTATGATCGGTATCTCCTCCGTTAATCCGACCTTCAGGACTTTCAATTCTCAAACTTCTCTTGCTCCTGGAGCATTTCACCTGGATTCCATGATCCAACAACACATGTCCCTCTCGGATCAATGGTCCTCATTCACTTTGGGACTTCGAAACTTCGGCCTTTGGGACTTTGTCATGCCAGATCAATGATCCATGCTCTCCCTTTGATCGACGACTATGATCAAATCGTGAATTTGCGTGTTGGGTGTTTGACTGTGAGCCAACCCTGACTCTTCCAACAAATGATATCTGAAATACTCTAGATCAACGAACTAAAACCCTCTTTGATCCAATGGTCCATATCTTATCGGGACTTCGCATTTCATGAAGTTGGAGAACTACTCACCTCCCTTCTCCCGACTCCCGATTTTCCGAAAAAATTTCCAGATCAATGGCCCACAGCTCTCTGATCCAATGGTCTAGATCTTATAAAGACTTCGTGTTTCTCAAAGTTGGAGGACTACTCACCTTTGAATTTTCCAGTTCATGAGTTAGCAAAATGATGATCTGTCACCATGTGTCCTCTGATCGAACGGTTATGATCTCATAGTGATTTATCATTTTGCGGAGTTGGAGGATGGCTCTCGGCCATTATCCTCTTCACAGTTATACTAGATTTGATGACTATTGGTCCTCGACATTTAGATCCAACGGATCATATCTGTACTTCTCCTCTGTGCTTCCTCTAGTCATTGGACTCTGATCTAACAAACAACGGGTATTTGGGATTGGTGATCCAATGGCCACTATCCCTCCTCCTCCTGAGCTTTGGCTTTCTGAAATCTCTATGTTTCAAAGGACATGACCTCTGATCCTTCTACGAGCCTTGATGTATGGGATCTCATCTACACATCTCAGAATGCTATCTCTCTTGAGCTTTGATCTCTTCATACTGTTTTCTTCTTCACCTGAGCTTACATTATTCCTTTTCTACCATCGATGCACACTCTAATCTTCCCATCAATGGCAAGCACACTCTTCTTGTAAACATGCCAACGTCGCTACTATTTTTCCCATCAATGACAAGCACACTCTACCTGTAAACATGCCAACAATATCCCCCTTTGGCATTGATGGCAACCCTGAAGGACTGCACTGTTCTACTTAGATCTCCAACTGTGGCATCTAGAACACACCTTTTCTCCCCCTTTGACATTAATGTCAAAGAAAACATGCTCCCCTTGAGCTGTTGTAGTACTTGTTGGAGGTATCAGATATTCAACAAATACATACTCCCCCTGACAGGATGGATTCTCTTATTTGAGTCATGCAGAGTATTTGTATCTAACTCAGAGTCTTCTCCTTCTAATTCTTGGACCTGTTCATCTTCAACTTCATTTGTGTCCTTTGCAGCAGACTCAATATTACTCACCTCTCTTACTGGGACTCCTTCATCAACCTTTTCTTGTCACAACTGAATGAATCCCCGTGTCACTCTTCTCTCTCTTCTTCTGACTGGTCTTCCCCTTTGTTTCTAAAAGGTTAGATTTCCCTGACAAAGTCTCTCCTCTTGTTATCTCTATATGATGTCATGCATATCATCTTGTACATTAGAATGTTGCTACTACGGATGTTGATGTCCTACTGGAACACTATGCAATTGTAGCTCATAATTTTTTTTTTTTTCAAAGAACCCTTGGATCTTCCCATTGATTCTCATCGATCTCTATTACTGCAATTTCATTTTTCTTCCATGATGCCTACAATCCAAGGATTTTATGACCATATTCAACACAAGAAAAAATTGCTACAAACACTCTCATACCTCCTTTGATTCATCCATGAAGGTGTCTTTCTTCTAAACTGACTTTGAGGTGTATGGGTAGCTTCTAGATGTCTTCCTTGATCTGATCTTTTGAATATTGTAGTATTTATTTCATTCTTTGAACATGAAGAACCTGAGTCATACCTGCTTTCCCTTTTTACAAATGAAGAACTTGCATCAGGTTTCTTTGGAGTACTGCTTTCTTCCTTGTTGTATCCAAGACCAGATTTTTCATTTGGTGATCTATGACTATCCAAGATCTCATCCAGGGTCATGGAGTTGTTCAAGAACTTGATTTGGGTGTTTGACTTCTCAACCTTCACCACTTCTACTTCCATCTTATGACATGATTCTTCTTCTACTTCGTCAATGGGATAAATTATAACAGAACATTCTTTTATTGTATCTAAGTCTTCTTCTTTACTTGCAGGGGAGGATTCAATATCAGTTTCACTATCTTTCTTTCTCCATGTGCTGGCATTTCTAGCTAAGATCTTTATCCTTGGATCTACTTTGAAATTCTTCAGATGGCAGTTTGCAGCTTTGTGGCCAAAGTTGTGACAGTTATAGCATTCGAGCTCATCGTTCAATAGGTCAAAGTGATTGGTTCAGTTTTGTCTACTCATTGGTGTTGACGATTGAAAACTTCAACGTAATTTCACCCGCAAAGTGTTGCTAAAGACTATTATTATATAAGACTAAATAATGCTAGTAGGTGGGACCCTCTTGAACTTTTGAAGATCAGGGTTGTTCATTTTATGATGATGATCTACAAGGGTTTACATGGTTGATGAGAATATGGCTGTCATTAGTTAAACTTTGGGATGTTTTTCTTTCATGATATTACAATCTGCTACTCATTTATGGTATTTGTTCTTCTCGCACCTGCACAGCAAAATGTTAGTGAAAATTGCAGAAAGGCATTTTGAGGAAAAGAAAATACTATGTCTAATGCAAAAGAGACCTAGCTCTGCGATACTATATGCATGAAAATTCTTGTTGATAGTGGTTAGCTCCTAACTAGAAAGAAAATGGATATGAAATATTGTTAAGTTACATTTTTATCTGCATATGGTAGAAATTTTAGTGGCGCATTTTGGCAAGGAGATAATACAATGGTTATGCATTGGTTGATGCGATCGGTAGATTATGTGCATATGTTATAACCCTTGGTGGCTCATGGAAGTAATGGATTCCCATTTGTATGGTAATTATGCTATTGGTGATGATTCTATTGTATAGTTGTCAAGTGATTTATTTGAGTTATGACATGGGTGGCACATTTGGCAAGGTAACGATGCAAATGGTTGAATTGTGGAACTTGGATTGTGTTATGGTTTAAATGTGTTGATATTCTCGATGCATTGGTTGATTAATGGTGTTAATGGGGGCTCATTGGCATGTACTATGGAGTAAATGTGGTATGGGTGGAGGCGACATGCATTTACTACACATCACCTTTACCCTTCCCATTGGCCGCCATCCTAGTCGGACTATTGTTTGATCTTGCTGTTGTGATTGCGCTCTGGAATTTTGGCAGGGTAAAATCACTCAGCCACCTCTCGTATTAAGGTTTTGATTAACAAGTATGTCTCTTTTGGCCATTCTTGACTTCACTCTGATTACAAAATATTTTTTGGCTCAGTTGTGTGAGTTTGTGTTGTCTTGAGTATTGCAACTATGTGGATTTTTTAGAATTGAAAATGGATGTTTCTGCTTATAATTGTTTTGATTTCATCGGATTTGGTGGTGTTTCTGGGTGGTAGTTTTGGTTACCAATACATTTTGTTAAAGGGTTTTAAATCATGGATGGATGGTTGTCTTCACATATTTGGGTCTAATTAGAGCCCCATTTTCCTGTTCGGCCCTATCAAGGAACTGCCTCCCGTTCAAAAGCATCATAGTCCTCCCTATGTGTACACCTGTAGCTTCAAAGTTTCACTATAGTTGGTGCCTTTCCTCCTGTGATGACTGTCGTGCAAAAAATTAACCCTCCATACCGGACCTGTATAGGGAGTCTGTCAAGCCTGTTAAGTTGTTCCTGATTGTTGTAGTCTATGACTTTGAGCGTGGGCTCACCCATTGGTCGTATGGTGGTCGTGTGGTTTTGGTTTTCATCATTGCCTCTGTGATAGAGTATGAAACTTACATTGATGGTTTGCATTTCTAAAGCTCGCAAGTCACTCGTCGATATCAACGAAACACAGTTGTTTTTAAATGGAAAGGCCCCTTCCATGTTGATTAGATTTGTGGTTATGTACAGATACCACGACTTGTTCGACGAATTGTTGGTTCATGTACAATCACTAGTTGGAACTTGTGGTGTTTTGGTTGATGGCTGACATGGGTCACGAATGCTTAGGGTTGCTCACAGAGGTCACGTTCTGTGTGTGGTGTTTTGCAAATGAAACATGGGGCATGATAACTATGTTCTCTCTGAGGCTGAATGATAATCAAACTAGGTAGCTATCGAAGGCATATTCACAACATCCTTCATTGGTTGAATAGTTTGAGTATGCACATCTTGGTTAAATTGCGACGCGACTTAAACAACTAACCACTTAGTAATATACACAGTCTCTGCATGATATGTTGAGTTATTGACATGAATGGGGTTTTTTGTGATAAGTCGAACTATTGTATCATGGTGTTTGGTTGGTTGTGCTATGTTTGTAGTATGGACAGTTGGTTCTTATACTCAGTGATACCCTCAGAGTTTTTTTTAAGCTTGTTATTTATGGAAATTGACCATTGTTGATGATAGCCGTGTTGGGTATTTGGCTCGGATTTTAAGTCGCATTGATATGTCATGTTTTACAATGGCATGGTTACATTGCCTTGGACATTTTTCCCCTGCATAGCCTGTGTCAAAGTGTTGGTTGTTGGTTGTATAGTAAATTGTCATTTCAAACATGACATGCGAGGTTTTTGTTATTTTGGTCTTGATTATTTTACTGTGAATATGTATGGGAACAAATATCATTGCAGATCTTGATTGGCTCTATTACAAAAATAGTGACTTCATTGTTATCTTGAAAACACTACTTTGAATTATAGATGTGGATTTGGGAAATGTAAGGCAGTGATGGATGTTAATAATTACAGATTGGAAATGAGTGTTGTTTTTGACTGTTATAAAGTGCAGAATGTGCGAATAAAGGAAACATAACCTCTTACAAATTGTGTGAATTACTTATGTTTTGTAATGGTTATGGGATGTAAATGGACAGTGAAATTAGGCAATTACACGGGAATTTTACTCAGTCATCTGATTGTTCGTTGATGCATATTTTTCTTACTACAAAATATGTTATGGATTACTTGATTAATCTCATGAACAGTAAACGTTTTTTCCCCCCTCATTATCTCATTTTCCACAAATTACAACCCCCTCACATATCCCATATTCATTTTGTTCACCCCCTGTTCTAATGTTGATTATAGCTAAGAGAATTTCTGTGTTAAGTGGATGAAGTGGCAGTGTCTTGAGTGGATTGTAGTGAGGTTTTATTTGGTTGATTTATAGTTTATTGTTGTTATCATTGAGAAGTGACCATTTCTTATCCCCTTTAATTATATCATATTTTCACCCAATGCAAACCCCTCATGTTTCCCAGAACACAGTTTCACCCCCCCTGCTCGTTGATTAACGTTAGAACAATTTGTATGGATTGGATTGCATGAGCTTGATACATTCTGAGCCAAATCTATTTCGTATTTTTAAGGAGTTTTCATGCATGGTTATTTAAAGAGACTATTTGCTAATCGTGAACATATGCAAGATGATATTTTTCAGTTGGGGAAGCTATGGTCGAGGAAACAGAGGTAGAGGTAACTGGAATCAAGGCCCAAGAAGGCCCATGTTTTCTAGACATTTTGACGTTGATTCAAAAGAGCTTAGACAAATGTTTCATGCAGGACTATTTGATTGGATTGGGTAGGGAATAGTTTGATCGAGCCCTTAAAGGCCTCCCTTCCAAGCCCCACAAACCCCCAACATCCCTGTACCTCCTCATGTATCTTTACAACCTGAAGTACCTAAAAATGATGGGTGGCAGGAGATTGTTCACCCGACAGTCTCCCAACACCGTGGCTAGCCCAACTTGACTTTGCCTGATCCTGCACCTTTGAACCCCATTTTCCAAGCTACCCCTAACCACTTGCCAGTGAAATCCTCCCATGCCAGCAAAAGATTGAAGATTGAAGCCCACCATGCATTTGATAAAGGAAAAGCTATTTTTGCCCCTTCCTCACGCTCCGATGACTCTGACAAATACGTGTCTTCACGGATGCATTTGAGGGATGATTGTTCCCATGTGATCAGTGCGATAAGGCATAAAGGCTTTGCCCATCCCAAGGCAAATTCAAGAAAGTCAAGAGGTGACAACAACAACCAAGAAAGGGTTTCATCACAGACTGGAAAATATGGCTTTTGAATTTTATGTTGTTTATTGTTTTATGACAGTGGACTTCAGGGATTTTGGACAACATGTTTTTTTTTGGATATATGATTATTATTTTTGAAATAATTTCAATTTTCATGAGCTAAAATTGCCAAAAGTAAATATGTTGATGGGAGGCACAAGGAGGTGTGTTTGCTTAACTAATGGATTATGTTATGATGATTATGATTGTTATGAACTAAAGGGAGTCACAAGGGGTCCCACCTACTAGTTATTATTTATCTATGAACCTATTATGATTATTTCTGCACTCCCCCCCACCCCCCAACTAAAGTTAGTTGAGTCTTTAGTTAGCTTAACTAATAAGTTGGTTCAACTACTTCAACCAATTCTAATTTGTTAAAATAAGAACTAAGGGGAGAAACAAAAGAGGATAGTAGCAAAAAGCATGCTAAGGTTTGATCCTTGAGTTTCTATTGAGATAGTTTGGTTTTCATTCATTAATATATTCATCACAACCTAATTCTCTTTTGTGATAGCAGGGTCTTATTGTAGAAAAAAACATACAGGGCTGAATCAAATCATTCAGACACTTGTTCTTGAGAGGTGTTGATCTATCTTTGATAGTCTGTGTAGGCTTGTCTGTTTGTGAATTAATTTTCATGAATGATAAAGGCTATTGTGCATAGTCGAGTGGGCAACAATCTGTGGAAAGTTGATCCAACTTTTAGAGTTCAATTTTGGTTTTCTATCAGAGGTCCTTTTGTATGTTTCATCGGGGATTTCTAAGTTTGACTTTGGTCCAAGATTTCTATGTGAAGTTTTGTAAATACAATGACTCTTTGGTGAATTGGAATGAAATAAAGGATTGCTTGATGTCTCATATATCTCGAGTATCATCTTGGTGTCTTTACTTTTGTTCTTACATTTATTTCAGCAACTGATATATTCAGAAAATTACATAAAAAGTGAATTTCCAGCAAGCTTTTTGTTGATAAAAGACTAGCCTAAGCAGTTGTAATTAATACTTGTGAGTTAGGATATATATATTTTTGTTGGCAATAAACATATGGTGATATTCCCGTCTACTTTACTTTAGCCAAGTAAAGTCTAAAAATGCTTGAGTAAGATCAATTTATATCTTTGGTTATTTTGGTCTTGATTATTTTACTACGAATATGTGTGGGAACAAATATCATTACAGATCTTTATTGGCTCTATTACAGAAATAGTGACTTCATTGTTATCTTTAAAACACTACTTTGAATTATAGATGTGGATTTGGGAAATGTATGGCAGTGATGGATGTTAATAATTACATATTGCAAATGAGTGTTGTTGTTGACTGTTATAAAGTGCAAAATGTGCGAATAAAGGAAACAGAACCTCTTACAGATTTTGTGAATTACTTTTGTTTTGTAATGGTTGTGGGATGTAAATGGACAATGAAATTAGGCAATTAAACGGGAATTTTACTCAGTCGTTTGATTGTTGGTTGATGCATATTTTTCTTACTGTAAAATATGTTATGGATTGTTTGATTAATCTCATGAACAATAAACATTCCCCCCCCCTCATTATCTCATTTTCCACTAATTACAACCCCCTCACATATCCCATATTCATTTTTTTCACCCCCTGTTCTGATGTTGATTACAATTAAGAGAATTTATGTGTTAAGTGGATGAAGTGGCAGCATCTTGAGTGGATTGCAGTGAGTTTTTAATTAGTTGGTTTACAGTTGATTGTTGTTTTCATTAAGAAGTGACCATTTCTTATCCCTTTTCATTTTATCATATTTTCACCCAATACAAACCCCTCGGGGAAGCCATGGCCAAGGAAACATAGGTAGAGGTAATTGGAACCAAGGCCCAAAAAGGCCCAGGTTTTCTATACTTTTTTACGCTGATTCAGAAGATCTTGGAAAAATGTTTCATGCAAGATTGTTTGACTGGATTGGGCAGGGAATAGTCCGATCGAGGCCTGAAAGGCCTCCCTTCCAAGCCCCGCAAGCCCTCGACATCCATGTGCCCCCTCATGTCTCTTTATAGCCTGATGTCCCTGAAAATGATGGGTGGCAGGAGATTGTTCACCCGACAGTCTCCCAACACTGTGGTTGGCCCAACTTGACTTTTCCTTCTCTTGCACCTTTGAACCCCATTTTCCAATATGCCCCTAACCACTCACAGTGCAATCCTCTCGTGCCAGCAAGAGATTGAAGACTGAACATGACCATGCATTTGATAAAGGAAAATCTATTGTTGCCCCTTCCTCACCCTCTGATGACTATGAAAAATCTATGTCTTCACGGATGCATTTGAGGGATGATTGTTCCCATGTGATCAGTGAGATAAGGCCTAAAGGCTCTGCCCATCCCAAGGCAAATTCAGGAAAGTCAAGAGGTGATAGCAGCAACCAAGAAAGGGTTGCATCATAGATTGGAAAATATGGCTTTTGAATTTTATGTTGTTTATTATTTTATGATAGTGGACTTCAAGGATTTTGGACAACATGTTTTATTTTGGATATATGAGTATTATTTTTGAAATAATTTCAATTTTCATGAGCTAAAATTGCCAAAAGTAAATATGTTGATGGGAGGCACAAGGAGGTGTGTTTTCTTAACTAATGGATTATGTTATGATAATTATGATTGTTATGAACTAAAGGGAGTCACAAGGGGTCCCGCCTACTAGTTATTATTTATCTATGATCCTATTATGATTATTTCTTCCCCCCCCCCGAACTAAAGTTAGTTGAGTCTTTAGTTAGCTTAACTAATAAGTTGGTTCAACTACTTCAACCAATTCTAATTTGTTAAAAGAAGAAATAAGGGGAGGAACAAAAGAGGATAGAAGCAAAAAGCATGTTAAGGTTTGCTCCTTAAGTTTATATTGAGATAGTTCAGTTTTCATTCATTCATATATTCATCACAGCCTATATATCTTTTGTGATAGCAGGGTCTTATTGTAGAAAACAACATTCAGGGTTGAATCAAATCATTCAGACACTTGTTCTTGAGAGGTGTTGATCTATCTTTGATAGTCTATGTAGGCTTGTCTGTTTGTGAATTAATTTTCATGACTGATAAAGGCTATTGTGCAGAGTCGAGTGGGCAACAATCTATGGCAAGATGATCCATCTTTTAGAGTTCAGTTTTGGTTTTCTGTCAGAGGTCCTTTTGTATGTTTAATCGAGGATTTCTAAGTTTGACTTTGGTCCCAGATTTCTATGTGAAGCTTTGTAAAGGAAATGACTCTTTGGTGAATTGGAATGAAATAAAGGATTTCTTGATGTCTCATATATCTCGAGTATCATCTTGGTGTCTTTACTTCTTCTCTTACATTTATTTCAACAACTAATATATTCAGAAAATTACATAAAAAGTGAATTTCCAACAAGATTTTTGTTGATAAAAGACTAGCCTAAGAAGTTGTAATTAATACTTGTGAGTTAGAATATATATATTTTTGTTGGCTATACACATAGGGTGATATTCCCGTCTACTTTACTTTAGCCAAGTAAAGTCTGAAAATTCTCGAGTAAGATCAATTTATATCTTTTCCTCAACAATTGGTTTTTTAGTTCTATGTTGCAAAGATTGTTTCTTTCTTGATCTCCTAATTTGCATGTCTCTAAACTTAGTCTGACAATTTGCAATCTTATGACCAAAATTAGAGTAGTAAAAACAGTAACCATGGAAGAAATTTTGGTACCTGAAGGATGGCCTCCTTCTTGGCATTTGTTGCTCCATCTTCTGATATCTTTGTTTTTTATCAGGGATCATCTTGTCTTTATCAGCTTCTGGTGACAAATTACTCACATGGTCTGATTGTCTGCTGACTTGGAACTTGATCATCTTTACTGGCTATTTTCTTTCTTTCTGTTTGTTTCTTAAACCACTTACATAGCCTAAACCCGTCTTCAACAAAGGAGATCATTGTTTGCTCAGAATGTCGTTTAGCTCTACCGAGGCTTTAATGCTTGGAATGTTTTGGAGATAAAATGCTTCAAATTTCTCCAACTCTTTTCTGGTTTTCACTACCTCTTCTTCCAAGATTTCAAATCATTCCTTCTTCTCAGATAACTATTGTTTCATAATATATTCAATTTTCTTTGCCTCTTCTAATTCCACTTTTAGCAGGGAAAAGTCTTCATCAGGTTTTTTACTTCCTTTCTTGAACTGTATCAACGATTGTTTTTACTTTCTCTTCTTAAGTCTGAGTCTGTCAATCTCTTCCAAAGCGTTGAGAAACTCTCCTTCCAAGTCAACCACAACCTCTTCATCATCAACATCACTTCTTGTGATTTTATTATCATAATCCTCTTTGTCCATAAGCAGGAACTCATTTCCATTATCTTCATAGGAAGAGTCACTATTAGTGTCTTCTGAAGAGTCATTGTTGTTTACACATAAACTTTTCTTTTTATCAAATCTTTTGGATTTGTACTTCTCTTCTCCTTCAGATTTATGGTCCTTCTACTTGTGTGGACACTTATATGCAAAGTGACCTATCTTTCCACATTTAAAACACTTGAAGGGAAACTTGCCTTGGTACTTTCTTGATCCTTTCTTCAGTCTTCTCACAAATTTTTATTCAATTTCATCAGGCTCAGAATCCTCATTCGTATCTTCTTTAAATGATGCTTCTCTAGTGTTGGATTTATCTTTACCTATCCTCATTTCATATGTAGTAAACGTTCCTGGAAGTTGATCAAAAGCCAAAGATTTTAGATCATTAAGTTATTCAATAGGAGATACCTTTGGGTTGAACCTATTTGGCAGAGATCTCAAAATTTTCTGAACTAAAGAGGTTTCCTCAATTTTTTCACCAAGAGCTTTCATTGCATTTACTACTTCTTCAGCTCTCAGAAAGTACTTCCCAATAGGTTCATCTTATTTCATATGTAGTTGTTCAAACTGTATTCTGTAGGTTTGAAGATTGGCATTCTTTACCTTCTCATTACCTTCATAACTATTAATAAGTTTGTCCCACATATCTTTGGCAGTTTCTAAGTGCATAAATTTTACAAATTCTTCTTCTACAAGCCCACTCAAAATAACATTCATAGCCTTAGCATTGAAGTTGAATTATATCTTGTCATCCTTATTATCTAGTACAACTGGCTTTACATAACCAGTCTATTACACATCCCAGGCATCTCCACCTAAGGCCATTATGTAGGTTCTCATCCTAACTTTCCAGAAGCCAAAGTTTGCTCCATTGAATAGAAGGGCCTTATTGGTTGAATTTCCTCCATGGATAGTCATGTTTAAGCTCTAGGATCTACCCTTAAATAAATGGAACTTTCTCTGATACCAATTGTTGGACAACTGAGAGGGGGGGGGGGGTGGGGAATTAGTTGTTACCGTGCTTAAACAATTATGCTTATTTTAAACTCTTTAAAAAGAACTCAATGAAAATCACAATAATGTAGGGATGTAAGCAATATAATATTCAACATCAATCACACACATGAAATATATAGAGACAGATATTTCTTGAGGAAACCCATAAAGGGAAAAACCTCTTCTTCTTGATATTATAAGTAATCTTTATTTTCTACACATTATCATTCTTATGAGCACCAACTCATTGCGAGGCTACCACCTCTATTTTGCAAGCTGCAACTTGCTGAGAGCACCAACTCTCTGGCTTCTCTAGCACCCACTAGAAGGAAGCACCAACTTCTTGGTTTCTCTAGAACCCACTAGAAGGAAGCACCAAATCCCTAAGTGTTCCAGCACCAACTGGATGGAAGCACCAACTTCTAGTCACACAAGCACCGACCTGTATAACAGAGAACAATAGTTCTCCCTTGCACCACCCTACCACCCTAGTTTTTCTGGCTACAACCAGATGGAACCTACAACTCCCTGTGTTCAAGCACCCACTTGAAACTCTAAGGACAACAGTCCTCCCTAGCACCTCCCTAGCACCCTAAAATATAAATCTTTTCTTTATTGAATTTATCACAGTGATACAACATTTATCTATGTCTTACCAGTCTCATCACCATTCTGCTACACTACTCTGCTCTGCCTACATCAACGTCTCTCTCCTTGCATGTGTTGCACTTTCTATTCTTCTCTTAGATATGCATTTATGTTCCTTGCTTATTTTGTTCTTTATGTTGTGTGTCTTCTTTCCATTCTATGCATCACGCCTCTTCTATGCACTCCAACTCTTGCACACATCATTCTTCTACCCGCATGAACCACACTCAACAACAACCACCCTCTCTTCTATGTTATACGTTTTTATATTCTTTGTGCACTAACTGCATCCTATGCACAATGCCTCTGCATTCTCTTCACAACATCACTGTTCTTCCCTTGTGTTTTTTTTACTGCGTCTCTTCCTCATAAATGCATAACTAACTCACAGTGCACTTTCATTGCTCCGTTCTGCATGTTTTTTTCATGTTGAGTCCTCTGCCCGATCATCATGGCAACTCTTCATCATCCCTGGCGATTTGTCTCAATGCGTTCATCAACAATGGGTGTGAAGCTGAGATTCCTTAGACTCTCTAGAAGTTGAGACTCTTCATCTTATCTGTCAGTTACAATCAGTCAACTATGGCTTCTTTGGCTTCTAAGCCCCTTCCTTCACGTGAACACTAACGGTGACCAAGCGTTTATTCAAAAGGTGCTTCCCAATTTCTGTCTAGTGAGCACTGGCTCCATTTCACAATATGACCTTGGGCTATGAGCTTCATGTGACCATGCGATTGTGGGTGCATCCATAAGAAGTTTGAGAGTAAATTGCTTTTCACCCCATAATTCATTAGAAGCTTCCACACGTCCTTTCTCCAAAACTATGGTTTCGATTGCAAACCGCTTACGAAAAATTAAGGCCCGAGCATGTTCTGGCCCCACAATGGAGCACGACCGACAATATCATGATCTTGATGGTGCTCTTGAATGGACGGTTCAGATCTATCCTCTTGAGTCCATGGACCAGATCTCTCCTTCCTCCATCAACGACTGAGGTTTTGTTCATGTTCCGGGCTCTAGGAGTTTCAACTCTCAAACCCTGTTGCTGCTGACTAGATATCTTTTGGAATGGAAGATCTGTTGACATCTGTCCTCTTCAATCGATGGCTCTGTCTTCTTTCCTTTATCCATGCGTGATCCTTAGTCTCAACGATCAGATGACATGTGTACTTGATGATGTGGTTTCCCATATGCCCTTTGTTGATGTGGTCTTCCACATTTCCTTGAGGAAGAGATTTGCTGATGTAATCTACTGATGTAGATCTCCCTGATCTAACAATCATTGTGTGATCTCCAGAACCGACGGTTGATGGAACTTCACATTCTGGGGATTTCAAATATCAAACTTTCCTAAGTGTAAACTCCTCGCATCTTTATATCCGGAGTGGATGTTTTTCATTCGATCAGGATCTTAAATCGAGAGCTCCATCTTTCTGCGATGCAGCTATGCTAGATTTTCCTTTCCTTCCACTTGAAATTGATCTTACGACTGACGAAACTTCACATTCCAGAGATTTCAAATCTCAAACCTTCGTTTATTTTGCATGACAATCTCTCAGAGTTGATGATCTGCAGACACCTGTCTCCCTGATTCTACGATCAGGATCTCCTCCGTGAATCCGGCTTTCAAGACTTTCAATTATCAAACTTCGCTTGCTCCCAAATAATTTCACCCGGAGTCCATGATCCAATGACGCGTTTCCCTCTCGAATCAATGGTCCACATTCACTTCGGGACTTCGTCGTGCCAGATCAATGATCCATGTTCTCCCTTTGATCGATGACTGTGATCAAATTGTGACTTCGCGTGTCGGGTGTTTGAACATGAGCCAACCCTGACTCTTCCAACTGCCGATTTTTGAAATACTCTAGATCAATGGACCACAACCCTCTGTGATCCAATGGCCCAGATATTATCAGGACTTCACATTTCACAAAGTTGGAGGACTACTCACCTCCCTTCTCCCAACTCCCAATTTTCCGAAACTTGCTCCAAATCAATGACCCACAACCCTCTGTGATCCAATGATGTAGATGTTATCAAGACATTGCGTTTCATGAAGTTGGAGTACTACTCACCTTTGACTTTTCCATTTCATGAGTAAGAAAAATGATGATCTCTTGCCACATGTCCTCTGGATCAAATGGTTCAGATCTCATTGTGATTTCATATTTCGCGGAGTTGGAGGATGTCTCTCGGCTATTATCCTCTTCTCATTTATACTAGATCTGACGACTATTGGTCCACGGTGCTGAGATCCAACGGATCAGATCTGTACTTCTCCTCTACGCTTCCTCTAGTCACTGGACTCTGATCTAATAGACATCGGGTGTTAGGGATTAGTGATCCAATGACCATTGTCTCTCCTCCTCCTGAGCTTTGGATTTCTCAAGTCTTTAAGTGTCAAATGCCATGACCTTTGATCCTTCTGTGAGCCTTGATTTATGGGATCTCGTTTGCGAATCTCAGAATGCTATCTCTTCTGAGCTTTGATCTCTGCATATTGTTTGCTTCTTCACATGAGCTTACACTGTTCCTTTTTTTCCATCGATGCACACTCTGATCTTGCCATCAATGACAAGCACACTCTGCCTATAAACATGCCAACGTTGTTGTTGTTCTCTCCATCAATGACAGGCACACTCTACCTGTAAACATGCCAACAATCTCCCCCTTTGGCATTGATGGAAATCTTGAAGGACTGCACTGTTATACTTAGATCTCCAACTATGGCATCTAGAACGTACCTTTTCTCCCCCTTTGACATCAATGTAAAAGAAAACATGCTCCCCCTGAGTTGTTTCATTACTTGTCGGAGGTATCAAGTATTCAACCAATACATACTCCCACTGACATGATGGATTCTCTTATTTGAGTCCTGTTGAGTATTTGTATCTAACTCAGAGTCTTCTGCTTCTGATTCTTGGACGTGTTCATATTCAGCTTCAGCTATGTCCTCTGTAGCAGACTCAGTATTGCTCACCTATCTTACTGGGACTCATTCATCAACGTTTTCTTGTCATAACTGAATGACTCCCTGTGTCACTCTTCTCTCTCTGCTTCTGACTGGTCTTCCCCATTGTTTCTAAAAGGTTATCTTTCCCTGACAAAGTCTCTCCTCTTTTTATCTCTACAGGATGTCATGTGCATCGTCTTGTACATTAGAATGTTGTTGCTGTGAATGTTGTTGTCCTACTGGAACACTATGCAATTGTAGCTCGTAATTTTTTTTTTTTCAAACAACCCTTGGATCTGCCCAGTGATTCTCATCGATCTCTATTACTGCAATTTCATTTTTCTTCCATGATTCCTACAATCCAAGTCTTTTATGACCATATTTAACACAAGAAAAAACTGCTACAAGCACTCTCATACCTCCTTTGATTCATCCATGAAGGTGTCTCTCTTCTAAACTGACTTTGAGGTGTATGAGTAGCTTCTGGATGTCTTCCTTGATCTGATCTTCTGAATATTGTAGTATTTCTTTTATTCTTTGAGCATGAAGAACCTGAGTCATACCTGATTTCCCTTTTTACAAATGAAGAACTTGTATCAGGTTTCTTAGGAGTACTGATTTCTTCCTTGTTTTATCCAAGACTGGATTTGTCATTTGGTGATCTATGACTATCCAAGATATCATCCAGGGTCATGGAGCTGTTTGAGAACTTGATTTGGGTGTCTGACTTGTCAACCTTCACAACTTCTTCTTCCATATTATGACATTATTCTTCTTCTACTTCTTCTTCCATCTTATGACATTATTCTTCTTCTACTTCTTCAATGGGATAAATGCTAACAAAAAATTCTTTTATTGTATCTGAGTCTTCTTCTTTACTTGCAGGGGAGGATTCAATATCAATTTCACTATCTTTATTTCTCCATGTGCTAGCATTTCTAGCTAAGAGCTTTATCCTTGGATTTGCTTTGTAATTCTTTAGATGGCAGTTTGCAGCTTTGTGGCCGAAGTTGTGATAGTTATAGCATTCAAGCTCATCGTTCAATAGGTCAAAGTGATTGGTGCAGTTTTGTCTACTCATTGGATGTTTAGTTCTATTTTGCAAAGATCGTTTCTTTCTTGATCTCCTCATTTTCATGTCTCTAAACTTAGTCTGACAATTTTCAATATTATGACCAAAATTAGAGTAGTAAAAATAGTAACCATGGAAGAAATTTTGGTACCTGAAGGATGGCCTTCTTCTTGGAATTTTCTGCTCCATCTTCTGATATCTTTGTTTTTCATCAGGGATCATCTTGTCTTTATCAGCTTCTGGTGACAAATTACTCACATGGTCTGATTGTCTACTAACTTGGAACTTGATCATCTTTACCGACTCTTTTCTTTTTGTCTATTTGTTGCTTGAACCACTTACATAGCCTAAACCAGTCTTCAACAAAGGAGAACTTTGTTTCTCAGAATGTTGTTTAGCTCTGCTGAGGCTTTAATGCTTGGAATATTTTGGAGATACAATGCTTCAAACTTCTCCAACACTTTTCTATTTTTTACTACCTCTTCTTCCAATATTTCACATCTTTCCTTCTTCTTAGATAACTGTTGTTTCATAATGTATTCAATTTTCTTTGCCTCTTATAATTCCACTTTTAGCAGGGAAAAGTCTTCATCAATTCTTTTGCTACCTTTCTCGAACTGTATCAACAATTGTTTTTTCTTTCTCTTCTTAAATCTGAGCTTGTCAATCTCTTCCAAAACGCCGATTAGCTCTCCTTCCAAGTAAACCACAGCTTCTTCATCATCAACATCACTTCCTCTGCTTCTATTATCATAATCCACTTTGGCCATAAGAACAAAGTCATTTACCTTATCTTCATAGGAAGAGTCACTATCTGTGTCTTCTAAAGAGTCATCATTGTTTACACACAAACTTTTCTTTTTATCAAATATTTTGGATTTGTACTTCTCTTCTCCTTCAGATTTATGGTCCTTCTTCTTGTGTGGACACTTAGATGCAAAGTGATCTATCTTTCCATAGTTAAAACACTCGAAGGGAAACTTGCCTTGGTACTTGCTTGATCCTTTCTTCAGTCTTCTCACAATTTTTTCTTCAATTTCATCAGACTCACAATCCTCATTCTTATCTGATTTAAATGATGCTTCTCTAGTGTTGAATTTATCTTTACCTATCCTCAGTTCATATGTATTCAATGTTCCTAGAAGTTGATAAAAATCCAAAGATTTTAGATCATTAAGTTCTTCTATAGAAGAGACCTTTGGGTTGAACCTATCTGGCAGAGATCTCAAAATTTTTTGAACTAAAGTGGCTTCCTCAATTTTTTCACCAAGAGATTTTTTTACATTTACTAGTTCTCACTAGTACATATGACCAAATTTGCGACGGTTTTTCGTTGATATTTCCACATTTATCCATCGCAATTTCCATGAAAGCCGAAACTTTTTTTCATCACTATATCCACGATCCAGGTGTGCATGGAAACATCGATGAAATTATCTCTCCATGTGTCATCACCATCAAGATCATTTAACCCTATGCATCATTGCAATTACGAAGAAACTTCATTGCAATTACAACGAACAACCGTGGCAATTACGACGAAAATTTATGTCAAGCCAAAAAATTACGACACAGATGTTGTATGTGCGACGCAAAACCGTGGAAACTTGCAACGAAAATTCGTGGCAATAGCGACGAAATTGTATATCAAGACCAAAGTTACGATGAAGATGTTGTATGTGCGATGAAAAACCATGGCAACTTGTGACGAACTTTCGTCCCTATTGCCATGGTTGTTCAAAATACAATTTTTTTTTTGATGAACTATCGTCAATATTGCGACGATGAATATAAGTTTTTAAAAAAAAAATTACACGAGATATGGTATTACCATATGACATTGTAATATGGTATTACCATATTACATTGTAATATGGCAATGCCATATTACAATGTAATATGGGATTACCATATTACATTATAATATGATAATGCCATATTACATTGTAATATGACATTACATTGTAATGTGGTAATGCCATATTACAATGTAATATGGGATTACCATATTACATTATAATATGGTAATGCCATATTACATTGTAATATGGCATTACCACATTACATTGTAATATTGTAATATTATAATATATTATATATTGTAATAATGTTATTCTATTGAAAGATGGATGTTAGAGAAAATGTGTATATCTTTTATATTGAACAAGATTATAGTATATATATATATATATATATATCCCCTGCAAATAATCAAGGCACTAATCAACCAAATACTGGAAGCATGTGTTATCATGAAGTTGGATTAGAAGTAAGGATATCAATATGAAAATATACACAAAGAATAATTTGGAATATTACTTTCAAAAAAACACATGGATTGCATGAGTGAGTCATTATGCAATTTATATTACACAATACTATGACAACACTTAT
>JZKD02S0170572.1:10885-23105 GCA_000966675.3 Picea glauca | reverse complement strand
CTTTTCAACGGACTATAATGCGCCTAAAACGAAGATCGTATACAAAAGTTACGACCCCGAGAAGTTGATGTACTAACTTACCCAAACAGGGCCCACATGACTTTTGGCGCTTCATCTTCTAGGGTTAGGTTTTTGGATGTCTAGGGTTTTTGACATTCCTTTTTATTGTAAAAAGTCCTTCAGAGCCTCATTGTAATCATCTTCTTGTGAATGAGCACAGTCGTCACATCTCTTCTCAGAGATAAGCCGCCACCATTCCAGCAAGCTTGTTTTCCGCTGCATTTTATAGTTTCAGCTTATTTCCTTATTGAATAGAAAACCAGTTTTATTGTATCTCTGTTATTTTGTGTTAAGCACCTGTTAATAATCTATAGTCATTTCGTTCTACTCGTAAAATCCAGATCAGTGGTATCAGAGCGGTCTACTCCTTGTCATCTTAATGCATGTCCCCAATGAGGTCGGAGTACAAAGAGTTGGGTCTCGAGCTTGTTTCTCTTGAGGACAAAAGCTCTCGCACACCCAAGCGACCTCTCTTGGCAGGAGAAAAGAAAGATGACGGGACATGAGATCCTTTCAAAATGTTGCTTGAGGAAGCCCTCACGCAACAAAGAAACGAGATAATGGATAGTTTCGTGCAAATCTTTTGGGGGCTACCAACAGGCGACGCATCTTCTTCGAGTGAAGGCATCGCCCCCTTCAAGGTACAAATAAACTTCAATATTCCTATATTTGAAGGTCAGATAGATGCAGATGTTGTAAACAAATGGTTGAATCTACTAGAAGGGTATTTTTCTGTCATAACTTTTCGAATAGAGAAAAGATTACTTTTGCATTTCTCAAAGCCATTCTCCATGTCAAAGATTGGTGGGAAACTTTCTGTGAGCAAAAGGAAACATAGGAACCCTCATTATTTATAGTCACGGCCACCTTGGAATCCTTCAGGGATGTTATTAAGGAACAATACTACCCTTTCGAAAGTTATGAAGACTTGTATACCAAATGGACCACACTGCGGCAAGAAAGAGACCAAGTAGAGCCAGATTTCACAAATATCTTCCATACCTTGTGCACCAAGCTGGGTATCAAAGATTCAGAGTGACATTTGGTGCTCAAGTATCGCGGTGATCTGCATAGATACATCCAGACCGAAATGGAATTTATGGACATCTCATCCTTGGGCACGACCTACCGATATGCCATCAAAATCGAGCAGAAGCTCAAACAAAAGATGTGACAATTTGGGCCTGGGAACCCCTCACAACAAAATCTAGGAAAGGGCAACCCCAACCCACAGAACAAAGGATAGAGAAAAGATGGACAATATCAGGACAACTAGTCCAAGATGCAAGAAAAGAAGGACATCGGAAAGACAAAGAAATAAACGGGGAAGTGGTGCGACTTCCATAAGAGCCCTTGGCATAACACTGCTGACTGCCGCTCAAAGCAGTCGCTGGTGGCTGAAGTGAAAGCCTCTGAATCAGATGCAGGTTTTGACTCTGAGTCAGAACCAGAAAGGGGAAGATGGATCATTGACACGAAACACAGTGCCACTGTTGCTACCACCAAGCCCCAGCCTGGTGAACCAGACGAGCCAGAAGGACAACGCCTCTTCCATACACAGATGTGGATAAAAGGCACCCCGTTGCACTTCATCATTGATAGCGGTAGCCAGAAAAACCTCATCTCAGCAGAGGTCGTCAAGCAGCTGGCCCTGTCGACAATGCCGCACCCACAACCCTACACCATTGGATGGCTCTGCCAAGGAAGCAATCTCCACGTCAGCCAACAATGTCGACTGTCGTACGACATCAAGCCCTTCAAAGAGAAGGTATTGTGTGATGTTTCTCCTCTCAAAGTTTGTGATGTTCTTTTGGGCCAACCTTATTTACAGAAACATCATGTTGTATATGAGTCTAGGTCTCGTAGTGTTATTGTTACTTTGAACAGGAAATTGTACAGGATACTTTAGGCAGTCCCACCTCTCCACACAGCAGAAGCAAGTAGATAAGGTCGTGGAAGAATACTCGAATATCTTCTCCTCACCTACCCCTCTTCCTAGTCCTAACAGGCCTTGGGAATCCATCTCAATGAACTACATGTCAGGCCTCTCATCCACCAAGCGGGGAAATGATTGTTTTTTTGTGGTTGTTGATTACTTTTCTAAGATGGCGATTCTGGTTGCCTGCAAGAAGAGCATCACAACAGAGGCCATTTCCAAGCTCTTCTTTGAACGAGTCTGGGTACATTTTGGAATCCCACAAACCATTGTCTCAAATCGGGATAGTCGATTTCTCAGCACATTTTGGTCGAGCCTCTAGTCACTGCTGGACACCAACCTCACCAATCCATGGCCTTCCACCCCCAGACAGATGGCCAAACCGAGGTCATAAATCGAATGATTGTGCATATCCTTCACATGTATAATTCCAAGCACCCTCGCACATGGATGAGAGACTTCCCTATGTCTAGCATAGCTACAATCGAGCCCTGCATAACTCAACCGACCGCAGCCCCTTTCAGGTGGGGTTGGGATTCCAACCATTGGGTCCCATAGATGTTGCACTTCCCCTTGCGGTCACTTCGACCGACTCATCTCCTACTCCAACTAAAGCTGTCAAAGCCACCCAGTTCATTTAGCGGATCCAGCACATCCGCCAACAGGTTCAGGATATCCTACAAAAGTCCAATGACAAGTACAAGCAACGCCATGATCAACATCGGGTGCCACATAAGTTTCAGGTGGGCGACAAAGTTTGGTTGCACTTGCAGAAAGAATACCCTACAGGACCACATCGAAATCTTTGCCCACTTCGTTATGGGCCGTACACCATCACTAAGGCCGTGGGGGATAATGCTTTTGAGCTCAACATTCCTCCTTTCCTTGGCCTGCACCCAATGTTCAACGTGAATCTCCTTCGCCCTTATTTCCCACCATTATTGGACACCTTAGAAGTAGCAAAACAACTCACACCAACAGAGCTCAACCCCAACTGCATACAACAAGCATCCAGTGATCAGATTGTGGACACACAAATCAAGGGCACTTGATAGCAAAGGATCCAGCTTTATCAAGTCGTCAAAGTAGGGCAGCTTCTGCACCAAGGCAAGTGGCTCACTCGGGGCCAAATTCAGCAGAAATTTCCTCATCTGATGGGGAATCTCAACGCAATGGAGACCATTTCTTCCTAAGGAGGGAGAATTGATCCAGGTGGATATTAGTGGCTACCCAACTTTTCCAATTGGCTCAAAACAGTTTTCTGGCAATTTTGGTATTTACTATTTTTAGCAGTTTTTCGGGTCTTGAAACTTCCTGAGCCGTTTTGAGGCCCTAAACGACGTTTTTTGCGAAAACGGGGAGCAACATGGAAAATCTTTCAATGTTTCCCCCAAAATGAATCTCCTCGATGATACCTTTCCAATGGGCTATCATGCGCCTAAAACGAAGATCGTATGCAAAAGTTACGACCTCGGGAAGTTGATGTACTAACTTACCCAAACGGGGCCCACATGACTTTTGGTGCTTCATCTCCTAGGGTTAGGTTTTTGGCATTCATGTTTATTGTAAAAAGGCCTTTAGAGCCTCATTGCAATCATGTTTTTGCGAATGAGTGCAGTCGTCACATCTCTTCTCAGAGATAATCCACCACCTTTCCAGCAAGCTTGTTTTCTGCTACATTTTACAGTTTCAACTTATTTCCTTATTGAATAGAAAACCAATTTTACTGTATCTCTATTATTTTGTGTTAAGTACCTGTTAATAATCTGTAGTCATTTTGTTCTTCTCATAAAATCTGGATCATGTCATGAAAAAATGGATTCTCCGAGAGTTTAATGCAACTTTGATTATCACAGTAAATCACAGTAGGCCTCAACTACACACCGAACAATCCCACCAGGAACTTTTGAAGCCAAAGGGCCTCACAGCTGACCTGACTGGCTGCCATATACTCAACCTCTGCAGAACTCAAAGCCACTGACTTTTTCTTCCGACTAAACCAAGACACAACTGCTGAGCCCAATCTGAAACAACACCCGAAAGTGCTCTTCCTGTCACTGACACATCCTGCCCAATCCGAAACAACACCATGAAGTACTCTTCCTTTCACTGACATATCCTGCCCAATCTGAATTTGTATAGCCAACCAGACGANAGCAAAGGATCCAGCTTTATCAAGTCGTCAAAGTAGGGCAGCTTCTGCACCAAGGCAAGTGGCTCACTCGGGGCCAAATTCAGCAAAAATTTCCTCATCTGATGGGGAATCTCAACGCAATGGAGACCATTGCTTCCTAACGAGGGAGAATTGATCCAGGTGGATATTAGTGGCCACCCAACTTTTCCAATTGGCTCAAAAGAGTTTTCTGACAATTTTGGTAATTTACTATTTTTAGCAATTTTTCGGGTCCTGGAACTTCCTGAGCCGTTTTGAGGCCCTAAACGATGTTTTTTGAGAAAACGGGGAGCAACATGAAAAATCTTTCAATGTTTCCCTCGAAATGAATCTCCTCGACGATACCTTTCCAATGGGCTATCATGCGCCTAAAACGAAGATCATATGCAAAAGTTACGACCTCGGGAAGTTGATGTACTAACTTACCCAAACGGGGCCCACATGACTTTTGGCGCTTCATCTCCTAGGGTTAGGTTTTTGGCATTCATGTTTATTGTAAAAAGGCCTTTAGAGCCTCATTGCAATCATCCTTTTGTGAATGAGTGCAGTCGTCACATCTCTTCTCAGAGATAATCCACCACCTTTCCAGCAAGCTTGTTTTCTGCTTCATTTTACAGTTTCAACTTATTTCCTTATTGAATAGAAAACCAATTTTACTGTATCTCTATTATTTTGTGTTAAGTACTTGTTAATAATTTGTAGTCATTTTGTTCTGCTCAAAATCCAGATCATGTCATGAAAAAATGGATTCTCCGAGAGTTTAATGCAACTTTGATTATCACAGTAAATCACAGTAGGCCTCAACTACACACCGAACAATCCCACCAGGAACTTGTGAAGCCAAAGGGCCTCACAACTGGCTTGACTAGCTGCCATATACTCAGCCTCTGCAGAACTCAAAGCCACTGACTTTCTCTTCTGACTAAACCAAGACACAACTGTTGAGCTCAATCTGAAACAACACCCGAAAGTTCTCTTCCTGTCACTGACACATCCTGCCCGATCCGAAACAGCACCATGAAGTACTCTTCCTTTCATTGACATATCCTGCCCAATCTGAATTTGTATAGCCAACCAGATGAACTCCATCTCCTCTTTGATAGTCCATACCATAATCTACCGTACCACAAAGATACCTAAGTACATGTTTTGCTGCCACCCAGTGCACTCTCCTAGGATCCACCATGAATTGACTGAGAGTGTTGACAGTGAAACAAATATATGGCCTAGTATTGACCAAATACATCAATGACCCGATCAACTGACGATATAAAGTGGAATCCACCAACTGTGACTCAAAAGCATGAAGTTTCTTCCAGTTGGTAATCATGGGAGTGGTCATGGACCTACAATCCTCCATCTGAAATATCCTCAGAATGTCACACACATACTTTCCCTATCCCAGGAAGATGTGTCCAGGCTCCTACCAAACCTCCAATCCCAAAAAATAGTGCATCAGTCCAATATCAGTCATCTCAAACTCTGAAGCAAGGCTCTCCTTGCGGCTAGTGATGAGTCTCTCTGCACCTGTAATGAATAGATCATCCACATATAGAAAGAGAATGAGAGGATCCTCTCCAGCCACAATGTAGTATAGGTTGGGATCCGCCTCACTCTTCTCAAAGCCCAACTGCTGCAAATAGGCATCAATCCTAGAATACCAATCTCTGGGAGCTTGTTTCGGCCCATAAAATGCCTTCTTCAGTCTACACACATGAGACTCTCTCCCATGCACCTCAAATCCCAATGGATGCTCAATATACACCTCCTCCTGTATAAGACCATTCAGAAATGCAGTNTGCCACCCAGTGCACTCTCCTAGGATCCACCATGAATTGACTGAGAGTGTTGACAGTGAAACAAATATATGGCCTAGTATTGACCAAATACATCAATGACCCGATCAACTGACGATATAAAGTGGAATCCACCAACTGTGACTCAAAAGCATGAAGTTTCTTCCAGTTGGTAATCATGGGAGTGATCATGGACCTACAATCCTCCATCTGAAATATCCTGAGAATGTCACACACATACTTTCCCTATCCCAGGAAGATGTGTCCAGGCTCCTACCAAACCTCGAATCCCAAAAAATAGTGCATCAGTCCAATATCAGTCATCTCAAACTCTGAAGCAAGGCTCTCCTTGCAGCTAGTGATGAGTCTCTCTGCACCTGTAATGAATAGATCATCCACATATAGAAAGATAATGAGAGGATCCTCTCCAGCCACAATGTAGTATACGTTGGGATCTGCCTCACTCTTCTCAAAGCCCAACTGCTGCAAATAGTCATCAATCCTAGAATACCAAGCTCTGGGAGCTTGTTTCAGCCCATAAAATGCCTTCTTCAGTCTACACACAGGAGACTCTCTCCCATGCACCTCAAATCCCAATGGATGCTCAATATACACCTCCTCCTGTATAAGACCATTCAGAAATGCAGTCTTCACATCCATCTGGTGGATCTTCCAACCCATCTCTGCTGCAATGGAAATCACCGACCCGATCGAGGTATATCTAGCAACCAGCGCAAAGGTCTCATCATAGTCAACTCCCTCAACCTGTGAAAACCCTCGAGCTGCAAAGCGAGCTTTGTACTTCTCAATGCTGCCATCTGCAGCATGCTTGAGTTTATAGAGCCACCTGGAAGTCACCACTGTCTTCACCTCAAGTCTAGGAAAAACTTCCTAGACATCGTTCTTCATGATGGAATTGTACTCTTTCATCATGGCATATCTCCAGACCTGTCTACTAGTAGCCTCCTCAAAAGTGGCAGGTTCAGACTCCCGAATACTGCTCACCATCACAATGTAGCTGCAAAACCTCTGGGGAGGTTTACTCTCCTTCACTGCCTATCTGGGATTCCCCACTAAACCCTGTGCCTCCCTCAAAGTATCCTAAAGCCACTTGGGCTTCTTCCTCTCTGAAGTAGTGTCCCGTGGAGGGGACTCTCCCTACTCAACCCCATCTCCTGAAGACTGTGATCCTGAAGTAGACTCTGGAGTACCCGATCCTGAAACCTGTGAACNCCATGAATTGACTGAGAGTGTTGACAGTGAAACAAATATATGGCCTAGTATTGACCAAATACATCAATGACCCGATCAACTGACGATATAAAGTGGAATCCACCAACTGTGACTCGGAAGCATGAAGTTTCTTCCAGTTGGTAATCATGGGAGTGGTCATGGACCTACAATCCTCCATCTGAAATATCCTCAGAATGTCACACACATACTTTCCCTATCCCAGGAAGATGTGTCCAGGCTCCTACCAAACCTCCAATCCCAAAAAATAGTGCATCAGTCCAATATCAGTCATCTCAAACTCTGAAGCAAGGCTCTCCTTGCAGCTAGTGATGAGTCTCTCTACACCTGTAATGAATAGATCATCCACATATAGAAAGAGAATGAGAGGATCCTCTCCAGCCACAATGTGGTATAGGTTGGGATCCACCTCACTCTTCTCAAAGCCCAACTGCTGCAAATAGGCATCAATCCTAGAATACCAAGCTCTGGGAGCTTGTTTCAGCCCATAAAATGCCTTCTTCAGTCTACACACATGAGACTCTCTCCCATGCACCTCAAATCCCAATGTATGCTCAATATACACCTCCTCCTGTATAAGACCATTCAGAAATGCAGTGTTCACATCCATCTTGTGGATCTTCCAACCCATTTCTACTGCAATGGAAATCACCGACTTGATCGAGGTATATCTAGCAACCAGCGCAAAGGTCTCATCATAGTCAACTCCCTCAACCTGTGAAAACCCTCGAGCCACAAAGCGAGCTTTGTACTTCTCAATGCTGCCATCTGCAGCATGCTTGAGTTAATAGAGCCACCTAGAAGTCACCACTGTCTTCACCTTAGGTCTAGGAAAAACTTCCTAGACATCGTTCTTCATGATGGAATTGTACTCTTTCATCATGGCATATCTCCAGACCTGTCTACTAGTAGCCTCCTCAAAAGTGGCAGGCTCAGACTCCCGAATACTGCTCACCATCACGATGTAGCTGCAAAACCTCTGGGGAGGTTTACTCTCCGTCACTGCCTATCTGGGATTCCCCACTAAACCCTGTGCCTCCCTCAAAGTATCCTGAAGCCACTTGGGATTCTTCCTCTCTGAAGTAGTGTCCCGTGGAGGGGACTCTCCCTACTCAACCCCATCTCCTGAAGACTGTGATCCTGAAGTAGACTCTGGAGTACCCGATCCTGAAACCTGTGAACCAGTGGCCTGCAAACCTGAACTCTGTGGCCCTGTCACCTGTGAACCTATCGTCACCGAAAATGGTGGCCCGAACTCTGTGTCACTGTAGTCTACTGCGGACTCACCTGAATCTGAGATAAAGACTGCTCACCCCTCTTTGTCCCTCATGACTTCCTAAAGGCTCCGTCCTTCTCAAATCTAAAATCCCTCCTCAAGACAGTCTTCCTTAAGGAAGGAAGGTATATACAGAAAGCCTTTGAAGTCTCGTTGTACCCAACAAAGATCACTCTCTCTGTCGTAGGCTCCATCTTTGTCCTCTTCTCAAAAGGGACATGTGAATATGTGATGCACCCAAAAATCCGAAAGTGCCCCACCTCAGGCTTCTTCCCAAAAAAAGCCTCCTCAGTAGTCATGCTCCCCACTCCTCTGTGTGGACTCATGTTCTGCAGATAGACTGCAGTGTAGCATGCCTCAGCCCAAAGAAACAATGGCAGCCCCTGATCATGTAGCATGGCTCTTGCAGCCCCAATAATAGACCTATTCTTCCTCTCAGCAACCCCATTCTGCTGTGGGTTGTAAGGAACAATCAACTCTCTTCTTATGCCCTCTCCTGCATAGAAGTCCATGAACTCCTTAGAGGCATACTCACCCCCATTGTTTGTCCTCGGAACTCTGATTTTCTTCCCTATCTGGTTCTCCACAGGAGCTTTAAACTCTTGGAACCGACTGAACACCTGTCATTTGGTCTTCATGAAGAAAATCCAAGACTTTCGTGAGAAGTCATCAATGAATATAACATAATATAGACATCCAGTCAACGATGCCGAAGACATCGGGCCACACACATCTGAATGAATAAGATCAAGGATCCCTACTGCTCTATTGTCACTGCTAGGAAAAGCAATCTTGGTGTACTTTCCCAAAGCACACCCCTTTGCACAACTCCTGGTGCTCTGTACTGAAATCAGGAACTCCAGTCACCATCTCCCTCAGTACCCTCAAAGCCCCATGGTGCAAATGTGCCACCCTCCAGTGCCATAGCTCACATANATGCCTTCTTCAGTCTACACACATGAGACTCTCTCCCATGCACCTCAAATCCCAATGGATGCTCAATATACACCTCCTCCTGTATAAGACCATTCAGAAATGCAGTCTTCACATCTATCTAGTGGATCTTCCAACCCATCTCTGCTGCAATGGAAATCACCGACCTGATCGAGGTATATCTAGCAACCAGCGCAAAGGTCTCATCATAGTCAACTCCCTCAACCTGTGAAAACCATCGAGCCACAAAGCGAGCTTTGTACTTCTCAATGCTGCCATCTGCAGCATGCTTGAGTTTATAGAGCCACCTGGAAGTCACCACTGTCTTCACCTCAAGTCTAGGAAAAACTTCCTAGACATCGTTCTTCATGATGGAATTGTACTCTTTCATCATGGCATATCTCCAGACCTATCTACTAGTAGCCTCCTCAAGAGTGGTAGGCTCAGACTCCCAAATACTGCTCACCATCACGATGCAGCTGCAAAACCTCTGGGGAGGTTTACTCTCCTTCACTGCCTATCTGGGATTCCCCACTAAACCCTGTGCCTCCCTCAAAGTATCCTGAAGCCACTTGGGCTTCTTCCTCTCTGAAGTAGTGTCCCGTTGGAGGGGACTCTCCCTACTCAACCCCATCTCCTGAAGACTGTGATCCTGAAGTAGACTCTGGAGTACCTGATCCTGAAACCTGTGAACCAGTAGCCTGCAAACCTAAACTTTGTGGCCCTGTCACATGTGAACCTATCGTCACCAAAAATGGTGGCCCGAAATCTGTGTCACTGTAGTCTACTGCGGACTCACCTAAATCTGAGATAAAGACTGCTCACCCCTCTTTGTCCCTCGTGACTTCCTAAAGGCTATGTCCTTCTCAAATCTAAAATCCCTCCTCAAGACAGTCTTCCTTAAGGAAGGAAGGTATATACGAAAAGCCTTTGAAGTCTCGTTGTACCCAACAAAGATCACTCTCTCTGTCATAGGCTCCATCTTTGTCCTTTTATAAAAAGGGACATGTGAATATGTGATGCACCCAAAAATCCGAAAGTGCCCCACCTCAGGCTTCTTCCCAGAAAAAGCCTCCTCAGTAGTCATGCTCCCCACTCCTCTGTGTGGACTCATGTTCTGCAGATAGCCTGCAGTGTAGCATGCCTTATCCCAAAGAAACAATGGCAGCCCCTGATCATGTAGCATGGCTCTTGCAGCCCCAACAATAGACCTATTCTTCCTCTCAGCAACCCCATTCTGCTGTGGGTTGTAAGGAATAGTCAACTCTCTCCTGATGCCCTCTCCTGCATAGAATTCCATGAACTCCTTAGAGGCATACTCACCCCCATTGTCTGTCCTCAGAACTCTGATTTTCTTCCCTATCTGGTTCTCCACAGGAGCTTTAAACTCTTGGAACCGACTGAACACCTGTCATTTGGTCTTCATGAAGAAAATCCAAGACTTTCGTGAGAAGTCATCCATGAATATAACATAATATAGACATCCAGTCAACGATGCCGAAGACATCGAGCCACACACATATGAATGAATAATATCAAGGATCCTTACTGCTCTATTGTCACTGCTAGGAAAAGAAATCTTGGTGTACTTTCCCAAAGCACACCCCTTGCACAACTCCTGGTGCTCTGTACTGAAATCAGGAACTCCAGTCACCATCTCCCTCAGTACCCTCAAAGCCCCATGGTGCAAATGTGCCACCCTCCAGTGCCATAGCTCACATAGGTCACTACTGCTAGTAGTATGAATCAATGCTCTCGTTGGCTGTGTTATCACACAGTTTGTAGTTTAGGTCAAGGGCTAAAGGATATAGACCAAACTGGCGTAACAGGAACCTTCCCCACCCAATGTCACCTCAATGGGGAGGTTCTTTCTGTTTAGGGAGGTTAAACTAGGGGAGATGAACCCGATAACCTGGGTTTTTAAAGAGGCTAAAGTAAAAGAGTCAAGGGAATAGGTCCTCCTCACAGGTTACCACCAAAGTCAGAAAGTCCCTCTAATCAGCCAATAAATGAAGTGTATGCCCAATTGAAAACACCTGCCCGGAACAAGACAACAGCAACACAATATATATATATGCAAGCTATAACTCAAAGGGTTAGTACTTCATGTGACTATCTGATATCAATTAATAAGCAATGTAAAACAATAGATACCAATGAAGTCAACGTTTCATCAATTAGCTATGGCAAAAGCATCAATTCATCAATAAATATCAAGATGATCAAGCTAACAATGTATCCAATCAACACTTTGCTCACCAAATTCTTCAAATCATCATTTAATTGCTTATATTCAACACTTGTTGCGTCAAGATGAGATAACCAACTGTGACGTCAGCCCTAATTAGGTTAGTTTGTTAGTTAGGGTTTCAAAATTTAGAGTTTTGAGAGTGGTTTTGTACACTAAAACTTCAATGTTGGAGGTTAGAGATCAGTGCCTTAGGATATATGGAGTCAAACAAGGTAAGGGCACAAGGTCTTGAAAGGATGAGACTTAAAGACAAGAGGGAAGGGTTCTAAGGTGCTGCAAAGGCAGGGCCCTAGAATCAAAACCCTAGGGGAAAGAGGCTCACTCCGGTGTTTCTTAAGCAACGCCTCATTCTCTTTCCTCCTTCCTTAGGTCAACTTGGAAAAATGGCTAGCATAAATTCTAAATTTAAGGGGTGATGTGAGAGAAAGCGTTGTAAAGACAAGGCTTTCAAACCCTAGAAGATGATGGCCCTAGGTGTAGATAACCTAGGCCTAGGACGTCACCCTCTTTCAACCTATAAACTTTAACGCTAGCTTAAGGGAAG
>JZKD02S0170550.1:0-15170 GCA_000966675.3 Picea glauca | reverse complement strand
TGGGTTTAATTTGGGGCATCTAGTCAACAGAACGAGGAGGTTTCGCTTCAGTTCAAGAAATCCAGGGATCATCTGATCCAATTGACACATTTTAGAATTCCAAGATCATGATCCAATATCCATCTCTGTTATGATCCCTCTATATAAATATCAATTCAAAATTATTCTAAATGGGATTTTTCCCATGAAGAATAAAACTTTTAATAAAGTATATCATTCACAGAAAAGAAAGAGATTCCTAGATTTCATCTCTTGAGTTTATGTGTTTCTTGTTTCATGTGTCATTTGTTTTCATCAATCATTCTCTTACATTAATATATGTGTTATAAGTGTTGTAATTTTGTACAACCTCTACTGTAGCAACCATTCAAAGGAATCAATCTAAGTGCAAACTTCCTCTGTCTTATTGTAAGTAAAATATGATCCAAGTGGATATTGGTGGCCACCCACCTATTCCAACAAGCTCCTCTTGACAGCTTTTAGTTCAGCACGTTCTTATGTAATTCTTTGTAATTGCGGGTTCTACACTTTTGGGGTTGTCTGAATCCCTACACAGCTTTCCGATGGATATTGGTGGCTGCCCACTTAATCCAATTGGCTTATTTTGGAAATTTTCATGTCAGTGCATCTTTCTGTAGTTCGAGGGTTGTTTTGAGGCCTTAAACAGTGTTTTTTGGCTTGCCATAGTCAAATTGTAGACGGGGTCACAAACAGTTTGACAGCATAATGTGTAGTTCTCAAAAAGACCTTTCCAATGGGCTATCACGCACCTAAAGCAGAGGTCATATGAAAAATTTACGACCCCGGGAAGTTGAGGTACCAACTTACCCATCGGGCCCACATAACTTTTTGGTGTTTCACCTCCTAGAGCTAGGTTTTTGGATGTCTAGGGTTTTGGAATTCATGAGTAATGTTAAAAAGGCCTATTGAGCCTCATTGTAATCATTCTCCTCAGACAGATGCACGTAGCAACCACATCTCTTCTCAGATATAGCTACCACCATTTGAGCAAGTTGTTTTCAGCTCTGCAGTTTTATAGTTTCAACCTATTTTATTTATTCAATAGAAGTTATTATTCACTGGATATATGTTGTTGTTCTATGTATCTTTGTGTTATTGTATTCAATATGTTATTCATTTTGTTTCACTCATAAATCATGATCAATGCTATCAGAGCGGTCTGCTCTTCATTTTTTTTTTCGTGTAGTTCCCCAACAAGATCTAGGTACAAGAAGTTGGGACTCGAACCAGTCAAGCCATTGCAAGATCAGTCGCGCCGAGCCTGACAAAAATCCATGGGGGACGAGAAGAAATATGATGGAGTAGGAAATCCTTTTAAAATGTTTCTTGAGGAAGCCGTTGCGCGACAAATGAACGAAATGATGGACAACTTTACACAGATCCTTCGGCGGCTTCCCACAAGAGACACATCTTCATCAAGTGACCATGCAACCCCCTTCAAGGTACAAGTAAATTTTGATATTCCATTATCTGAGGACTGGTAGATGCGGATGTTACTTTTGCACTCCACAAGGAAAAGATTACTTTTTCACTCCTCAAGGTCGTCCCTCATGTTAAGGATTGGTGGGATACTTACTCTGAACAAAGGGCCATAGAGGAATTTGCAATATTTGTGGTTTCCCCTACATGGGATTCCTTTAGGGATGCCATTAAAGAACAGTGCAACCCTATTGGAAGCTACGAGGACCAATACACAAGATGGACCACGCTGCGTCAGGAAAGGGACCAGACAGTACCATATTTCACCAATATTTTCCATACCCTGCACACCAAATTGGGTATCAAAGACTCTGAATGACATATGGTGCTCAAATATCATGGTTTTCTGCATAGATACATTCACACATAAATGGATTTTTTGGACATCGCATCATTAAGTGCGGCTTATAGACATGCTATCAAGATTGAGCAGAAATTTAAGTAGAAGAGGCGAGAGTTTGGAAATTCAAACTCCTCACAGCCGAAGTAGGGCAAAGGTAACCCCAACCCACAAAACAAGGGACAGAGCAAAGATGGCCACTCTCAAGGAAACCAGTCCAAGCCGCAACACAAGAAGAGTAATGAGAATTTGAAGAAGGACATGGGAAAATGGTGTGAATATCATAAAATACCTTGGCACAACATCGAAGAATGTCGCTCCAAGCAGTCACTGGTGGCTGAGCTAAAATATTCTGAGTCGAAGGTAGATTTTGAATCTGAATCAAATCCAGAAGGATGGAGGTGGATTATCGATGTCGAACCCAGCGCCATTGTCACTACCACCAAAGTCCATCCAAGTGAACCGGAAGAACTAGAGGAAGGGGAACACCTCTTTCACTCACAGATGTGGGTAAAGGAGGCTCCGTTTCATTTCATTGTCGATAGCAGCAATCAGAAGAACTTGATATCAGTAGAGGTCGTCAAGCGAATGGACCTTCCAATGACACCGCACCCACAACCCTACACCATCGGCTAGCTTTGCCAAGGAAGAGATCTTTGCGTTAGACAACAGTTTCATCTGCCCTACAACATCAAGCCCTTCAAAGACGAGGTATTGTGTGATATTGGTTCCCTTGAAGTTTGTGATGTTCTTTTAGGACAACCACATTTGTAGAAGTGACATGTTGTGTATGAGTCTAGACCAAGTAGTGTTATTATTACTTTGGTTAGACAATTGTACATGATACCAAAGGTAGTTTCTCTTACCGCTATTTCTTTAATCTCTGCTAAGAAATGCATTAAGGTCATTTCACAGATCGAGAAGTTCGTCATCTTTGTGATATGTGCTCACAGTCAGTAGAAGGTCGTTACCACATTTGTGGCCTCTACGCAAAGCCTCTCTTTGCAACAGAAGCAAGTGGACGGGATCATGGAATAATACAGAGACATCTTCTCCTCACCCGCCGGGGTACCAATGCACTGTCAAGCCAAGCATCCAATTGATCTAACCCCCAGTGCACCTTTGCCTAATGGACCAGTCTATCATCTCTCGCTGGTGGAAAATGACAAAATCAAGGGTCATATCCAAGAGCTGCATCAAAAGGGGCACATCAGACCCAACTCCTCCCTCTGTGGAAGCCTGATTGTACTGGTGCAGAAGAAAGACGGGACCTGGCGGCTCTGCACCAATTACAGAGCATTAAACAAAATAACAGTCGAGAACCAATATCCAATTCCTCGAATTGATGACCTTTTTGACCAACTCAAATGGGCAAAGTTCTTCATCAAGATTGACCAAAAGTCTAGTTACCACCAGGTTCTCATCGAATTGACTGATGTATGGAAGACAACTTTCAAATCTAAAGAAGGTCGCTTTGAATGGTTGGTCATACCCTTTGGCTTAACAAATGCACCAGCCACTTTCATGAGGTTGATGGATGATGTATTGAGACCCTTCACCAACTCTTTTGTGGTGGTATATCTAGATGACATCATCATCTTTAGCAGAACTTGGGAGGAGCACATGCAACATATTCACCAGGTTTTGAGCACTCTGCGGTAGCACAAGCTATATGCCAACTTGGAAAAATGATCCTTTGGCATGAACATGTTCCAATACTTGGTCTACATTGTTTATGAGCATGGGGTACATGTGGATCCAACTAAGATCCAATTAATATGTGATTAGAAAGCCCCGACCACACTAACAGAGCTTCGAAGCTTCTTGGGACTTGCCAACTTCTATCGATGGTTCATGTTGGTATTCTCCCATATTGCATGGGCCCTAAGCCAAGTGACCAAGGGCGATGGCAAGGAAAATTTTGCATGGGGGGAGGCACAACAACAAGCATTTGATGATCTGAATCATCGCTTGTGATCAGCTCCATTACTCTCCTTACCCGATCTGTAACAATCGTTCGAGATTGAGACTGATGCATCTGACTATGTTGTAGGCGCAGTTCTCACTTAGCATGGACATCCATTAGCATACCATAGTGAGACACTCTCAGATAACGTCTGGAAGTACCCCACCTATGACAAGGAAATGTATTACATTGTGCAAGCCTTTCGTCAATGGAAACACTACACTCTGAGAAAGGAGACAATCATCCACACCAGTCACAAACCTCTGCAATTCATGCAAACACAAGGGAAGTTGCAGAACAACCACCATCAAAAGTGGTCCACATACCTGCAATTGTTCCATCTCAACATCAAGTATAAGACAAGGAGCAAAAATTGTGTCATTAACTGCCTTGGTCGATATCTTGTGGCTACACTCACCACTATGCTCCATTCCTATCTGCATGAGGTAGCAGGGTGGCCCAAACTTTATCAATGAGATCCTGACTTTGCCACCACCTATAATCTCTTGGGTACATGCGTGAATTTCACCAATTTTCACATTTAGGATGGATTGTTATGCCATCTAGGCCATCTCTGTGTTCCTGCAAGTGAGTGTGCAAAGATGATTTGGGAGGCTCACTACAGTCGGATGGTAGGACATTTTAGCATGGAGAAAATTGTGTTCATTCTACAGAAACATCATTATTGGCCAAATCTTCAACAAGATGTCAGCAAGTATATCAAATATTGCATTGTTTGTGCCATTGCCAAGCCAACAATCAAGAGGCTTATACACCCCTCTTCCTACTCCTGAGAGGCCTTGGGAATCCATCTTGATGGATTACATGTATGGCCTTCCATCCACCAAGCAAGGCAATGATTGTGTATTTGTGGTGGTTGATTGGTTTTTGAAGATGGTCATTCTCACCGTCGGCAAGAAGAGCATCACAACAACAGATACTGCCAAAATCTTCTTCGAACGAGTGTGGGCCCATTTTGGGATACCACAGACCATCATCTCCAATCAGGATAATAGGTTCCTCAACACATTTTGGTCGAGTCTCTTGTCACTATTGGACACCAATCTCACTAAATCCATTGCCTTCCACCCTCAAATCGATGGCCAAACAGAGGTCATCAATCGGATGATTGTGCACATCATGCGCATGTATAACTTTAAGAATCTGCATACATAGGATGAGAGTCTTCCATATGTTCAACATAGCTCCACCAGCCATAGCCCCTTTCAGGTGGGGTTGGGTCCCATTGATGTTGCACTACCTCTTGCAACCACACAGACAGATTCTTCCCATGTTCAGTCTGAGGCTGACAAAGCCACCAAATTCATTGAGTGGATTCAACACATCTACCAACAAGTCCATGATATTTTGTATAAATCCAATGCTAAGTACAAGTAGCGCCATGATCAACACCGGGTACCACACAAATTTAAGGTGGGAGACAAGGTCTTGCTACATTTGCATAAATAATGCCTTACAGGGTCCCATTGGAATCTCCATCCACTTCACTATGGGCCTTACACCATCACCAAGGTTGTGGGTGACAATGCTTTTGAGCTCAACACTCCCCCTTTCCTTGGCTTGCACCTAGTGTTTAATGTGGACCTCCTTCGGCCATATTTTCCACCATTATTTAAAACCTCGAATATCACAGAACAGTTGACACCAACATAGATCAACCTCGACTGTATGGAACATGCATCCACTGATCAGATAGTGGACACACAGGTCAAGGGCACTCGCCAGCAGAGCATCCATCTTTATCGGGTTGTCAAGGCAAGGCAGATCCTGCACCAAGGCAAGTGGCTCACCCGAAGCTAAATTCAACAAAAATTTCCTCACCTGATGGGGGCACTCAACGCAATGGATACCATTACCTCCTAAGGGGGGAGGATTGATCCAGGTGGATATTGGTGGCCACCCACCTATTCTAAATGGATCCTCTTGACAGTTTTTAGTTCAACACGTTCTTCTATAATTATTTGTAATTGTGGGTTCTACACTTCTGGGGTATTTTGAAGACCTACATAGCTTCCAAGTGGAGATTGGTGGCCCCCCACCTAATCCAACTTGCTTATTTTGGACGTTTTCATGTTAGTACATCTTTTTGTACTTCCAAAGTCGTTTTGGGGCCCTAAACAGTTTTTTTTTGGCTTGCCACAATCAAATTGTAGACGGAGTCAAAGTTTGACGACATAATGTGTAGTTCTCGAAAAGACATTTCCAACGGGCTATCACACGCCTAAAACGGAGGTCGTATGCAAAAGTTACGACCCCGGGAAGTTGAGGTACCAACTTACTCATCGGGCCCACATGACTTTTTGGTGTTTCACCTCCTAAGGTTAGATTTTTGGATGTCTAGGATTTTGGCATTCATGAGTAATGTTAAAAAGGCCTTTGGAGCCTCATTGTAATCATTATTCTCAGACGGATTCACGTAGCAACCACATCTCTTCTCAGAGATAGCTACACCCATTCTAGCAAGTTGTTTTTAGTTCTGTAGTTTTACAGTTTCAACCTATCTTATTTATTCAATAGAATTTATTGTTCACTGGATATCTGTTGTTGTTCTTCGTATCTCTGTATTATTGTATTCAGTCTATTATTCATTTTGTTTCGCTCATAAATCCGGATCAAAATATGACCTGTATTTTCGTTTAATTGTCTTTATTATTTAAATGAATTCTTTGTTTTAGATTATCAAGCAGTTTTGTAATAGAGATAAGATTAATTGTTATTTCTTCTATTGAAAAAGAAGTAATATTTGTCTTTACTAGAGACATTACTTAATGTTTCAATTTTGTTTATCTCAATTCTGATTTTCATACTATTAAATTTTGAAGTAACTTAACGAATGAAATCATACCTCTTTTATTTTGGGTAATCAATTATTAAAATCTCAAACTAAAATTTTGGGCAAAAGATGTTAAAAACAATTTTGTAAGTTGTATTGAGATTCCTTGACATTGTTCCCTAGCCTAGAACAATCTGAGGATTAACACATTGTTTAAATTTACTGTTTTGAAATCGTTTAATTTGGATTGTGATTGCAAAAAGTTATCACCATTTATGCCATATAATGTTTAATTGTTCTTCAAGGTGAATTGTTTTTTATCAACAACATACAATATGTTGATTAAATGTGTTTAGAAATGAAAATACTTAAAAATGATGAGTGAATCGATTGTGTTTTGAATAATTATGTCTTTTTCATATATTGTAATAATAACATTATAACATTATTATCCACCAAAAATAATGATAATGATGTAATAATATTGTTTGTTTTTTTTAATTCAAAGATTACAAGACAAAATTATAATATAATTATTGTATTTTATTAATATTTAATTTTCTAGAGATTTTATTAATTTATATTATCCAACTATTATAATATATTAAATTTACTCAGTTAAATTTAAAATACTAAATATAGAGAATAATAATACATTTTAACCTATACACTTTCGATGAAATGGTTTAACAAATTTTATTCTAATAAACTTCATGAATCTTCTATTAAAAAAGAATATCACCCAACATTTTATAATTAATATTTTAAGAATTAGTATAATTGACAAAGAACATAGTGCGGATTTGTGGCATGATAGATTAAAAGAATAGCATGAGATCAAAAATTTAAAATGAATAGCATGAGATCAAATATATATTATCAACTTAAAGAATGAATTTATTGATGGCATCAATTTCTAAATTCGATGATGTCTACAAGAATTCAAAACAAATAGCATGGGATGAAATATATATTTTCAACTTCAATGTAAACAATTTATCTGTACTAAATTGACAAAATATAACTCACTTGCTCTTTATAAATTGTTGATCTGGATTTAGGAGCGGAACGAATTGATTAACAGACTGAATACAATAAACATGGATATATAAAGAATAACACAGATATCCAGTGAACAATATCTTCTATTGAATAATGAAATAGGTTGAAACTGTAAAACTGCAAAACTGAAACACTTGCTCGAATGGTGGTAGTTATCTCTGAGAAGAGATGTGGCTGCTACACGCATTCATTTGAGCATAATCGATTACAATGAGGCTCCATAGGCCTTTTTTATATTACTCATGAATGTCAAAACCCTAGACATCCAAAAACCTAACCCTAGAAGGTGAAACGCCAAAACTCATGTGGGCCCCTATGGGTAAGTTGGTGTAAGTTGGTACCTCAACTTCCCAAGGTTGTAACTTTTGCATACGACCTCTGTTTTAGGCGCGCGATAGCCCATTGGAAAGGTCTTTCAAAGATTACACATTTTGTCGCCAAAAAAACAACGTTTAGGGCTCCAAAACGGCCCTGGAAGTACAACAAGATGTGTTGACATGAAAACATACAAAATAAGCCAGTTGGATTAGGTGAGAGACCACCAATATCCACCTGGAGGATGTGTGGGGCTTTAGACAGCCCCAGAAGTGTAAAACCCACAATTACAAAGAAGTATAGAAGAACGTGTTGAACAAACATGGACAAGAGGAGCTAGTTGGAATAGGTGGGTGGCCACCAATATCCACCTGGATCAATCCTCCCCCCTTAAGAAGCAATGTATCCATTGCATTGAATTCCCCTATCATGTGAGGAAAATTATGTTGGATTTGGCCACAGGTGAGCCACTTTCCTTGGTGTAGGATTTGCCCTGCCTTGACAACTCGATAAAGCTGGATCCTCAACTGGTGAGTGCCCTTGACCTATGTGTCCACTATCTTATCAGTGGATGCTTGTTCCATGCAGTCAGGCTTCATCTCTGTTGGTGTCAGTTGTTTTGTGATCTCTGAGGTGTCCAATAATGCTGGAAAATATGGTCGAAGGAGGCCCACATTGAATACTAGATGCATGCCAAGGAAGGGTGGAGTGTTGAGCTCAAAAGCATTGCTACTCATAGCCTTGGTGATAGTGTAAGGCCCATAGCGAAGTGGGAGAAACTTCCGATGGGGCCCCATGAGACGCTCCTTCTGCAAATGTAACCATACTTTGTCGCCAACCTGAAACTACTGTGGTACCCTGTGTTGATCATGGTGTTGCTTGGACTTAGCATTGGATTTCTGCAAAACATCTTGGACCTGTTGGCGGATGTGCTGAATCCACTCAATGAATATGGTGGCTTTTTTTATCGCAAACTGATCATGGGAAGAGTTTGTTTGTAAGGTGGCAAGAGAAAGTGAAACATCAATGGGTCCCAAGGGTTGGAATCTCAGACCCACCTGAAATGGGCTATGGTCGGTGGACTTATGGAGAGCCATGTTGTGATTGTGTTGAACATAGGGGAGACTCTCGTCCCATGTACTTGGATGCTTAGAATTGTACATGCGCGGGATGTGCACAATCATCCGATTGACGACCTATGTTTGGTCGTCGGTTTGGGGGTGGAAAGCAGTGGATTTTGTGAGCTTGGTGTCCAACAAAAACCAGAGACTCGACCAAAATGTGTTGAGGAACCTGATGTCCCAGTCGGAGATGATGGTATGTGGTATCCCAAAGTGGACCCACACTCATTCGAAGAAGATCTTCGCATTATCTGTCGCTGTGATATTCTTTTTGCAGGCTGTGAGGATGGCCATCTTCGAAAACCGATCAACGACCACAAATACGCATTCATTTCCTTGCTTGGTGGACGACAAGCCAAACATGTAATCCATTGAGATGGATTCCCAAGGCTTCTCGGGAATAGGAAGAGGGGTGTATAAGCCTTGCTTCTTGATGGTTGGCTTGTAAATGGCACAGGCAGTGCAAGATCTTATTACTTGTTGACCTCCTGTCGAAGTTTTGGCCAATAAAAATGTTTCTGAAGAACGACCACAGTTTTCTCCACGCCAAAATGCCATGCTACCCGACTGTAGTGGGCTTCCCAAATCAGCTTTGCACGCTCGCTTGTAGGAACACAAAGATGGCCCAGGTGGCATAAGATTTTGTCCTGACTGTGAAAATCGGTGACAGTTGTGCCTGTACCCAAGAGCTGATAGGTGGTGGCGAAGTCTGGATCTTGTTGATAAAGCTAGGGCCATTCAGATGCTTCATGTCCACAGGAATGGAGCACAGTGGTGAGTGCAGCTGTTGTTCCTGAGTCTGTACTTAAGGCTTAGAAGTACAGTGTCAAGGCATCCAAAAGTGGGTAAAAGATGGATAAGGTATAAACATCAACCTTCGGTAAAGGAAACTAGGGAAGATTTCTTCGTTGGTGTTGTCTAGCTTCCAACTGTTCCTGGATATTTATATATTGTTCAATGGTTGTCCATGAACGTTCAAGTTCGACCCGGCTAGTAGTAGTTTTAAGGATTGTTTCGAATAGGTTTAAGGCAATGTGCGTTTGGTCTGATAGCCCGGATTGGATATTAGGTTGTATTGGTATAGGGACAGTCATGTAGGAACAGTGAAAAGGGAAAAACTTCAGTGAGAGATTGAGTGTTGTCTCAATTTGGTCGCATAAAAGAGATTTTACGGTTTTAGGAATAAAACAGGGATGCAAATCAAAGGCTCGTTCCCGTAACTGTATTATATTTTTATATAGGTGTGAGGTGGGAGAAAAACATTGAGCCGTCTATAGTGTAAGGTTCCTACCAGGGGAAAATCTTACGACATAAACGGAAGAGGCAAATATGTAAGGAAATAACCGATGTAACAAAGAATATATGTAGAATTCTGAAAATGCAGATTGGTCTTACACCCGCTGATAGCTGGTGCAGAGGAAAGACAATAAACAATTACAGAAAACCAAAATTCATTCGTTATAGTAGTGGTCGTACTAAAGTATAACGAAGCACATCAATTATGAATATGAATTGAAATGAAAAAATGAGATACAAGGAAGCAAACTTGTAATACAGTAGTGACGGAATTGAGAATATCCAGATCTGCTTGTATTAACTCTCAATATAAAGCTCTATTACAAATGACACAAAAAGGTCCAACCCTGTTTATTTCTTTCTTTGATATATTTATACAATTTTGCAAATAAGGTAGCATCTCAATAGTTACAAAATTTCGGTTACAACAAGGAGGAGTGAAATCGCTCCATTTCTCCAACTCTGTCCTCATTTGGTGCCAGATGTTTGTCGTTGGGCGAACTTGGTAAATGCGATACATCTTTCCACCAGCTGAGATATTAGCCGCGATGGTTCAGCCTGACAACTGGCTTCGAAGAAGTAGCATTCACGGGCTAACTACTATAGCCTGTCCTCCATCTGTCCATCGATGAGGTCGATGGCACATAGTTGCGCGCTAGGTTTAATCATGCACCTATCAACTTGGACTATGTCCACCACAGTCATCTGAGAGATATTGGTTGAATCTCTCTCTTCCTTTTCCCTCAGATCAAGTGAGATATGTTCCACATTCATCTGCATCAACCTCTCGGCGTCGCCTCCACTGTCAATGCCCAGTAGCTCGCCGTCTATAGAATTGAAAGCCTCCTCCAAGGAATTGGTTATCTTTAGGGCTTGTTGTTTTCCTTCGGCGATGTTATGCTCCCATTCCTTCAACGGAATATTTCCTCTGGTTTGTTCTGAGATGGTGATCCTGGGAGCACCTGTCGAAACTCTGTTATTCGTGGCTATCACCGCCTCCTGAAAGGCGACCTGAGCCACTCCTGCATCCCTTTCTCTGGCAGCTAGGTTCTCAGAAACCTGATTGACCAACAGACAATTTTCCCGGATCACTCCCACCTTGGCGAACAAATTATGTTGAGCCGAAGAGATTCTGCTTCGAATTTCGATTGCCTGGGATTTGAACATCTCAATGTTGATCCTTCTACTCTCGGCGATTTCTACCCGAGCCTGCAACTCCTCAATAAAATTCCTCTGTTGTCTTGCCTGCATCCGACCATCCTGGACCACTAGTTGTGCTTTCTCAAGCTTGGTTTTGAGCACCTCTATTTCATTTTTATCAGCCAATTTGGCCTGTTCTATTTCCACGCTCGTCTAACCTTTAGCATTCTCCGTGGCTGAGGCCAATCTGGCTTCAAGAGTCCTGATTGGGCGATTTTTTCTTTTAAGTTGGTTCTTCAAAAGTCCGACCGAGAATTGATTCGCTAAGGCATACGCTCCTAGTGTCCCTGCGATTTCAGTGGCGAATTGCTCATTCTTTTTATCTTTTCCATCGGTCATCACTTTATAATTTTTGGCAGTCGACTCTCCCTCCTGGTAGAATTCCCTTTTTACTACCGCTTTTCTCTTTTTATCAAAGAAAAACGCATTCGGAGGGAGTTCTTCTGCTCTTATGGGCCTCAGCTCCTCATTGAATATCCATCCTCCTTCGATATTTCCCTGCGTCGACTGCAAGGGGGTGACAGATGTGATGGGTTCTCCGATCTGTTTCGTCGATTTTCCAGGGGTGTCGACCGTGTTATCACTCCAGGAAACTCTCCTAGCCTGTAAGTCGAAGATGCCTGGTAACTCAATCTTTTGGTAACTATTTTCTTAATAATGATGTGGTTTTTGGATCAAGATGAATATCTAGGGGTTGGACTGTGTCTTTAAGACTGTCTAGAAATATCAAATATCACAAGGCCTTCTAAGAATGCAATCAGACAAGGGTTGATAAATAGAACAGAAGATAGATGTTGAACCAGATTATACTCATGATTCTTAACTTAATCAATCAATTAGCGAGCTGACAGTCACATGTAGATTGAATAAGTGCCATGATTCTTAACTTAACTTATGATTCTTAACTTAATCAATCAATTAGCGAGATGACAGTCACATGTAGATTGAATAAGTGCCAATAAAGAAATCATTCACTCATAAGATATCATAGAATAGAAAGAAAGGTCTGAAAACACAAATGAAAGAAGCTTGCAATGTTCAATATATTAAGAATGAGTCTTGTTTACAGTTACAGCATGTAGAACCCAAAATCAAACCCTTGGTTCATCTTCTATCCTAAGATTTATAGCTTTACAAAGTAGTTCTGAGATCCTGAAAACAAGGATCAAATATACTAAAGATAGTAACTCAAAATTCAGCTGCAAAATATGTGGGATGATCCCCAAAAATAATGTCAATTCCAGATTTCATGGTCTTTCTCTCTTCTTGATTGTTGGTGAAGTGCAGGATAGCCTCCCAAAGCTAAATGATGACTCTCCAAGAGAGGCAAATTCGAATCTGTTGAGATGGAAAAATGTCCAGATTTCTTGTCTTGTCTAAAGACATCAAAAACCTTTAGAACACCTCTTGTTTCAACAATCTGTCAAAAATAACTATTGGCTTTGTCTTGATAATTCATCAGATGTTCATTAGAAAGATTTCAAACCTTTTCAACTCAAAAAACCTTGATCTGTGCAAAAACTTGATTATTCAGAACATAACAGGCTTTCGGTGGTTAACTTGGAAAGCTTCTGGGTTGATCAACTACCGAAAGCACAGCTTTTGGTGGTTAATGAACAGTCGTCCTGTTAAACCACCGAAACTACATCTTTGAGAAAATTTCAAAATTTGCAAAAATGCTCACCTTGGATCCCTTTTTTGATGCTTAGGGTTTCTTAGATGAGGCAGCCCTTCTTCTTGCAGACCTGCGAACTTCTACTGGTTGTATGGGGTGTTCTGGTGTGTCCATCATAGTTGTGGCTAAATTAGCCAAAGTTTCCAATCCAGTCTGTTCCTCTGCTGGTGATTGAAACTATTTTAACTTCAACCTCAGGATATTGAGTTGTCTATACAGCTTCATGTTTTCTCTGATCAATACCATGTTTCTATCTTTAATTTTATCATGCTTCTCCTTGAGGGTTTGATTCATTTTGAACAATTCTGCACTTCTGTCAGTGAGGTCTGTGTTGGCTTTTTTTATCACCCTTTCTAGGACTTCCATTTCATAAGCCTGTTGCAGGAGCTTGTTGATTTTATGTTTCCAAGCTATTTTAGGCCTGCTTGAGGAGGCTTCGGCTTCTGGTTGCCTATGGGCCTCTGGAGGACTTGGTGAAGGTAGATTTGAACGAAAATCTACACCCTGATCAGTCTGCATGTTATCCTGTGTCTCTGCCACCTCTGGGTCTGATTCTGAATCACTGTAAGGTAGATTTAGAAGGTTTTTTCCTGTGGCAGGGTTTTTAGACTGTTTACCTTCAAACTGTAATTTCCTCTTGATTCCTTCCTTCTTGCTAGGGGATGATTTTATGGGATCTCTTGGTATTGAGATTCCTTTCCTTTTCCTGTGACTGCTCTTGGGAGTAGGAGTTTTTCTGCCCCTTGCTTTCTTAGTTTCTGCCTCTGGTGGTCTTTCTGTTTGAAATTCATTCCAAAACAAAAAGAAACCCCACTCAATTTGTTTCCTCTGCAGAGCTTCTCTCACAAGAAGAGTAATTAGCCCTTGATGTGATAATATGTTGATAACCTTAGCAGGCTGGGATTTCACTTGTCTTGCCATCTTCGTCAGGGTTTTGTGAAAGAAGTAAGGCAGGTTTATAGGCTCTCTGCCTGTGAAATGATTCAGAAGTTTAAAATGATAAAACATTACCCTGTTGTAGCGCCCCTCACAAGTAATGTACACCAAAATTGCCTTCAACAGGGACTGCCACTTTGGTTCCAAATAAGACATGGGAATATCCTTCTTCCAGGTCAAAGCTTTATGCACTGGTAACAAATATGACTTGAATTCGATGTTTGATGGTGTGGTAGTCTTGAACCAACAGTCTCCCGACCTGGGTAAACTTGTGTACTCAGCAATGGTTGCTTCATCAATGATAATTTCCTCCTTTCCAACTTTAGTCGTCCTTCCATCATAGGAACTAGCAAACGATTCGGCCACCTGTTGGTGAAATTTGGTTAATTTCTCACAGTATGCAAAAACTCCACTCTGTTTGAAAAATTCAGCCACTTCTGGGTGAGCTTCTAAAAACCAAATTCCATCTACCTCAGATCTCAAAGTCGGCCCTGCTTTCGACATGGGTCAATGTTCAGTGTGCCTGTGATTATGGGAAGCTGGATGTTCGGGAGACAATGACTCTAGAAATTAGGCAGACAGTGAATATCATTCATAAAAACCAGTGGAACAGGGTGACACAAACTGAGTTCGGAAAACTAACCCAGTTTCGGACGACCATTTGACTGAGAATATGCGGAAACTTTAGATTTTCGGTGGCATTTGTATTTCTGAAACTGAAAGAGAATAGATTCTGAGCTTACCTGATAACCCGACCAGGCTTACTTGACTCGAGAGTGCTTGCTGGACTTAATGACACTTTTGACAATCACCAGAGAAAGCGGGATCAGGATTCTTGAAAATACGATTCACTGATGAAATCGCGAGCTCATGGTTATCTTCAGCAATCTTCGGGATTCATAATGACTCATCGAGGTTTCAAATGAAGGAATAACCAGATCATGATGGCTAGTGTACTTGCAACT
>JZKD02S0170528.1:0-11902 GCA_000966675.3 Picea glauca | reverse complement strand
CTTCATCCAAGTTTTCATTCAACTTTTGGATGTCTTGTATGTCTTTGAGTCTAGCTTGTTCTAGACCCTTTTGTATTCCCCAACCAATAATTCTTTCATTTTCTTTTAATCTGTCTTGCAATTGCATTATTTCTTGATCCTTTTGCTCCAGCATAGTCGTTAGATTCCCTACAGAATACATGTTGGTTGATGCTATAGCACCCATGGTTCCTACTAACTCTGTAGTGAATTCTCCTTCATTGAGTTTTTTCCCATCGATGATGATTTTATGTTTTTTTATCATTCTTTCTCCTACAGGATGAATTTCCTGTTTCAAGACAGCTCTTCGTTTTTTACTGAAAAAATAATCAGATGAAGGGATTTCATCTCTGGTGATTGGCTCTAAGTCACTTACATATAGAACTCCTTCATGAGGGGTTCCAAAAGTAGACTGAAGTGGAGTCAATGCTGTAATAGGACTGCAAAGTTCCTTTGAAGTTGTTTCTCCAACATTTTCTGGAATATCATCTAGAATTATTGGACTTGTTTCTATTCCTTTTCCTTTTTTCTGTTTCTGGTTCTTTGGTCTGAGAACCCTCTGTATTCTAAGGAGGTATTTCAAGATATTTCAACTTGTCTTTGTCACTTGACTTATCCTTAATAATGGTTTCAAACCCCGGAGGAATTGTTTCTTGCTCTGGCAATGAAGTTGACAGTTCACCTTGTAAGATCTTTGGTAGACAGCGTCGTCTATTTCTTTGAAAAGATGCGAACCCCACCTGTGCATCAGGTGACAAGGCTTGCACTCTGTTCTGAACTTCCTCATAAGATTTAACATTTTTGAAAACACCATCATAAAATGAAAATTCATGTTCATATGCTTTTAAATTACATTGTGTGAAATGTTGACTTATTATTTGGTAAGGATCATATTTCCTGTGCTCTATACTTGCTAATTTCACTTAGTCCATCGACTCGGCTTCTGCCTTAGAATGGCCTATGTTTAATAAAACAAATTTTCCTATATAAATAGGAAAAGATGGCCATGCTTTTTTCTACTGAGCTTTTAATTCTAATCCAATTCCACCATTGACTAGATGATAAGCCACTTCTCTACATATCAACCTGTCTGGTAAAATTTTTGGGAGTGCGTGAGGCGGAATAGAACAGCCATAAACCCTAACATAGGAGAAATTTTCTTCAATGAACCAGTCAGCAACTGACTTGAGGTTTTCTATGATGGTATTTGAAATGTGAGGAGGTTCGCATCCAAAGAATATTTTGTGTAGAGGGATAATTGCATAATGACAAACCTCATAGAAAAAGAAATTTGCATTTTCTTCCCAGAGAGCTGAATGGTACTTATGAACAGGCTCTGGGCAAGAACCATTCCAACTCCAATTCATTAGTGGGAAAGGAGTCATGAAACAAATGGCATCCATGATATAAGCTGACATATAAAAAGACACTGGCTGTCCTTTTGACTTAGCTGCTTTGTAATTCATAACCTCTGATGTAAGGTTATCTGACAAAATTTTGTGCCAATTAAAACTGCGTCCCTCTGAAACTTCCTCTAGGAAAGGTGTCCAATCTGCATTAAAGTGACAAGGATCCTTTCTCCCAAAAAGTCTACATAACATCATTGCTACATACACCATATATTCGTTTAAGGAAGYCGTGGCATAAATTCCATGTAAATCGGCCCTAAACTTGTTTTCATCTCTGGCCCATCCTCTTATCATGTCAGGGTATGTTTGGCCGCGTTCAATGCACTCTTTTCTTTGAAATGCGGCTACAAACTCAGAATTAAAAGTGTGTCTATAATTGGGTGAGAGCTTATACATTACTTGAATATGTTCAGGCCTGAATGAGCCGATGATAGCTCCTTGTTCGTTCAGAATACTTCTGGTCGGGACATCTATTTTATCCAGCGCCCAGGTGATCATATCGTTATATGAGACAAGTCTCGGACGTACAACAACTTTATGAAGCTCAGACTCGACAATATCTCGGATGTGATTTTCTGAATCAGTGGCTACATACATAATCTCATCCTCCAGTTTTTCAGCAATTCCATTCCATGATTTAATAGAGTGTACTCCGGATGCAGTGGTATCGGAGATAATATCACCTTCTGGTTGATCTTCATTTTTCTTTGACGTATTTTTGGGTTCCATAGCTTGTTTACTTGAAAACCTGTAACAGAGAGGGATTTAGCTTTGACATGATAATACAGTCATTTCAAAGTTTACTTCGAATATATCATAAAAACATTGAGATTCGTACCTCTATTATGAAGTTAAGGCTTTTAATGCAAAATATATTTCCGAAGATATGCATTTAATGTTTGTACTTAGGCTTTCTCGATGTTTTCAAATATAATAGAAACTTACCAAATCGGACAATTTCCAGATTAAAGATCATTCAAAGAAAGTTTTAACTTTAAACCTTGTTTAGAAGAATGATTAATTAGTGTTAATCTTGAATTAAATTTGAAAACCTTCTTATCGGAGTTTCGAAACTTTTGATGTCAAGGAAATATGTCATCGAAGAACCCCGATTGTCGAAATCGCGATGTATTATTTAAGTTAAAACATTTTTATTATCTTAATTAATCCAGATTAGACCTTTTCGGGATTTCATTAATCAGAAAATCGGGGATCGGGTAATCGGGAAATTTGATGACATGAAATCTACTTCTCCCAAAACCGCGAATCCCGATTTCGCGATGTGATTAACTTAATTCTTAAACCCTTTTTAATTTTGAATTAAGTAAATAACGTTTTAATTGAGTTTTAAAATATCGGGAAATCGGGAATCAGGATTTCGCAATTCAATTTGCATTAAACATTTGTTCATGCAAAACTCTGAATCTCGATATTCCGATTTAAATTAAAATTCCGTAAAATTTAAATTACTGCCTGTTTAAAAGATCGTTTGAAAAAGTGTTGGAAACCTTATGTTCATTTAAATTTTTATCATTCTTTGTCCAAAAATAAACCATAAAAGGCATCGCGAATTCATCGGTGATGAAATTTTTACTTTAGGAAATTTGAAAAATACAAAGACTTCAAAAATACAAAACTTTTATCTTTAAGAATAAAAAATTCAAGGTTTGTTTCAACACATAACAGTGGTACATTTACTTCAAGGATATTGCATCCTAATCTATGGGATGAACAATTTCCCTTTGTGAAACATGCTTATAATCATGTCATGCATTCTTATACTCAATGAACTCCTTTTGAAGTATGTTTTGGGTACTTTCCTAAATCACCTATGGATTTTGATTTTGGAGAAGCAAGTAAAGAGAATGGACAAGATGATATAGATAAAGTTGAAAGATCCATTCAAAGGATCCAATAGGTACATCAAGCAGTACATGAACAATTGGAGAGAATACAAGACAAAAATAAGGCTAGGCATGATAAACATCGAGTTGATCATCATTTTCAAGTCGATGATCAAATATGGTTACATATAAGAAAATATAGAATGAAGGGTGTGTTATCACATATAGTTGTCAAGGGCAGCAGGTTGTCCAAGTTCATGGTCTGTGCAGGAAGCGTCTGAGCGCAGCATGCAGAGAAACTCATTTCGGACTTAAAATACAAATAGGAGGGCTCAGTTTTGCGACGGTAGAGATCCCCTGTGAGGATCAGATTAGTAGCCCCTGGGTAGTCAGAGTTTTAGAATTGCACAAAGTATAGCATTGAAGTGTCAAAGTGTCGAATAACGTGGCACTCTCATCAGGCATGACACATGGCAGCAGATCCTTCATTTCAGGGGTTTTTCAAAACACCTGAAGTTCGGAGACCCGAAGGAGATCTCAGTCATCGATTTAAAAGGATACATGGCAATTATCAGTATGGACATCTGGCGCACTTGTCAGTCATGACACCTAGAACCTATTTGGAAATGACACATGGCACTCAATCCAGGAATTCATGGGAATATCATTCACTTCTTTCTTAGTGACACGTGTCACTTCTCTTTCATGACACATTAGCATGGTGACGTCAGGACACCACATCCGATCATCCTCTGGGAGGTATTATTGTTCAACATCAAAAGTAGTGTCCCCCCCCCAGGGCACAGTTTGGCAAATTCTAAAGATGGTGGGTGGTTGATCTTGGTGGTGCCGCCAAATCTAAAAGGTCTGCCCAGATCATAGATAACATCCATATCTATGGCCACGGTCCATTGCGGGGGTGCAACATACTTGGGAGATAATTTTCTTGAGCAGTCCTGCAATTGAAACTATGGTAAGGAGAAAGTGTTATGTGGTGAGATATGGTGGATTGCGGGCCGAAAAGTGGTCTGAACCTAAAACACCTCTCAGCAGCCCTGCAATCACATGTTTATATGGAATCCTATCCGAGAGTAGAATGTGGACGACCCCTGAGCATTAAGTCTCATTCAGTCTCTGAGGAAAAGCAGTAAATGAAAGGTAGGTTTGGTGGTTGAAACCTCGGCTCACCCCATAAATGGAAGGTATGGAAAGTCCAGTCGTGGGGACTGAACCTTCAGCCCATGGTACCCCTGCGAGAAGATTTCCTTGCAGACCCATGCTGATCTGAGCTCACATCTAAAAGAGGGGTGTGTGTTTGGTCTAACAGAAGAACTCATCGACGCAAAGCTTTGATTGTAGTGGCCAGGTCACACTCTTGGTGGTAGCGAATTGTTCTGAGAATAAATAGATAGTTTTAATATTTTGTTAGGGTCATCAACTGGTTGAGAACATCTCCCAATTTTGTAATGTTTGTGATGCTAGATTTTTTCTCTAGTTATGTAATCGATTTGAGACTTTCATATTAATAGAAGTCAACTTCCTGTTTCTTTTCATTTTTTCTGTAAAAGTTGTTTAAAACACTCGGGCATGGATGATCCAGTCGAGGATCGTTATACTGTTCTAATGGAGGTTTGATTATAGAAGTATCATAGTCATTTTTGCTCAGTTCCCGGTGTTTCTTTTCCCTCTCACACTGGATGGCTCGGGCATGGAAGATTCTATAGAGCTGTTTCATTTGCAGGATGATGGAGGTTTGATCATTTTTTGGCTGTAATTGTGTTGTTTGGACATATTCCATTGTCTGAACTCAAGCTCAAGAATTCTCTTGTGTTTGATTTTTTCTTCTTAAAGATGTTGGAAGGCCTATTGCTCATAGTAGTCTCGTTCACCTCCCCCACTAATTATTTCCTCTGCTCTCACTTTAACTCAATTTACTGACTGAAGTTAATGTGGCCCTTACTTCCCTCTTCATTTCTTGTCTAGTTTTGTGTTGAACATCATTCATTATTTTGAGTTTTGTCCATTTACCTCCATCCATATAAAACAAAAATCCACCTAAACTCTGATGGGTATTGGGATTATCCTCCCACAATCTGAGGGTGACTCTCAATGCTAACATTTCTGGCGTCGTTGTCAGGGAACAAATTGAAGACATTTCCCTGGGTAAGAACGACAACGAGCTTTTGATTCTGAAGGTGTATCAGACATCATAACCATTTAAGATTGCAACTTTCACCTGGCAACTCCACAATCGAAGACTCCACTCGGGAGGATCCTGTTGACATAAATATGACCATACCGAAGGGGAAGACCAAGTATCAGTTTATGAGATTTATTCATGAAATCTTGTTCTTGTTTATCAGCTCATTTCCCACTTTCCCTTCACATATAAAGAGGATTATCCTTTGCTTTGTTTATTCAGATGATAATAGGCCTTCCTTTATTTATCCATCATTGGAAGAAGAAAACATGTCCTCCTCTTGTGTTGTAGATACCGATCTCATGTCTTCACCTCTGCCTATGCATAAAAGTGAGATATGTATTGCATCTCCTCTTGAAATTGATCACCCTTGTAGCCCTGAGGAAGTTGAAAATAATTCACCGTCTTCTCAAATATCATTGCCCTCTGTTATTCCTGTTGATCCTTGCCATCAACTCGTTAATACTCATGATCAACCTATTGCTTTTCAAATTAAAATCAGAAATAAGTTGTTTAAACCTTTAAGTCTACCACATAACCTTCATCCTTATCCTCGTTATTCCTTTGAGTATCTTCCTCGGTTTTCTGGAGATGATCACATTACAACTGAGAGGCACTTGGGGGCCTTTGAGAACTTTTTTGACTAGTTTGAGATTGTTCATGATGATGTTTCCATTATTTTTTTCTCACAATCCATGTCAGGAGATGTTGTTGTGTGGTTTAGATGTCTGGAAGCCAGTTCTATTGGCTCCTAGACCAAGCTATGCCATGCATTTTTAAAGTGTTGGGGTGAGAACAAGTCCCTTGATCAATACTGGTTCGAGTTTAATGCCTTGAGGAGAGGGGAAGAGGAAGCCTTGGTTGTCCTCAACAGGATTTTTAACAGTTTTTATCATAGTATGCCTATGAAGATCAGACCCACAGAGACTGCTTCCATGGTGTATTATGTCATGGCTCAATATCCAGAGCTAGTCCTTCTCCTAAGAGAGGAAATATTCATCATTGAGACACTTGTTTGAAGATGTTGAAGAAGTCAAAGAGAACATCAGGGCTAGCAAGGGGGTTCGTATGAAATCATATCTTTAAAAATTGCATGTGCCTAAGAAAGAAGACTGCTAGCATGTTTTAGATTCTGAGCAAGAAGATAGTGATTATGAATTAGAGCTGGAACAACAAAAAGGAAAAGACACTGCAGTTGTTGATGATCGAGAGTTGTTTTCGAAGGAGCAGGGAGGTTTTTTAATTGCAAGCAGAGAGGCATGTACAGAGGAGAACCATGGTCTTCTAAAGCAACCAGGATTCTATCACACGATTCATGATCCTTTGGCTGTATACATGGAATCATATGTTTCAGATTTTGAGGATTTCCAAGAGCATACCACAGAGCCTTTTCCTTTATACATTGAGGAAAAACATTGTGTGAAAATATGCCATTTTGTGACTACAAAAGAAAAATGAAAGAGCTTTGTCACGTTTCTTGTTTATGATGATTATGATTATGATCCTTGGGAGAGTCATGAAGAAGAAGAGGGAGAACCAAATGTGCAGTTCATATTTTTCCCAGAGCCTGCAAATGAGCAACCATTACCTGGGATCAGTCATCCTACATCAGTTGTTCGCTCACCCATGTTTTCCAGAGACATTCAGCCATGTGTGAACAGTTGTAATACAGACCATGTTTTCTATCACCGGCCCAGTGGGTTTTGTCATTTTCTCTATGAACTTGTAAGGGAGTACATGGAGTTTCGTTTCCTTCATGTCTTGGAGCCGCTCAACTTTATCCCGACTTTAGCACTGGGAGGAGAGATGAAAAGCGTAATCATTTTTTTGTCATAGTTTCATTGATTTTATTTGATCAGTGACAGAGTAAACAAGCTTGCAGCTAGGGAGATGCTTGAATGGATATGGTGGAATTTTTCTTTCACCATCTCGGCCATTGTTTTGAAGGGTAAGATCCAATCCGTCAATATAAAAAGCACCAGAGATGATCCATTGTTCAAAGGGCCTAATCTTAGTTCAAAATATCAATGGTCATGCCAAATTGCGAGGTCGGAAGGTGCACATGTTTTAAAATCCAGGGGTGGGCCGCAATCGGAATCGTGGATTTTAGTAAGGGACTCATGGCGGTTCATGGTGAATTGTGGGGACAAAAGAGGTTTGCTTTCAGACCACCCTTGGTTGCACCCCAAATCATGCAATTGCGTAGGGTCATGGCCCTAGGTCACATTGAAGATGGAGGGATGGAGAGGAGTTGTGCCAAAGGCCAAAAGTGCTCGTATTTGGTCACGGAAGAATATCTGCTTGACCTCAAGGTGTCGATATTGACTCAAAGAAGTCGTTGGCACTGCCTAGAACATTCATGGGTGTCAGGCCTCTTCTTGATCCCGATGAAGGTAGTTATTGAAAATGGGTGAGGTGTTTGAGATCGCGTCTCACCCCATAAATGGAATGTGTGGAGAGAAGGGTCGTGGGGGCCGATTGTCAGTCCAAAGCTCCCTGGTGGACAGATTTTATCGCAGAGCCCACACTGAGTCAGGCTCACGTCTGATGTAAGAAGGCCTACACAGTCTGACAGAGCAAGTGCCAACTCAAAAATTTGAATGCAATGGTCTAATCACACTCCTGATGGTTGCGTCAGTTCTGAGTATAAGTAGTTAGTTCTAATATTTCGTTATGGTGGAATGGTTGAGCTAGGATCCCTGCTATTGTAATATTTTGATGAAGAACATTGGTTATTTGGTTATGTCTTGATTTGAGACTTCTTAATTAATCTAAGACATCTTTCATACTCCATATTATTTTCCTCTGATACTAAGAGAGTTCATGATCGATTGATTCACATGGATTGTTGTGATTGTATTATGATGAATTTTTTATTATAATGTTGTTATGATTTCTTTCAGTTTCCTTGAAATTTGAATACAAGAGTATCTGGTGTTTAAGTTTTTCTTCCTTAGGCTGTTGGAAGGCCTGATTTTCACGGAAGACCTATAAAATTTTCTCACCAAACTCTTCCTCCTACTCACCTTTACTTCAACTTACTAATTGAAGTTGATCCAAGACCTCAATTGCTTGCGCATACTAGTCCAGATTTTTGAGTTAGAATGTTATTTTCAATGAGTCTTCTCCATTTGGCCTCTTAAAACTCATTTACATTTACTGTATAAACTGATGGGTACTGGGATTACCTTCTATGAAATCTGAGGATGACTTCTAGTGCTAACATTTCTTGGAATTTTTTTTGGGGAACAAATTGAAGACATTTCCCTGGGATAGAACGACAAAGAGCTTATGATTCTAAAGGTGCATCAGATATCAGAACCATTGAAGATTGCAGTTTGCACCTGGCGACTTCACAATCAAGGACTCCACTAGGGAGGACCTTGTTGACAAAAAGATGACCATACCGAAGGGGAAGACCAGGTATCAGTTTATGAGCTTTCTTCATGAAATCTTGTTTTTCTTTATCAACTCATTTCTCTCTTTCCCTTTACATATAAAAACGATTATCCTCTTCTTTGTTTATTCAGATGATAATAAGCCTTCCTTTATTTATATATCCTTGGAAGAAGAAGACATTCCCTCTTCTTGTGTTGTAGATGTTGATCTTGTGTCTTCTCCTCAGCCTATTCATAAAAGTGACATTTGTATTGGATTTCCTCGTGAAATTGATCACCCTTGTAGCCTTGAGGGGGTTGAAAATGATTCAAAATATTCTCAGATCTCATTTCCTTTCATTATTACTACTGATCCTATTCATATTCTTGTTAAACCTCATATTCAACCCATCAGTTTTCAAGCTAATATTAGAGACAAGATGTTTAAACCTTTAAGGCTGCTACTTGACCTTCATCCTTATCCTTTTTATTCCTTTGAGTATCTTCCTTAGTTTTCTGGTGAGGATCATGTTACAGTTGGGAAGCACTTGGAGGCCTTTGAGAACTTTGTTGATTAGTTTAAGATTGTTCATGAGGATGTTACCATGATTTTTTTCTCACATTCTTTCTCTGGAAATGTTGTTGTGTGGTTTAAATGTTTGGGAGCCGGTTATATTGGTTCTTGGATCGAGACATGCAAAGATTTTTTTAAGTGTTGGGGTGAGAACAAGTCCCTTGATCAGTACTGGTTTGAGTTTAATGACTTGAGGAGAGGGGAAGAGGAAGCCTTTCTTGTCTTCAACAGGAGGTTTTATAGTGTTTATCATAGTATGCCTATGGAGATCAAACCCACAGAGACTATTGCCATGGTGTACTATGTCATGGCTCAGCATCCAGAGCTGGTCGTTCTCTTGAGAGAGAGGAAATATTCATCGTTAATACACCTATTTTTAGATGTTGAAGAATTCTAAGAGAACATCAGAGCTAGCAAGGAGGTTCATATGCAATCATATCTTGGAAAATTGCATGTGCCTAAGGAAGAAGATTGTCAACATGTTTCAGATTCTGAGTAAGAAGATAGTGATTATGAATCAGATCTAGAACAACAAAAAGGAAAAGAGACTGCAACTACTGATGATTGAGAGTTGTTTTTGAAGGAGAAGGGAGTTTTTTTATTTGCAAGCAGAGAGGCATTTACAGAGGAGCAGCCTGGTCTTCTAAAGAAGCTAGGATTCTATCACACGATTCATGATCCTATGGCTATATACATGGAATCGTATGTTTTAGATTTTGAGGATTTCCAAGAGCATACCATGGATTCGTTTCCTTTATACATTGAAGAAAAATATTGTGTGGAAATCTTCCATTCTGTGCCTACAGAAGACAAAGAGCAGATCTTTCCCATGGTTCTTGTTTATGATGATTGTGATTATGATCCTTGGGAGAGTCATGAAGAAGAAGAGGGAGAACCAAATGTGCAGTTCATATCCTACCCAGAGCCTCCAAATGAGCAACCATCACCTGGGATCAGTCAGCCTGCATCAGCCATTCACTCACCCGTGCTTTCCAAAGACATTCAACCATGTCTGAGCAGTTGTAAGACAAAGAATGTTTTATGTCACCGGCCTAGTGGATTTTTTCATTTTCTCTATGACCCTGTAAGGGAGTTCATGGAGTTGCATTTTCTTCATGTCTTGGAGCCGCTCAACTTTATCCTAACTTCAGCACTAGAAGGAGAGATGAAAAGGGTAATCATTTTGTTGTCACAGTTCCATTTTTTTATTTCATCAGTGACAGAGTAAACAAGTTTGCATCTAGGGAGTTGCTTGAATGGCTATGGTGGAAGTTTTCTTTCACCTAGTGCTTTGTAAAATTCAATTAGTCTAGGAATGTACATAAATAAGCTCCCTCTGGAGCCCATGTATTTTTCTTTCATTTTTAGGATAGTGTGCTTGTCATCCTTTAATCCTCCGTAGGATTTTTTTTTAGCATGACTCCATAGCCCAATGCAGAAGGCGACTGGAACTAGTTGTTCTTGGCATCTCGTAGGGAGCATGCCATCCCCTGTGGAGCCAAATGTTATCACATATAGTTTTCAAGGGCACTAGGTCATCCAATCTTGTGGTCTGCACAGGAAGCTTCCAAGCGCAACATGCAGAGAAACTCATTTCATTCTTAAAATACAAAGAAGCGGGATTAGTTTGGTGATGGTGGAGTGTTACACCTCAAAATTACTCACTTTAACAGTGTCGCAAGTGTCGTCATTGCTAGTGTTGTAAGTGTCGCATATTTTCTACAAGTGTTGCATCTTGACTATAAGTGTTGCATGTGTCAAAAATAGTATGCTTCCATCTTGCCTATGTCATGCCCATAACGACATCATGAAGAAACTTAAGACACCTCAAAGGATAGTTTAGAAGAAGAAAAATCACTTGGCAAGAAGTACAGGCCCTTTGCCATTGGAAAAACCACTCAAAAAATGAATTTTGGAGAGGAGTGCTCCCCTACCCACTGTCAAGGAGTGCTGGAGCTCCCTGAGCCTCTTTGGGGGAGTGCTTGAGCACCTTGTGCACCCTTATGGGTGAGTGATACCCCCTAAGGCATGATCTTAGGGGAGATCCTCAACTGAAGGAGAGGAATCATCAACTCATCCCAAAGATATCTCATGTGGTTGGACTCCTCAAAGGTTATATAAGGAGGCCTTCTCATGGTGAAAGGAAGAATGGAGAATTGAGATTGATACCAAACTTATGATCTTGTAAGTGGTATTGACAATGGAGAATTGAGATTGATACCAAACTTATGATCTTGTAAGTGGTATTGAGAATGGAGAATTGAGATTGATACCAAACTTATGATCCTATAAGTGGTATTGACAGAGAATGACAATTGAGAATTACATCAAACTTATGATCTCATGAGTGAGATGCCATAAAAGAAATCAGTGGAGATTGATTGAGCAAAGGGGTTGGACAAGGAGAACTAGAAGAGGTTGTTGCACCTTCATTCAAAGGATTGTAAGTACTTTTACTTGTTCTCATTAATATAATCAAT
>JZKD02S0170495.1:10261-23106 GCA_000966675.3 Picea glauca | reverse complement strand
GGATATCACCAAAGATAAATCCCCATGGATAGTGTGATTCATCGATCTCAGTGTCTGTTGAGGACCGTTGATCTTGCTTACCATTTTTTTGATAGTTCACAAAATTTGGACATTCGGAGGAGTTGAGAGGAAGGAAAGGCAGAGATTGTTGAAGGATGAAGCGCCAAAATAACTCCTATTGATTAGTGCCTAATCACAACCCCAGGTCACATGAGGAGTTGGCCAAAGTGAAAAGGGATAGGGGCCTGAACGTTTTTTCAAAGGAAAAGAGGATTAGTAAGAGTCCGCGAGTTCATTGTTGGACCTTCTCATGAAATCAAAAACCCGTGTATATGATTTTGGGGGATGGATAGGGCTTGAAGAGTCGATTTAGCTTCTGATTGTGAATGATCCTAGACTGGGAGGTCACATGGACCTTGGGAGAGGGTGGGGTATGCATCAAGTGGTATCAGAGCCTAATTTATGTCTGTAGACAGTAGGAAAAGGAGGAGATGATGGAGACATAGTACTAATGATCTGTGAAGATTTGTTTGCAAGTGCGCAATGGATAGAAGACAACCAGGAGGGTTGCAGGATAAAGCCAATGATGCTCCAAGTTGAAGAGCAGGAAAATTAGACAGCTAGGTGGGCTGAAGAGAAGAACCAATTTTGTTCTTGAAAGAAGAGGAGGGAAATGGCTACTAAAGGCCATAAGTGGGGTAAGAGAAAAGACAACCAACATATGAGAAAAGAGAAGAAGGAAAAATAACTCGAGGAGATGAGAGAAGAGATCAACATTTTAATGTTGGAGATGCAACAGGAAGCACAGGGAACCTAGAGGTATGAATGTCCCATGAGGTAGAAGGAAAAGAGGCCTATCCGGCAACTGATTGCTAGAAGGTAGAAGCATAATTTGAGGAGGTGGTTGAGGCATTCTAAAAACCTCAGTGCCATAGAAGAGGAGATGGTTTACATTTGTGAACCAGAGGTTGTAAGGAACCTTGATGATGAGGAAGAGAGATAAACAAAATATCTCATAGACTTCCAAGAGGGAAGCCATGAACTTTCATATTTCCAGGTGGGAAATAAGAAGAGATCTGCTGAAGATCTCATAAACGGCCAGGTGGTTAGAGGTGGTAATCCAGATTTCCAGGAGGGAAATGAGATGAGATNGGTTGAAGCCTTTGAGAGTTTGAATAATCCTTCATCGGAAGGGAAAGCGTAGCCACAACACAGAAGAAGCTACAATTGTCATTCAATCAATTGTTAGAATCAATCTGGACCGTCGGATTAGAGTCCAATTGAAGGAGGATCACGCAGAGGCTAGGAACAAGGATCACGAGTCACTGGATCTAGGTAAGTAGCATGTTTTTTAACCTTGAGGGTCCTTCAAAATTCGGAGGTCCGGAGGCTTCTTTAATATGAAAGCACAGGATTCCCGAAGTCCTGGGATCCAGAGTAAATCGAGACCGTCCATTTGAGAGGGACGCGTGTCGGCAGATCGGAGCAGGTCCAAAGCCTCAATGCTCTAGGAGAATGATTGCATAGGGTGTACAGTGTCGAAAAGCTTCAAATCTCAGAAGTCCTGAAGTGCATCCCAGCCATTGAAGAAAAAGGATAGGTGTTAGTAGATCTCGTAGTCCAGAGGCATAGTACTCTGGAGGGTTTGTGAAAGTGGAGCATTTGGGTGAGAAGTTGTTGAAGACTGGAGTATATCACCACCATTGGATGGGAGGACACATGCCAACAGATCTAAGAGTCAGAAGGCCTTGTACTCTAGAGCAAGTGGAGCACATGTGTTAAGATTTGTAGGTCTCTCGAAGCTTCAAAGGCCAGAGCACATCATAGTTGTTGGCGCAAAGTACATGTGTCATTTGATCACTGGATCCGAAAGACCGAAGGTTTAGGAGAATAAATATTAGGAGGGGTAAAATACCCCAAAGTGCCAAAGGGAGTATTAGATCCTCACCGTTGATGGATAAGAGACATGCGGTGTCAGATCTAGAGCTCCGGAGGACAGAAAATATAGAAGAATAGAGATAAGTAAGGTTCGATCTCTTCAAAGCGTCGAATTCCAAAGTTGACCTAAACCATTGATTTTCAAAGGACACGTGGAAGTAGATTTATAGTTCTGGAGGTTTGACACTCTAGAGGAAACATAGTGCAACATTTTTTAAGACTTTCGAAGACCCAAAGGATGGATTCAATCTTATCCATCCATTAGAGGAGAATTCATGGTGAAAGATCCATAGTTTTTGGACATAACACTTCGGCGAAATTGAATCGTCATGTAGAAAAGAAAAAATTTCATGAAGTCCCGAAAGAATCCTAACCGTCGATCAGGAAGGGAATACATGGAGAAAGGATAAGCCTTTCGATGTTTCGATGTTGGAATATATGAGAGGTTGTATTGTGTGGATGACCAAATAAAATCGCTAAAGCCTAAAGCATGTATGTGGAATAATAGTTGTTGATCTGGGGAGTATCAGAGTTGTCTGATCAACCATTTTGGTGTTCGACATTAGACACTTTGCAAGTATTGTGCATTGGAGTGGAAAGGAAATCGTCGAGGCCCAGATTGCGAAAGAAGGGTAGATCCACCAATCCAGTTGTGGAACGAGAACCGCCATATATGCCTTTTTCAACGATCAGAACTTTGTGAGTGTTATGTGGATTGGACATGATTAGGATATCACCAAATATAAATCCCCATGGATAGTGTGATTCATCGATCTCAGTGTCTGTTGAGGACCGTTGATCTTGCTTACCATTTTTTTGATAGTTCACAAAATTTGGATATTCGGAGGAGTTGAGAGGAAGGAAAGGCAGAGATTGTTGAAGGATGAAGCGCCAAAATAAATCCTATTGATTAGTGCCTAATCACAACCCCCGGTCACGTGAGGAGTTGGCCAAAGTGAAAAGGGATAGGGGCCTGAACGTTTTTTCAAAGGAAAAGAGGATTAGTAAGAGTCTGCGAGTTCATTGTTGGACCTTCTCATGAAATCAAAGACACGTGTATATGATTTTGGGGGATGGATAGGGCTTGAAGAGTCGATTCAGCTTCTGATTGTGAATAATCCTAGACTGGGAGGTCACATGGACCTTGGGAGAGGGTGGGGTATGCATCAAGTGGTATCAGAGCCTAATTTATGTCTGTAGACAGTAGGAAAAGGAGGAGAAGATGGAGACATAGTACTAATGATCTGTGAAGATCTGTTTGCAAGTGCGTAATGGATAGAAGACAACCAGGAGGGTTGCAGGATAAAGCCAATGATGCTCCAAGTTGAAGAGCAGGAAAATTAGATAGCTAGGTGGGCTGAAGAGAAGAACCAATTGTGTTCTTGAAAGAAGAGGAGGGAAATGGATACTAAAGGCCATAAGTGGGGTAAGAGAAAAGACAACCAACATATGAGAAAAGAGAAGAAGGAAAAATAACTCGAGGAGATGAGAGAAGAGATCAACATTTTAATGTTGGAGATGCAACAGGAAGCACAGGGAACCTAGAGGTATGAATGTCCCATGAGGTAGAAGGAAAAGAGGCCTATCCAGCAACTGATTGCTAGAAGGTAGAAGCATAATTTGAGGAGGTGGTTGAGGCATTCTAAAAACCTCAGTGCCATAGAGGAGGAGATGGTTTACATTTGTGAACCAGAGGTTGTAAGGAACCTTGATGATGAGGAAGAGAGATAAACAAAATATCTCATAGACTTCCAAGAGGGAAGACATGAACTTTCATATTTCCAGGTGGGAAATAAGAAGAGATCTGCTGAAGATCTGATAAACGGCCAGGTGGTTAGAGGTGGTAATCCAGATTTCCAGGAGGGAAATGAGATGAGATCAATCAAAGATATCATAGACTTCCAGGAGGGTAGGAGTGAAACCTCAGGTTTCTAGGTGGAAAATAAGGAGGATATGAGATTGTTTGCAGGTCTCATGAACTCAAGAGATGAGAGTTCATATCATCAATGAGTGTTGAAAGAGGAGGAGGATCGGAGGCACATTCCGATCATTGGAGGAATCAATATATTCCTACCAAGCAACCCATTCAAGGTCGATGCACATGTTGCAAGTGAAATAGAGGAGAGGCAAGACATTAATATCTACCCAGAATATAGAAGGAGAAGAGAAGAATACAATTTATATGCTCACTCAGTGGGATAAAGAGTTGAATATGTTGGAGGATTGGTTAGGAAATACAAGCACATAAGAAGACTATCGGAGGGATGCAGTTGTGAAGAGTGGAGAAGAATTTCATCCCGAGGAGCAACTGGATGAAGCTTTAATTGTACCAACACAAGGAGAGGAACTGATAGAAATAAATCTCTCAGGGGAGATGGATGAGCAGAAGATTAGTAGCACAGATGTAGAATTTGGACTTGCAATGGAGTGCAAAGCCAATGCCATAAGAGATAGAAACAACATGGGAGATCAGATTGATTTTCCCATTGATTTGTGTGATGGAGTGGAAGCCCTGGAGGAAATGGTAATAGTGAAAATTCATCTTANTCAAGGAGGAATGAGTTCCAGAGAAAGAGAGGCGCCATCCCTCTCATTTTGAACCCAATTTAAATTTTTTAATTAATGGAATTAAATTTTGTAAGGGTCAGGAAAAGCCAAGCCACGTTCCTTTGTATAGATTTCATGTAAAGTTTCCTTTAATGGATGATAGGTACATAGGCTTAGTTTTGATTCATACTAGATGTCCATGGATTGTAATTGAATGTAATTCAATGCGAGTAGGTAGTCAGAGGGAAGGCTCGAGGAGCCCCTCTTTTGTAAAAATATCTTGTATTAAAATTCATTAGGATGAGCAAGTTGAGAGAGATCAAGAGAGGAGAGAAAGTGATGAAGACTCTATTGCAGTCCAACATTTGTAAATATTTGTACACAAGCATTATGAATTAATACTAAATTAGTTTTTCCTGCATATGGGGTTTCTCTATTTTTATATGTGATGATGTTCATTTTATGAATGTTTTCTATGTTTATTTATGTATGTTGTTAGATGCATGTATATTCCCTTTGTAGGAATTAGATATACTTATTTATCTTTGTGGATTTCTAGATAGTTCTGACCCCTTAGGATTGTGCAATGAGTGCACACTAGAGTTAGAGAAAACTTCATTAAGTCAATGAAAGGTGTGCACTAGAACACTCTTTCAGGTTTAGAGAAGAGCATGTCAGGTGGGAACACCAGAGCAATTAATTTATTCCATAAGGGAAATTGTGCAAGGAGTGCAGATCAAATTTGATGAACACTCTGAAGAAGATACACTAGAGTTACTGAATACTCTAAGAGCTATGCAAGAAGTTCATTTGGTAGGTGCAAGGAGTGTGCGAGAAATATTCTTTGAATTCTGTGAAAAAGTTTCCAAGAAGGCACACCAAAATATAATCTCATGAGGAGCAGTGCAATTCTGCATAGAGAGCACAAGGAGTGTGCAAGTGAACTTTTAGAGTTCATGTTTCAGGAGGTGAAGCCATGCAAGGAGTGCATAAGACCAAGCTACTGCTACAGTGTTGGTCAAGATTAGGAGAAGGAGCATAAGTGCCATGAGGGCACAAGAAATTGTTAAGGAAGGAAAGGCCCAAGACCCTTAGAAGTTGAGCAATTATAAGCTCAAGAGGGATAGCATGAAGTTCTTTCAATGAGGTGCAAGGAGTGCACAGAGGCCACACTTCGCTAAGTGTTGGTAAAGCTGAAGAGATAGTGCACACATGCACAGAGCCCTACAAGAAGTGCATAAGGTAGATACAGTCCAAGTCTTAGAATGTGAAAATAACATAAGGCATGTGCATGAGAAATTATCTTAATTTCAAATCTCAGGGGGTATAGGATCAAGAAGAAGATAAATTAATAGACCTTGCAAAGGAGAGTTCAAAGGTCGAAGCCTTTGAGAGTTTGAATAATCCTTCATCGAAAGGGAAAGCGTAGCCACAACACAGAAGAAGCTACAATTGTCATTCGATCAATTGTTATAATCAATCTGGATCGTCGGATTAGAGTCCAGCTGAAGGAGGAGCACGCAAAGGCTAGGAACAAGGATCACGAGTCACTGGATCTAGGTAAGTAGCATGTTTTTTAACCTTGAGGGTCCTTCGGACTTCAGAGGTCTGGAGGTTTCTTTAATACGAAAGCACAGGATTCCCAAAGTCCTGGGATCCAGAGTAAATCGAGACCGTCCATTTGAGAGGGACGCCTGTCAGCAGATCGGAGTAGGTCCAAAGCCTCAATGCTCTGGGAGAATGATTGCATAGGGTGTACAGTGTCGAAAATCTTCAAATCTCAGAAGTCTTGAAGTGCATCCCAACCATTGAAGAAAAAGGATAGGTGTTAGTAGATCTCGTAGTCTAGAGGCATAGTACTTTGGAGGGTTTGTGAAAGTGGAGCATTTGGGTGAGAATTTGTTGAAGATTGGAGTAGATCATCACCATTGGATGGGAGGACACATGCCAACAGATCGAAGAGTCAGAAGGCCTTGTACTCTGGAGCAAGTGGAGCACATGTGTTAAGATGTGTAGGTCTCTAGAAGCTTCAAAGGCCAGAGCACATCATAGTTGTTGGCGCAAAGTACATGTGTCATTTGATCACTGGATCCGGAAGACCGAAGGTTCAGGAGAATAAATATTAGGAGGGGTAAAATGCCCCAAAGTGCCAAAGGGAGGATTAGATCCTCACCGTTGATGGATAAGAGACATGTGGTGTCATATCTAGAGCTCTGGAGGATAGAAAATCTGAAAGAATAGAGATAAGTAAGGTTCGATCTCTTCATAGTGTCGAATTCCAAAGTTGACCTAAACCATTGATTTTCAGAGGACATGTGGCAGTAGATCTATAGTTCTGGAGGTTTGACACTCTGGAGGAAACATAGTGAAACATTTTTTAAGACTTTCAAAGACCCAAAGGATGGATTCAATCTTATCCATCCATTGGAGGAGAATGCATGGCGAAAGATCCATAGTTTTTGGACATAACACTTCGGCGAAATTGAATCGTCATGTAGAAAAGAAAAAAATTCCTGAAGTCCAGAAAGAATCCTGACCGTCGATCAGGAAGGGGATACATGGAGAAAGGATAATCTTTTCGATGTTTCGATGTTGGGATATATGAGAGGTTGTATTGTGTGGATGACCAAATAAAATCGCTAAAACCCAAAGTGTGTATGTGGAATAATAGTTGTTGATTTGGGGAGTATCAAAGTTGTCTGATCAACCATTTTGGTGTTTGACATTAGACACTTTGCAAGTATTGTGCATTGGAGTGGAAAGGAAATCGTCGAGGCCCAGATTGCGAAAGAAGGGTAGATCCACTGATCCAGTTGTGGAATGAGAACCTCCAGATATGCCTTTTTCAACGATCATAACTTTGTGAGTGTTATGTGGATTGGACATGGTTAGGATATCACCAAAGACAAATCCCCATGGATAGTGTGATTCATCGATCTCAGTGTCTGTTGAAGACCATTGATCTTGCTTACCATTGTTTTGATAGTTCACAAAATTTGGACATTCGGAGGAGTTGAGAGGAAGGAAAGGAAGAGATTGTTGAAGGACGAAGCGCCAAAATAACTCCTATTGATTAGTGCCTAATCACAACCCCCGGTCACGTGAGGAGTTGGCCAAAGTGAAAAGGGATAGGGGCCTGAACTTTTTTTCAAAGGAAAAGAGGATTAGTAAGAGCCCGCGAGTTCATTGTTGGACCTTCTCGTGAAATCAAAGACCCATGTATATGATTTTGGGGGATGGATAGGGCTTGAAGAGTCGATTCGGCTTCTGATTGTGAATGATCCTAGACTGGGAGGTCACGTGGACCTTGGGAGAGGGTGGGGTCTACATCAAGTGGTATCAGAGCCTAATTTATGTCTGTATATAGTAGGAAAAGGAGGATAATATGGAGACATAGTACTAATGATCTGTGGAGATATGTTTGCAAGTGCGCAATGGATAGAAGACAACCAGGAGGGTTGCAGGATAAATCCAATGATGCTCTAAGTTGAAGAGCAGGAAAATTAGACAGCTAGGTGGGATGAAGAGAAGAACCAATTGTGTTCTTGAAAGAAGAGGAGGGAAATGGCTACTAAAGGCCATAAGCGGGGTAAGAGAAAAGACAACCAACATATGAGAAAAGAGAAGAAGGAAAATTAACTCGAGGAGATGAGAGAAGAGATCAACAGTTTAATGTTGGAGATGCAACAGGAAGCACAGGGAACCTGGAGGTATGAATGGCCCATGAGGTAGAAGGAAAAGAGGCCTATCCAGCAACTGATTGCTAGAAGGTAGAAGCATAATTTGAGGAGGTGGTTGAGGCATTCTAAAAACCTCAGTGCCATAGAGGAGGAGATGGTTTACATTTGTGAACCAGAGGTTGTAAGGATCCTTGATGATGAGGAAGAGAGATAAACAAAAGATCTCATAGACTTCCAAGAGGGAAGACATGAACTTTCATATTTCCAGGTGGGAAATAAGAAGAGATCCGTTGAAGATCTCATAAATGGCTAGGTGGTTAGAGGTGGTAATCCAGATTTCCAGGAGGGAAATTAGATGAGATCAATCAAAGATATCATAGACTTCCAGGAGGGCAGGAGTGAAACCTCAGGTTGCTAGGTGGAAAATAAGGAGGATATGAGATTGTTTGCGGGTCTCATGAACTCAAGAGATGAGAGTTCATATCTTCAATGAGTGTTGAAAGAGGAGGAGGATCAGAGGCACATTCTGATCATTGGAGGAATCAGTATATTCCTACCAAGCAACCCATTCAAGGTCAATGCAAATGTTGCAAGTGAAATAGAGGAGAGGCAACCAACAGAGACTGTCAAGGAGGAGAAGGAGAAGATATTAATATCTACCGAGAATATAGAAGGAGAAGAGAAGAATACAATTCATATGCTCACTCAGTGGGATAAAGAGTTGAAGATGTTGGAGGATTGGTTAGGAAATACAAGCACAAAAGAAGACTATCGGAGGGATGCAGTTGTGAAGAGTGGAGAAGAATTTAATCCCGAGGAGCAACTGGATGAAGCTTTAATTGTACCAACACGAGGAGAGGAACTGATAGAAATAAATCTCTCAAGGGAGATGGCTAAGCAGAAGCTCAGTAGCACGGATGCGGAATTTGGACTTGCAGTGGAGTGGAAAGCCAATGCCATAAGAGATAGAAACAACATGGGAGATCAGATTGATTTTCCCATTGATTTGTGTGATGGAGTGGAAGCCCTGGAGGAAATGGTAATAGTGAAAATTCATCTTATCCAACAAGTCAAGTTGGAATCTAATGAAGAGGATTTGTAGCTGAGAAGACTGCATAAAAGGAGCCAACCAGTAGACCAACTGGATAGAGTGATAGAGGAGACAAGGAGGTTGATGCTAAAAAAAAGAAGAAGGAGACATTCAACTACAAGGAGAAGCTGATTAGAGGAGCTCCTGCTATAGCAGGGAAACAACAACATCGACAAAAAAGTAGAGGAGCAGATGGACAACTCCAAATTCAGATTTGGGATCTTGGATCCATAAGCAGGAGCTCATGATTTTGTTAGCGTGAGAGTATAATGTAGGAGCATCGATTCAACTCAAAAAACGTGTCATCACGTCAACGCTCAAGGAGGAATGAGTTCCAAGGAAAGAGAGGCACCAACCCTCTCATTTTGACCCCAATTTAAAAAATTTAATGTAATTGAATGGAATTAAATGTTATAAGGTTGAAGGAAATCTGAGCCATGTACCTTTGTACAATAGGCATGTGAATTCGCCTTTAATGGCTAACATGTAGATAGGGTTAGTTCTTATTTGGACTAGATGTCCATTGATTGTAATTGAGTGAAATTCAACGCGAGTAGGTAGATGGAGGGAAGGCTCAAGGAGCCCCTCTTTTGTAAAAATCTCTTGTATCAAAATTCATTAAGATGAGCGAGTTGAGAGATCTCAAGAGAGGATAGAAAATCCTAAAGATTTTGTTGCAATCCATCATTTGTGAATCTTTGTACATAGGCATTAAGAATTAATACAAAGCAGCTTTTCTTGCATATGGGGTTTCTGTGTTTTTATATGCGTTGATGTTTATTTTCTGAATGTTTTATGTGTTTATTTATGTATGTTGTTACATGCATGTATGTTCCCTTTGCAAGAATTAGATAGAATTATCTATCTTTGTGGATTTATGGGTGGTTTTGGTCTCTTAGGATTGTGCAAGGAGTGCACACCAAGGTTAGAGAAAACTCTATGGAGCCAGTCCAAGGAGCGCACTTGAAACCTATTTCGAGTTCAGAGAAGAGCTTGCAAGGTGGGCACACCAGAAAAATTCATTTAGTCTAGAAGGGAAATTGTGAAAGGAGTGCACATCATAGTTGTTGAACACTCTGAAGAAGATATACCATAGTTATTGAATACTCTGAGAGATATACAATAAGTGCATTAAGCAGGTGGAAGGAGTGCACGAGAACCTTGCTTTGAGTTCTATGAAAAGGTTTCTAAGAGGACACATTGGAAGATAAATCTCAGGAGGAGCAGTGAAATTCTACACATAGAGCACAAGGAGTGTGCAAGTGAACTTTTAGAGTTCAAGTTTTAGGAGGTGAAGCCATGCAAGGAGTGCACAAAACCAAACCAATTCTATAGTGTTGGTCAAGCTCAGGAGAACGAGCATGAGTTCTAGGAGGGAACAAGAAATTGTTAAGGAAGCAAAGGGCAAAGACCCTTATCAGTTGAGAAATTATAAGCTCAGGAGGGACAACGTGAAGTTCTGTCAATCAGGTGCAAGGAGTGCACATAGGAAACACTTTGCTAAGTGTTGGTAAAGTTGAAGAGATAGAGAAATCATGTGCAGATCCATCCAATGAGTGCAGAAGGCAGAGACAGTCCAAGTCTCAGACTGTGGAAATAACACAAGGTGTGTGCAGGAGAAATTATCTTAAGTTCAGATCTCTAGAGGTATAGGTGTAAGAAGATTCCAAATTAATAAACCCTATAGAGGAGAGTTAAAAGGTCGAAGCCTTTGAGCATTTGAATAATCCTTCATCATAAGGGAAAGCATAGACACAAAAAAGAAGAAGCTACAACTGTCATTGGATCAATTGTTAGAATCAATCTAGACCGTCAGATCACAGTCCAACTGAAAGAGGAACGCGTAGAGGAGGAGGAAAAATATTGTATTTTGGATCTAGGTGAGAGGATCACGAGTCGTCGGATCTAGGTAAGTAGCATGTGTTTGAAACCTGAGGGTCTTTTGGACTTTGGAGGTCCAAAGGTTTCCTTTATGCTTAAGCGTAGGATTCCTGAAGTCTCGAGATCCAGAGTAAATCATGAATGTCCATTTGAGAGGGACGTGTGTGAGAAGATCAAAGGAGGTCAAGAGTGTCAGTGATCTAGGAGAACAAGTGCACATGGTGTACAAATTCATGAAGACCCAAAGCTCTGAAGTCCCAGAGTGCTTCCTAGTTGTTGAAGCATAAGTACATGTGTCAGCAAATCCCGTAGTTCGGAGGCATAGTACTTTAGAGGGTTTTTGAAAGTCGACCATTTGCGCAAGAATTTTTTGAATCCTGAAGAAGATCCTCACCATTGAAAGAGAGGACACATGTCAATAGATCTAGGAGTATGGAGATATTGTACTCTAGAAGAAGTGGAGCACAAGTGTTAAGGGTTGCTAGTCTCTCAAAGCTCCAAATTTTGGATCACATCATAGCCATTGACATAGAGTACATGTGTTAGTGGATCATTGGATCCAGAAGACTGATAGTCCGAGAGAATAAATATTAGGAGGGGTCAAATCCCTTGAAGTGTCAAAGGGCATAGTAGATTCTCACTGTTGATTGGGAGGAGAAATGTGGTGTCAGTTCTGGAGGTCTGGAGGATAGACACTTCAGAATAATATAACTAAGTAAGGTTCGATCTCTCAGGAGTGCCAAATTCTAGGATTGATCTGGAGCATTGATTTTCAGAGGACACGTGGTAGCAGATCTAGACGTCTGACACTCTAGAGGAAACATAGTGCAGAATTGTTGAGGACTCCCGAAGGCCAAAGTCAATCTTAGTCATCCGTTGGAGGAGGATTCATGGTGAAAGATCCATATTTTGGGGACGTAGCACTTTGGCGAAATTGAATCGTCGTGTAGATAGGAAAAAAAGTCCTAAAGTACCGAAAGCATACTGATCGTCGATCAGGAAGGGGACACGTGGAGCAAGGATAATATTTTCGATGTTTTAGCATCGGGAGATATGAGAGGTCGTATCGTGTGGACATCCAAAGAAAATCCCCGAAGCCCGAAGCGTGGAGGTGGAATAAAAACCGTTGATATGGGGAGTATTGGAGATGTATGATCAAGCATTTTGGTGTTCAGTGTTCAACACTTTTCAAGTATTGTGCATTGGAGTAGAAAGGAAATCGTTGAGGCTCATATTGTGAAAGAAGCGTAGAGCCTTCAATTCCGCGACGGAATGAGAACCATCAGATCTACCTTTTTCGTTGATCGACACTTTGTGAGTGTTATTTGGATTGGACATAGTTAGGAAATTTCTGAAGCTGAATCCCTGTGGATAGTGTGAGTCATCAATATCTGTGCATGTTGAGGACTGTTGATCTTGCTTCCCATTGTTTCGGCAGTTCACCAAATTTGCGCATTTATAGGAGTTGGGGGGAAAGAAAGGTAGAGATTGTTGAGGGACAAAGCATTGAAATAGTGCCTGATCACAACCCTTGGTCACGTGAGGAGTTGGACATAGTGAAAAGGGATAGGGGCCTCAAATTATTTTCAAAGGCAAATGGGCCTAGTAAGAGCCCACAGGTTCATTTTTGGACTTGCGCATGAAATTAAGGACATGTGTATATGATTTTGGGGGCTCAACAGGGTCCAAAGAGCTGATTCGATTCCTGA
>JZKD02S0170484.1:0-10969 GCA_000966675.3 Picea glauca | reverse complement strand
GTAATACAATAATTCTACCTTTGTTTTGGGTTCAAAATGTTTGTTGAATTGAGAAATGTGATGTCTATTTCCAATACTCGAAAACATGGAACATGATTGAGACTCACTCAATGAGAGAAATTTTCCAGTTATTGAACTACTAGAGAATATGGAGCTAGGTGATGAATGTTCCTCCCTAGTAGGCGAACTATGTCCATCATGGTGTGTATATCATGATTATGATATGTAAACTACAATGGGTATTCTAATGGAATGGTTCATCACAACAGATCTTACAATATTCTACTATCTCTTATTATGTAGTGTTTTACTTTGGATTTCAAATTTAATATTACTAGCTTAGCACATAAAATAATGAAATAAACTAAAACTAAAATGAAAAAAGTTAAGTAAGTAACACACCATCCACATAATGAACATAATATGTATCCTAAGAAAACCCAATATAGGAAAAACATGATTAGAAAGCGAGGCTTATGCCTTGCTCTTTTTGTCTTAGTTATGAAATGTGATTCAGTGGGCATCCACCCCCTGTCATCAAAGTACATATAACATTCCTTGAGTTATGCATAATTGGAACCACAATTTCCGTAACACCATTTCTCTTGTTTGTCAACCCAATCATGCCACAACTTCTAAGGTTGTACATTGACTATCACATATCCATGTTTGCTTCCCTGTAGCACTAGTAAATAGATGCTACAGAACACCAGTCTGTATTAACCAAAAAATGACACATTCTCTTGCTACAACTCATCTTCTTTTACAACATGTCTCATATTGTAACACCCTTTTGTTGCAACACATCTCATGCTGCAACATGCCTCCTACTGCAACACATCTCCTATTGCAACATGTCTTCTTTTGCGAAACGCCTCTGCTGCAACACATCTCTGTCGCAACACATCTCTATTGCTATATGTCTTCTGCTATGACACGTCTCTACTGCAACATGTCTCTGTTGTAACACACCTCCTGCTACAACATGTCTTTTGTTGTGACAAGCCTATGCTACAACACATTTTTGTTGTGACGCAGCTCTGCTACAACACGTCTTTTGTTGTGACATGCCTCTGGTGCAACATGTCTCTGCTACAACACATCTTCTACTGTGACACGCCTTCTGCTGCAACACGAAACCCACGCTGGTATCATGCATTCTACAACAACTTCTATTCACAACCTTATGTTCTACCTCCGACACAACATCACCCTTTGATTGTGCCACACACAAACTTGAATCAATTATTAGCTTATGACCTAGGAACACATCCTCGTATGCATACCTCTCAGATATATGGGAGCAGATACCCTCCTGTGCACATAAACCTCTGCACTCAGTCTCATATCCAGACATGAACGCTCCCTCATGAGAATCATACACTGAGCTCTTCAACAATATTGTACTCTTCCACCTGCGACCAATGTTAGTTCACAAATCCATGGATCTTCACACATACGCTAGAATCACCAGTCCGTACACAATCTTCCAAAGACTCCACATTCACCTGCATGTTATAAAAAAATTACGCACGGTTGTCTGCATATCCATGCCCCTTGTACAACAATATCAAAATCAATTTGTTTGCTATACAAATAAGCATCATTCCTAGGTGTATAATCATCTAGGCAAGGAAATGTAATTTCATCAAACATACAAATAAAACAACAATCTGGCATAGACTCATCCATGCATCTACGCACAAGTGTGAATCTGCAAAACCCTATCTTTATTCATTTCATACATAATACAATACATTGGCTCCATGGTCATATACAAGCTTACAACCTTTGTGGGCTTGTCAGGCCAAAGGTCATGGCAACCTCAACCACTTCTCTCTCTCACTGTCTTGCACAACCAGTCCTCTTGCCTGCTCTGCAAGCTCCCCTGCAAGTTCTTCGATGTTGTGTTTTATTCCTTCATAAACTGTTCTCTTCAGTTTCCCCAGTGGATTCCTCACACCCTTTCACCTTCCAACTTCATATTCATCCTTTCCTCAGTGACTCTTCACTTTCACGTGACCATTCAAATTCTTCTAGTAGCACACTCTTCATCAATGTGTCATTTCCCTCTGTAACGGTTTGCATTCTCCTTCCATGCACTTGTCTTCTACTCATTTTGTAGAAACGTGTCCCTCCTATAGCGACACCCCATCTGCTGCACTGCCACAACTCTACAACATTATTCTGATCTGTGGTAATGTTGTCACTCCCTATAGTGAGTTCATTCATATCCTACAACAACCAATCTCTATCATAACAACTATGTCATGTAACTATGTCATGTACCGCTGTCACCTTCCTCGTGTCATCTCGAGGATGACTGAGATGTTTCTGCATCTAAATGTGAATTCAAAGAAAGTGAACCCACTATGGAGTTCCATGGACACTGTGGCATGTATGGATGTTATATGATCTTGTACTTCCTCTATTCTACTTCAATATCCCACTCCGAGATGTTTTGCTCAAATATGGAATAATAAACAATACAATAATAATGGGACCCCTTCATTTCCTAGAGGCCTAATATTTAACATGGCCTGATAACTTTCTAGGGTTAGGGTTTTTACATGCCTCAAATCCTAATTAGGGTTATGGTTTTAGACCCTCTAGGATCTTCTTGAAATTTTACACTTGCCTATCTTCACATGTGTGAAAAATATGAGCTAATGTGGTAACCACTTCTAGAAGAACACCTTCTAGCAGAGGTTTTTACTGTTACAAAATTTTCAAAAAAACCTCTGCTACAACCTCTTCTATTGGTTGCAGAGGTTTTAGCATATGTTCCATATAAATAAAAAAAATTGGGTGGGCACAGGTTGTAGCAGAGGTTTTAGCATATGTTCCATATAACTAAAAAAAATTGGGTGGGCACAGGTTGTAGCAGAGGTTTTATTTTCGGTGATTTTCTTGTCTAAACACACTGGTGCGGTATGGACAAACATGCATTAGTGCCTTACTATAATAAAACACATTGGTACATTAATATAATAAAAATGCCCATGATCTTAATATAATAAAAAATGCCTTGGTAAGTTTATAACTATTGCTCACCGTTTCCTCCTTTTTCGTTGTATGCAGAGCACCGATGCTCTTATAATTACTATGCGCTGGTTCTGTGTTGTTTTCGTATGATGCAGCGGTGCGTTTTAGGATTTGTCTACCCTGGTGCGATTAAGTTATAGTTAGCCGCAGTGCGATCATGTTATCCTGAGACCCGATGTGTATAATTTAGCACGCGCCCTGTTGGAACACATATATTTTTACTCCAATTACCAAAAGGTCGAAGTTGCCCACTCTTTCAAACAACAAAAAATGATAAGCCCTAAATCCGAAATCTCGGATCTCGGGATTTCACAAGTCAAATAATTGTACATAACAAAGTTCTCAGTATCCTGATTTGCGATATAACGAAGTTGGGTTAAGTTTAATCTGGGTCGTCCAAGCTTTAAACTATGATTATCACCGTTTTAATGCATCGCGCTTTCGCGATTCGGGAATCACGCCTCGAACGACATTCGAGTGCCTGATCTGCAAAGCCGCGAAAGCAACTTAAGATAAACCTAGTTAATTACAAAATTAACGATAATCAATGTTAGTTAATCATTATCGCGATTTCACAACTCGACGGTTTTACCTTAGAACGACACCTTTCTAACCCCGATAGCCGAGGTCGCGAAGTTTGTAAACAAATCACGATTAATCTAAAACTTAAGTCCGATTAAAGTTAATTAGCCAATTTGAAATATCACAAATCTGAGGTTTATGGCCCAAAGACTAAGGAGAAAGTTGTTCGAGACTACGAATGCCAAAAAGGGATCAAGAACTAATCTCAATTAGTTTAAGGGTTAAACCAAATTAATTGATATCTTAAACAACTTTTAACCTGTTAAAATTACGGGTAAATAATTAAATGTTTTTACGATCATCCCAGTAACGAAATGTCAAACATTTATGGCATTTATATACGAACTAGGGAAATGATGGAAAATAAGATCTTGCTTTATTCCAAAATATTTTTATTAAAAGATTTAAACGTCGTGTCAGCAAGGACCCACACAGACTGAAGTACTCTAAACAAAAGAATTACCGTCATTATTTAAATTTCTTTTTAAGTTTCACAGAGCCAGGTTAAGCAAGGTAACTATTGTTTGTGTGTTCATCCTAGGTAACAAGAAGTATAGTCTCAAGATCTTACATCATGGCTCCACGAAAAGCACCCAAAGTAGTTGGTGAAAGTGCAGGTCAGAACTCGAATATTATTTCTGATACTTCTCCTAGAAACATCGACATTGTCAAAACATGGACACAAGTTTTCAACACCTTGCAATATGAGCTGACATACTGCCCAGACGACTCAAGCGAAAACAAGAAGGATGACTTGCACATCAAATACAAGTGGTCACTCAGTCGAAGATGCAAAAGGTAGAAACTAGGCCGTGGCTTTTTCCCTATTGTGATATGATTAAATGGGCGTTGGACCATGTAGACATCTCGACTAGGACGATATTTAACGCGCAGAAGGTGGTTTTTGGGACATTTAGGCCAGAGCATTTGCAGACGATGTATAAATTGTCCCCCACACCCAATTTTACCTATAATGTCGAATTCATAGAGGGTTTCAAGAAGAAAGAATGCGAGCAGTTCAAGAAAAGCTTATCCGACCTGATTAAACATTGGTACTCATGCCCAGAAAAATTCAGAGCGGATACACATGGTGTATACTCTATCTCCACGTTACAGCCACAATTTATGTATGTAGCGATGATGGTATGCAGACTTTATGGAAGAGAGAATACTTTTCATTTTTTGCTCCGATGGGTACCATTTATCCACACAGTGGTAGAGGGGTACTCTTTCAACTGGGCTAAACTGTTGTCAGACAGTTTGGCCAGTCATGTTAAAGAATATCAAACACTAAAGGGGAGTGGGAAAGCAACATCATTTTTCATGTCTGCCTACATTATGGATGCAATTTGCTTCATGACACCTTTCCCATTAATGAGCTGGAGCTGAACTCCAAACAACACAAAGCCTATTCATGTGTACCACTCAAAGCTTTGGGAAGATAAAGCTAAAGACTTCGTCTACGAGATTTTCAACTGGGTAACGGTGCCAATGCATGTCTCTATCTTTGGCCATCCACCCCCTAGGATTTCAGATAAGGTCGCAACCAACCTAAGCAGCATAGCAAACTGGTACATAGACACAGAGTTCTCGTATATTAGGGTTTTTAGCTTCTTTGTTCCCCCATATGCCCTACCGGTATTCTTACCTGACAAACTAGTGTGTCGAGAAGTCGCCAGGAAAATTGTGCTCGGCGACATAAGCAAGGAACTCAAAGGAGTTCATAAAAAGGTATGGCCGCCCTTTTCCATACACATTGATACATATTCTTTATTATGTTTTGGCCATGCCAAAGTGGAGGCCACGACCTTGGAAGAAATGAAATTAGTAGACATTGAATTTAAGAAACACGATCCCCATAAGGTCATGAGTAACCATATGGAAAGTTGTGTTTTAAAAAGATATGAGCACGAGGATTCCCCTCATGATGAGATTTTCCGAGGAGTGAAATCTTACTCAGAAGTCTTGAATCGGGTTCGATCTTTTCCGCCCAAAGAGATGGCCAGATTCTACAAATTTCAGGAACACCGGAGAAGCGGACTCCCCAAAGTTTTGCAAGGCAAAGTCTCCACAGTTCCAGATACTCAGCAAGCAGAAGCCAAAGGTTTTACAGACACAGACCCTGGTAAACAAGAGACTCAAGGGAATGCAAAGGGAAATCAGACCTCAAAGCAAAATATAGAGACTCCAAGCTAAGAAGAAAGTCTCCCAGAGACAAATACACTTGACAGACAGGTCAAGGATTGAATTGAAACCTCCTCATAAGGGGTAGGCGATACAACCTTGTCTACATCAAATGAACTGGCCACAAACACTGCCCTGAAACAAATTTCAAAAGAAATAGGTAGCCCCATTCCATCCGTCACACCCTTGCAATATACAAAGGGGAACCCCAATGTAGGGGTAATATCCAAAGAAGACTTAACACCCATCTCTGTCGAAGAGTTGCCTCCTAGTGATTTATTTTTTAGCAAGAAAAGAAAAGTCGTTGTGAAACGAGAAACACATCATGGGTTGGGTGCAGCAGCCAAAAGATTCAAAATATTGACTGATGGAGAAGCCTTACAAGAGGTAGAGTTCGTTGACGAGGTAGTAGGAACATTGGGGGATTACGCAACATCCAATCAATATTCAGCCGGGAACTTGAAGGAAAGGTTGAAACAAAAGGACTTGTTGATTAACAAATTACAAGCTCAGATAGCAGTCGTAGAGATGAATTCCAGGAACGAGGCATACAAAAACTTTGAAGGAACCCGAATAGCCGACCAAAAGGAGATCGAAAAGCTCAAATCCAATCTCGAACAAACTCACCAGTCGGCTCTAACAAGTCAAGCACAGGTAAGTAAACAAGAGGAGTTAATAAAACAATTGCAGTCTAAATTAAATTCAACTGAAAGCCAGGTCATAGATGTAGCAGCATTTCAAACGCAAGCCATACAAATATAGAAGAAGATAAAAGCGACTCAATAGAGTCTTCTTACTAAAGTAGAAGTCATCCATGATCATTTTCAATTGATAGATCAAGCCTTAGAAAAAATCACCTTAAGGGACAGAGAAGCTAAGGCAACTTGAAGCACTTTCAAGGAGGCTATCATATCATCGACGAAAGAGGAAATGGTCATTGCTTCCAAATTGTCTATCCGAGAACAAACCAGAGGTAATATCCTGTTAAAGGCATGGGAGCATAATCTATCAGAAAACAATAAGATGGCCAAAGAGGTGAGAGACTCTTGTGAAGAAATTTTCGGCCTAATAAATAATAAATTGCTAGATCTCGATAAGGAGAATAGCTCTGAATGTTGGGCAAAATTAACATAGTTAAACAACAACTTGATATCAAGGAAAATCTGGAAAGAGACCAAGCCGAACTATCCCAGGTAAAACAGGTCGATATTACCCAAATAGATAAATGGTTGATAAAACCAAACTTACAGTTATTGTCTATCATTATAGAAGACATGGAAATAGGAGAAAAACTGCCACAGTTGGAAAGGAAGTGTTATGCTTTCGAAGCAAACGACCAAACTGAACTTCCCAGGTTGATAGCCTAGTTAGTAGAAAAATGTGTCAATTGTATTGAACATATGAAAGGGAAGACTTCTGGAGGCCAGTAGTGCAGTTGCTTCTCCATTCTATTTTGGAGTTAGAGGATAAAGAAAGGAAAACGCCCCACCAGCATGAAGAGAGACAAAGAAAAATAAGTGAAGTGTTTCATATTTTCATGTGTAACTGACCAAAATGGTTCGAATTTTGTATTCTAGAACCGTTAGCTTTTAGGAGATTAGGAGAATACCAACAGTCCAGGGTTGAGGGTTTTCTTTTTATAAATACATTTTTGAAAGATAGACCAAAAGGATTTTTTCGGTCGGTTGTAGCAGAAAAGTTCTTCATTTTTCCAAAATTAATACAAATGCAAGTCGGAGATTCCAGACCCCGTCAAGTTTGAGTTATGTGCTCCTCTGTTATTTCATATTTAACTTAATTTCTTATGTATCTTTGATGAATGCATAGCTGCAATTTAGTACAACTTCTACTGTGGTGATTGAATTTTTTAGTGATCTACTCGTTTACAGTTTTTCCTTTGTATCGGCTATCAACATTTACAAGACCTGTGAATGACTTAGACCATTATATCTGATGCTTCATTAAATTTTTTCCTTATCTTTTTCCTTCCTCTGTCATAGTGTGAGATTCTTCTTTGATCGAAGCCTCACATTGTTCTGTAGTTTTATGTTTTCTTTCATTCCACTCATGGTTTTCAGTTTAACTCAGATACGGGAAACGACCTTTGATGTTGCTACACTATTAATTCAAGATTTGGGAAATTTTTCTCATACAATCTAAAAAGAAGCAACCAATCCTTAAAACTTTCCTCCTCCATGACTGTACCAGTTACGAGACAACCCAACATTGAACCCAGTCTCACAGATCAGACCAGTATTGCCTTAAACCTTCTCAATACTATCTTAAAAACTGCCACCACCTGGGTCGAACTTGAACGTTCATGGGCGACCATTGAGCAAGACATCGGTATCCAGGAACAATTGGAAGCTAGACAAAGACAACATAGAAATCAACCTTAGCTCCTTTTCCTTTTAAAGGGTTGTCTTCTCCTTTCTTTATATCACAAACCCTCTTTCAGATGCCTAGACTTTGTACTCTCCAGTATTGAGTATAAACTTTGGAAGAACACGCACGATGCTTCTGTTATTAGTATGTATCGATATGTCAACACCATTATTTTTAGTATGTACCAATGTGTATACTATAGTAAAGGAACTAGTGCGTAAATAATATTTATAACACTGGTGCGTATAATAAATGTAACGCACTAATGCATGCTAAAATTATTTTTAGTGCCCCAATTTATATTTCAAACATGAGCACCGTACAATTTTGAAACAATAAATATTATTCTACGTTATATCGTTTACGGAACGATGCATTTTCTTAATAGTACGTACCAATGTGTTAGCACTAGGAATCACCTTCAGATTGCATGGAATGCAAGCCCAGTACCCATCAGGTTATATGTGAATGTAAGAGTGTTTTAAGGGGTCAAATGGAAAAGACTTAAAATGATAATGTTCCAAATCAGAAAACAGGGCTAGCACGCACCGGCAATCAAGTTCTTGGCTAACTTTAATCAGTAATTGGGAGTGAGTATGAATAGAGGGAAGACTTCAATGAGAGGAATGTAGGGGTTGTTGTAAACATCAGGTCTACAAACAACCTAAAGAAGAAGGATTCTTAACACAAGATCTTCTTGAGTTCAGAACTTAAGGACACTAAAGAAACATCATGATAATATAATAATAAAACATACACCATAATATCACCACAACCATTCATGTGAATCATTCAAAGCATGAACACTTTAGCATCAGAAGCAAATAAGCTGAAAGAGAAGTTGATTTCTATTAACCAAGATGTCTTAAATCAAGTACATGGCCAGTTCACAGTCACTTCATCAAAATATTACAGTATAAGGGAGCCTTGCTCAATCGTTCGAACCTACTAAAGCATTTCATCTATCTATTTATAACAAAAGGAAGGCAACAACTAGAGATACGAGTTGGCCTCCTTCCCAGAAAAATCTCTAAGAATTTATTGCATCAACAACTTGACTAACAACCTATGCTATAAAATAGGAAAGTGTTGGTGACTAATCCAACCAATATTCAAACTAACTTGATCCCTCTTTGTTGCGCAACTCCTTGTTTTCCATGTGTCCTTCAGGAGCATGTGGTTGTCATCATGCTGCCAGCTGTTGTTTCTGCAGTTATCTCCATCATCAACTATCCAAAAAGTTGTTAGCTTGACCCTCCTAGATTCCTGGTGTAGCACACTTCAAAACTAGACAAGTAGAAAAGGTAGCGCCAAACCTTCCTATCCCCTGTGCAAACTTCGGTCTCTGCGAGATTTTAGGTAGCGAATTTCGGTAGTGCCACTCTGGTGCGTCTCTGTGCAAATTCCATCTCTGCCAGAAATTAGGTAGCGAATTTCGGTAGTGCCACTGTGTGTTTTTGTGCAAATTTTAGGTAGCGCCACAAAAAATGCAACACCTCCACTTGGTCATGTGTAGAGCGAGTAGCAACCTTGAGTAATATTATCACCATTATCTTTAGGTGATTTGGAAACACTGTAGGTAGCACACCAGTGGAACACCAAAATAGACTATGTTGTAGCGCCATAGCGCTACAGAATGTTTGCAATCTTACTGTTGAAGGAGTTAATTATTCACAAAAAGCTCAAAACTCTGAACAATAAGCACTTATAAGCCTGTATAGGTGGAAAAGGTAATGTTTCAACAACAATTTATCCTCACAAAAAGGAACCGTCTTAAAAAATGGGGCTCACCTTCCACCAGCTACTTTGTTACCCTGACACTTAACCTGACACTCTTTCTTGTACAAGGAGGATCCTCCTTTGGCACATCAGGATTCTTTCTTTTAGCATTGACAAACTTCTTCAGTGGAGCTATGCTCTCCTTGGCTGCTAGTGTCTCCTTTTCAATAGTAGCTTCAACCAATACCTGCAATTTTCTTTGAGCCACTTCATCTTGAAAATGTTGCAACTCTGCTTTAAGTTTCCTGTTTTTAGACTGGAAGCCTATGTTCTGCCTATAAAGGTTTTGGAGCTGCCTATGGAGAGGTTGGGCCTTTCTTTCTGCGAGCCTTTCCAGGTCAAGGGTGTGACTGTAGCCATCCATGATTTCTTTCATCTTAACCCTGTCAGACATGGCTTATGTTTTCAACCGAGCCACCTCCTTCCTAGCATCCCTAAGTTGCCTGATTAATCTTTTGAATGTCTGGCTGTCAGGTGGAGTAGTGACATGAACAGTCTCAATAGGCTTCTTCATGGTCTCCTCTTCCTACTGCATAGGAATTGCCTTGTCTGTCTCATTGGGCTTCTTGATACCTCTATCTTTATTTTTCTTCTTTTGCACATGGGTTTTCTTCTTTCTTCTCCACATGATTTTCAATGCCTTTACCCTTCTTCTTTTGTAGGATAGAGGCTTTTTGTAGGGGTTGTTCTTAAAAAACCTCTGTAATAACTGATGATCTTGTGAAAGGTTTCCTGCCCTTGGTATTGGTTGCTGGAGGAGAAGAGGAGAAGTGTAGCTTCTTCACTTTCTTTGTTGCAGTTTTAATAGTAGAAGGAACTTCTTCTAACTCTGGTGGATGAGGAGGTGAAAAATCTTTCAGTGGGGAATGACAAGCTTCCTCCTCAGTTCATGTGACCTGTTTGATGACCTCTGAAAATGAACAAGAACTCTGCCCTTTCTCTTCTTGTTGGTACCTACTTTAGCAACACTGGTGGATGATAAAGGGCTTGCATT
>JZKD02S0170472.1:321984-342877 GCA_000966675.3 Picea glauca | reverse complement strand
GACGAGGAGAGAGAAAAAGGTGGGAGAGTGGTGGAAGAGAGTGGGGAAATAATGCGGGATGGAGAAACAAAGGAGAAAAGAGAGAGGGGGGAGGGGATAGAGAGGGAGTGGTTGTGAGAGTGTAAGGCATGGTAAGGAAATGTCTAAGTCTAGGCCTTTCCATGGCTTGAGATGTCTAGTTATTTCCATGTCTTGGTCTTACCATGTATAGGAGTGTGATAGGAAGAGAGAGGGAGATGGAGAGGGGGCTAGCGAGAGAGGGAGAGAGAGTGAGAGGAAAGGGGGGATAGAGAGGGAATAGAGATAGAGAGAGGGAAAGAGAGAAAAAGGGGAGAGTGGGGAAGAGAGGATTAGATGTAGGAGAGAGAGAGAGGGAGGGAGGGGGAATGGAAAATAATAAGATATAAGAGTGCATGTGCATTCCTAGAGTGCTTGCATGCTATAAGGAACGCATGTGCGTTATTAATAAGGCATGCACATTCTTTTGAATTAAATTTTTTTTGGGCAGGATTGACAACTTTAGCATACGTGTATGCTAACTTGGTTGCCTCAAATTTAGTTTAGGGATGACAAACATAGTTGTTTGGTCTGCAAATTGATAGAAACCTGCATTTTTTTTAATACCTCTCTATATCTATGTTTTTGATGTTATTTTTATATATGCTACACATTTCAGTTGTTGACGAAACTATAGACATAGATAGAGTCGTCTATGTAGATTCTAAATATATAGTTTTTTTTAATTAATATTGTTTACTATTTTTAATCTATTTGTTTCTTCACATATATAAAAATCCTAGAATATATACCTCTCTTATTTCTGCTATAACTTTTTTTCATCTTAACTATTTCTAAAATGAGTTATATACTACACTAGAGGAGACCAATAAAAGGCGTTGTAATTTCAAGGATATATTGACTTTCATTATTTCAAAAAAATATAATTAATATTATAAATTTCAAAAACATACCCGCACTAGAAAAACAGGTTCTTTACAATTATTCAAGTTTTTGGAATGAAATTCCGTCGTTAAGGTACTCAACACCTGCACGAACAAAAACATATACCTTATAGTTTGCTAGAAAAATAACATACCACTTTTAGAAAAATTTAAATTTCACATAGTTATTAACAATTTCTATGAATAAAAGTTGTATATTCGGAAATCTAATTCGAATTTCTACATTTCATCTTCTTACACCATATTCAAATTCATTGTAAAAGTACTTTGAATAATCCCTCCAAGTTAACAGATTGTTATTTTTCCATGTTTTCATTGTCACTAATGTGCCATGAGAGACCATCATTAGCTTGCACATACCCTTCTGTCTAAATTGGTTTTAATGTATTTGGCTATGAGTCATGGTAGTGTATACTTCATTGTATCACTCATTTTATTCAATGGCATCCACCATAGTAGAGGGATTATTTCCTTTGGCATATTCTTTAGCAATAAAAAATGGCTCATAGGTTGTTCAGGGATTTGTCACATAAATTGCACCAATGATGAAAATAAATCTCTTTAGAATAAGATGTATTCGGTCTTGTTAACATATGGAGAACAATGTTTGAGATTGGTTTAAGAATTGTAGTCCACCTATGCTCAAAATATATCATTCTATTGTGCATATCATGCATCATTTGCAACATAACAATCATGTAAGATTTAGGACCATTGTTATCAAGACGAAAAAATGTCCTAATATTCTATTCTTAGGATTCTTAGCAAGTATGCAAGGTTAAAATAAGGAAATTGACACCCTTCTCTTATAATCAATGACTATAAGTAGGAGGAATGTTATTATAGTAATGAACTAAGGATTCCTATAGAGTGGGTAAAATAATTTTAGGGTAAAATAAAAGACTTTATGGTTTAACCAAACTATTGAAATTCCTCATATGATCAACACGATTCCATGTTACCAAAAGTGTATTTAAACAAGTAAATTAGCTCAAACCAAGTGGAAATTTATTTATCAAAGGAGTTCAAAGAATTCAATGGTATATCTTCCTTCCAAAGATTTAACATACAAACTCATACATGTGTCATTTTCATGGGCACCAATGTTATTGCATGCATTAGAAAAGGCAACCAAATGCTCATTGGTGGAATTTACCCCATTTCATGAAAACTTGGGTAGATGATCTTTGAACTTGGGAAAAGATCTATAGTTGGTCCAATATTTTGAGGATATGACACATGTCAAGAAGTAGCATCTAAGTCTAATTTGTACTAAAAATGCCTAGATTCTTGATTGCTTTTGGGGGATTGATAGTAATAGGCACCAAGTTAAGTTCACTAAACACGTTTCCTATTGTAGTGGAACAAGAAGACGAAGTACTAGACTCATAAATCAAGCTACTATGTGAGACAAAAAATAATCATATCAATAGGGGTTAGGATGATCAAAAGAACACATCCTTTTTCTTTAGAAGATTGTGATGCTCACTTTTCAAAATTATTGAGAATTCGCATTCTCGATTTACTTTTGGATAGAAGCTTGAAATTAGGGGATTAGCCTTGAATATTCAAAATTTACAAGGAGAAATGGGCATACACAATCATGTGTAAATACTTATAAGACTAGGAACATTCATTCCCTAATATGGTCACCATATATGTTGATGGGAAATAGATAATAGGCAAGAAACAAAAAGCACCCTTGTAGGGTTTTCAAAGTGAAAATAGGGATTGTAGCCTAAATTTCTTTAATCCTTGGATTCACTAAACTTATGCAAATAGGTTGGTTCCTTAAGTTAATTAGTGAAATCATTCCCCTTAAAATTAGTAATCCAATTAAGTGAATAATTTGTTTTAAAAAATAAAAAAAAACTTTAAGTTAGTTATAAATTTGTTGTTAACGGTTATTCTAAATATATCCATTATACAAGCTAATGTTAAATCTAATGAATACACTAAAAATTAAAACAACTATTACTAACCACACACTAACCATGGAGACTACTAAAAATTAAAGGAAGATGAGTTATAAAAAGACATTAGAGAAATTATATGCATTAATTGAAATACAGAAAATGATTAAGAAAGGATAAAAATTATATTGTATATTATAATTATTAAAATATATTATTATTATTATTATTATACTTGAATATATATTTATTTGGAAAATTAATATCATACTACTTAAAATAAAAATATGAATAAAAATTGATTATTTAAAAAATTATAATTGTTTTTTTTTAACTATTTCTGGATGAACTCACAACGTCATCGAGAGATTGTTTCTTTCAAATTATACTTTAACGAGAACATAGTTAATGCTTAGATTCTCGAGTTACATATATTTTTTAAAATATTTCTTTAATCAGAACATATATAATGCTTAGATTTTCGAGTTAAATGTATATATTTTGGCAATCATTCGTTGTAATTGATTCTCATTATATACAAAATTCATGAAGGAAATGTAAAAGTTTTTGGAAACAGGATGGAAAGAAAAATAATCGTAAATGTCGAAATTTCTAACACGAAAAAATAAAGCATAACAATTTTATCAGTGTTTTTCATGGAGAATCGGAAACAGAAAACTGGAAACAAGAGCCAACTAGTATATCCCATCTCATTTCTGAAATGGTAGAATCCATTTTTAATTTAATGGCATTTGGGTAACAGGAACACGTCCGATGTAATCCATAGTAGAGATAGTCCTATGTCGTCATTTCTGTAGTGATTAGACTCCTGATATTTGGATAGGAGTACAGAGCAATCGGATTGCCCATCTCGTTCACCGCCAAGACACTTGGTTCATTAAATATAGCATCGATGACGCGCGGTGTCAGTGTGGCTATGACAGATGGAAATTTCGTTGCGATGGTCCATAATAGGGTTCGGCTCTGTGAAATACCAACCCACATCAATATATATTCCAATATACAGAGAACCAGCTCTAAGCATTCCATATTGTAAGCATTTGTTATTTTATTTATTTCAAAACTGCCCATAATATTACCGATGGAAGTGCGATCCAGAAGGTCCCGTTACCGTCGTAGCGGACGTTATCTGGAAGTCCGGGGAGATTGTCAATGAAAGATTCGACGGTGCCCTTCTTTGATCCTTCTGACCAGTACTTCTGGCAACGATACTTGTAATGACGTTTCAGGATGACTTAGTACCATATTAATAAATACTGGGCTAAAAAAATAGGTACTAAGCAGTGTCTGAGTTTATCCCGATTGCAGATTCAAGTATCCAATTGACATGGAGCAAATTGCAGATTTCGACATCCAACTGACATGAACATGAAGTAAAGTTGAACAAAATCAATCATTAGCTTTACTCCAACAAAGTTTAGCAAAATCAATAATTGACTTTGGTTGCAGATTTAAGTATTGGAGCAAACTGCATCCAACTGACATGAAGTAAAGTTGAACAAAATCAATCATTAGCTTTACTCCAACAAAGTTTAGCAAAATCAATAATTGACTTTGGTTGCAGATTTAAGTATTGGAGCAAACTGCATCCAACTGACATGAAGTAAAGTTGAACAAAATCTATCATTAAAGTTGAACAAAATCAATCATTAGTTTTACTCCAACAAAGTTAGTCAAAATCAATAATTGACTAATTGACTTTGGTTACAGATTCAAGCATCCAATTAACATGGAGCTAATTCCCACATCCAACAGACATGAAACAAAGTTGAACAAAATCAATCATTAGCTTTACTCCAACAAAGTTGAGCAAAATCAATAATTGACTAATTGACTTTGGTTGCATATTCAAGCATCCAACTGACATGGAACTAATTTCCACATCCAACAGACATGAAACAAAGTTGAACAAAATCAATCATTAGCTTTACTCCAACAAAGTTGAGCAAAATCAATAATTGACTAATTGACTTTGGTTGCAGATTCAAGCATCCAACTGACATGGAGCTAATTCCCACATCCAACAGACATGAAACAAAGTTGAACAAAATCAATCATCTGAAACAAAGTTGAACAAAATCAATCATTAGCTTTACTCCAACAAAGTTGAGCAAAATCAATAATTGACTAATTGACTTTGGTTGCAGATTCAAGCATCCAACTGACATGGAGCTAATTCCCACATCCAACAAACATGAAACAAAGTTGAACAAAATCAATCATTAGCTTTACTCCAATAAAGTTGAGCAAAATCAATAATTGACTAATTGACTTTGATTGCAGATTCAAGCATCCCACTGACATGGAACTAATTCCCACATCCAACAGACATGAAACAAAGTTGAACAAAATCAATTATTAGCTTTACTCCAACAAAGTTGAGCAAAATCAATAATTGACTTTGATTTATATCTATTAGATGCATGAATCTGCAATCTATATAAAAATGCCCCTTAGCAATATACTCATAAATATTGTACTATCTGATTTAAAGATTTTTCAACAATAAATTAATAAACAGAGTAGGGTATTTATATAGTTATTTTCCCTTTTTCAAGATTTTGAGAAATCTCATTACAATAATCCAAAATCCATACTGTAGTTTCATTGCTTAAAATTTGTTAATAAATTAATAAAGAGAGTAGAGTATTTATGTAGTTATTTTTTTATTTTATTTTTTTAAAGATTTTGACAAACCTCACTACAACAATCCATAATGTAGTTTCATTGATTAAAATTTGTAATTTTACCTTTTTGTCAAAAATCCTATAATTTATTAAAAAAAAATGTTGATTATATCAATAATCAATAATAAAATATAAAATAATTTCAAACTTTATTATCCACATATTTAAGGCCTTGTCTAATTGTTCTAAGAAATACTTTTTTTAATGGAAATCTGGTTATATAAATTTCCACTAATCACTATTTTTTGTTATTAAAAATCTATTTCTGAATGCAGAAATAGATTAAACATGTTAAAAATATCTGAGACATTTAGATTATACAGAAATAATTATTTAAATCTAAGAATCTAACAATTTCTCACCAGATTTTGAACACCTGAAAAATTCTTATTCCATAGAAAGTTTAACCTAAGCCTATGCTAATTACATAATGTTTATCTTCAATTTCAATACATGATCTTCCCTTATAAAAGTCATTAAAGATGGAGAGAGTAAGTGCAGTGCATACATTGAAGTTTCACAGAAAGACGAGGAAGTTCTGTTTAGCAGAGAGAGCCACTCCATTGGGTAAGTAAAGATCTCTGAGGAGCACACTGCTCTTCTTGGTGGCAGCGTCGTATTTCAGCAACGGGCCGTGTGGTCTGTACTCTCCGTCGTATTTCAGCAACGGGCCGTGTGGTCTATACAGTCTGCCTTGAGAATCCAAAGCCAGATCTTCAGGGCCGGACATGAATCCAGATCCAAGTTTGTGTGCATTTTGTAGCCTCTTGTTGTGGGCAAATACACCAGCTCTTTGACGAGGAGGAGGAAGGTCGATGTTTGCTGGATCAACGGGAGAAGTTCTCAACAGAGCACTCCAACCTGCTGCTAAAGCTATGCACAGCGCAGCTGCTACCACTGCAATCGTGGGATTTCCCATTTTTATCAACAGCACAGGTTGCTCTTTTCGTTAAGATTCCATAAATATCCTATCCGAAGGTGTGAGTTATATCCGAATGGCTCTCATGAGGCCGAATTTTAATTAATTTGTGGCCGGCTAACTTGATCTCGTTTAAAACCCTAATTTACGGAGGAACTTCGCAAAGTTTTCTAAAGTTGTGATTTTAGAATTAATTTTATTTTTTATTATTATATTGTATACTATAAACTTAAAATAAAAGAATTGACTTAGTTTAGGGGCAGTTCAATTGGTAAGTGGAATGATATGAAGTTTCATGAGATTTAGAGTTTAACTTTTCCGTGTGTTGATTAAAAAATTAAAAAGTTGAGTTTAACTTTTTCGTGTGTTGTTTAAAAAATTAATAAGTTTATAGTATAAATCACAATCCAAATTAAGAATAAATATCTTATATTATTATTATTAATAATAAGTATATTATAAACTTAAAACAGTTGATTTAAATAATTCTTAGGATATACAAGAGACTAGAGTTTAGTGATTAATTTCTTTTTTTTATTATAATAATTATATAATAATAATAATAATAATAATAATTTTAATTTAAAAGAATTGACTTAATTCATTCTTGTATAATTGTAATACAAGAGTTTAGTAATCAATTTCATTTTTTTATTACAATAATTATATAATATTAATAATTTAAATTTAAAAGAAATGACTTAATTAATTTTTGTTTAATTGTAATACAAGAGACCATAGCTTAATAATCAATTTCTTATCTTTATTACAAATACATACATCTATATGAATTTGTAAAAACTAATTTGAATGTCTTACAAGCTTGTAATAAACAATGAGAATGCCAACATCATGATTTCCTAGAAGCGCAACAATTTTGGCCTAGCGGAATATCTACTTTCAAAACTTTGACCTGGTTGTGGCTTCCACGCAGAGGTCGACCAGGGCTGCCCATGGCTGCTCTCAGGGGCGGGGAGCCTAGTGCCCCTCCCTCTCACGGCATCGCCTTTCGCAAGCTTTTGACCGCTCACGGCAAGAAGACTTCTCCCTCGGCACCGCCCAGTTTTGTAAAACGGTTAGAGACGATACCTGAAATCGACTTGCCTCCGGATCAACCAATGCGAGTTGCAGTCTCCCTAGCAGAACGTGGGCTGGTTGGACAGTTCATGGGGCTTTGGCCCTCCACCAAAACCACAGACAACTGGATACAAAGGAACTGAAGACCGTTAATACAGAATAGCGTTACATGTTATGCAGTGGGCAGAGGTTATTACATCTTCGAATTCATCTCAGAAGCAGATCGGGACCTGATCTTCAGAAACGGGCCCTATTTCATGGGTCCCCAAGGTCTCTACCTGAACCGATGGCACCCGAGCTTTGATCCGGAATCGGAGGTCCCCAAAGAAGTCTCGATGTGGGTCAGACTCCCAAATCTACCAATCCACTGCTGGAATAGCTCCTTGCTTCAAGCAATCGGTAATGGCCTTAAACACTACATAGATAAGGTGGATCCAAAAGACCAATACTCTTATGCCCGCATCTGTTTGGAAGTGAATCTAGAGGTTGGGCTCCCAAAGGCAATCAAACTGAAGGTAGGAGAGTGGCAGCATTTCCAAAAACTTGACTATGAACAATTGTCGTTCAAATGCAGGGGATGCCATGAGTATGGACATTTTCAGAGGAAATGCCCCAAAGAACCTAGCATGGATAAAGACACAAACGATGGATGGCAACAGGTGGAAAGAGAAAGATCCCACACAAAGACAAAAGGCCCAAGATCGAAGAAGATGGCATAGGCATACCAAGCAGAGCATGGATCCAACAGAGATACAAGGAACAACAGTATGGAAACCGAATCAGAAAGGACAAATGAAGCACCAGAAGTAGCGATGCAGCAAAGCCCTGTAGGGGAACCAGAATAGCGAAGCACAAACCCGGAACTAGTGGAAATCTCAACACAAGAGAAGGAAAAGGACCAAGTACAAGACCCCAAAGAACCAGGTAAAGATCTAGTGATGGAGGAAGGCGAGATCTCTTCAGGCAGTAGCAATGAGGAAGATAGCAGCATCGACCTCACCCCAAAAGAAACAAGAAGGGGAAGGAAAACCAAAAAAGCGAAGCGAGAACAAGAGACTTACAAAGACGTCCTAAATGGATCACAGCCAACCATCAAACAGTTGATCAACGTCAGACAAACTAGGAAAAAGTCCAAGGCCTCCCAAGGAGGCCACAACTCTCCGTCAGGTAACCAATGAAATTTGTTTCTTGGCATTGCAGAGGTTTCGGAAGTAAGACCAAGGAAGAGGCACTAAAAGACATCATCAAAACCTCCAACACCGAGATCCTGCTAATTCAAGAAACCAAGATGGAAGGACAAGACTTCCTCAGAAAAGCAAGATGGAACATCAGTAGCGGTATAGCAGAAAGTGCCAGAGGTGCCTCGGGAGGTCTGGGCACGCTCTGGAACTCAAAAAAGTATGATCTAATCATGCATGAAACGCACAAACATTGGATCTTCACCAGCCTGCTTCATTTGGGAACAGGGAGACAGGTAAGCCTCCTTAACCTCTATGTACCTGTCCTCCTAGAAGATAAAAAAATCTTGTTGGGAGACCTTAAGGTATTTCCTGCAACAAAATGATCCAGAAAACATCATCCTCGGAGGGGGATTTGAATCTAACCCTCACAACGAATGATAAAAAAGGAGGCTCAATTGTCCAAGACCAAGAAAGGGAATGGGTAGAGGACCTAATGTCTACCTGGGAATTGGAGGATATAAATCCAGTGAAAGGGAAATACACCTGGTCAAATAAGAGGGTGGGGCCAAGGCATATCGCAGCTAGGCTGGACAGATTCCTAGTCCAAAGCTCCTTCCTGGTTATGGAACTTAATCTTAAGTCTATCATTCTCCCGCATAGTGTGTCAGATCACAAGCCAATTACCCTAAGCCTAACCACCGACAACAATCTGGGTCCAATCCCCTTCCGTTTCAATCCAAAGTGGATCCAGGAGGAAAGTTACCCCGCCTTGGTCACCAGAATCTGGAATGGTACAATAATAAGCTCCCCCTTCTTTATGTGGGAAGAAAATCTTAGACGGTTTAAAAAAGATTTAAAATCCTAGGCCAAAACCCTTTCAAGTCCCATAGCAGATCGCCAAGAAGCTCAAAGACAGTTAGAAGCTCATCAGCTCGAAATGGAAGATGTGGACCTTTCACAGGAAAACATGCAGCAAGAGGCAAAGCTGCAAAAAATTTGGCACCAAGCTTGTAGAGAGGAAGAAAGATACTGGTAGCAAAAGTCGAGGTGCCTTTGGCTTGAATCAAGGGATAAGAACACTAACTTCTTTCATAAGCAAGCGGAGGCCCGGAAGCAATTCAAAATGGTAATTGAAATTCACACTCAGGATTAGATCATAATGGATTTTGAGGGCATCAAAGAGGTAGCGGTGCAAGCCTTTGAAACACTCTACACAGAGTCCCATCAAGTTGCAAGCGACCCTGCTTCATATCCATTGGCCTTGATACAGGCGTGTGTTCATGAAGATATCAATATAAAGTTAACCAAGGAAATAGATCAGCAAGAAATCAAAGAGGCTCTAGATCAACTGCACCCAGACAAAGCCCCAGGACCAGATGGCTTTACAACCAGATTTTATCAGCATAGCTGGAACATCATCAAGGCAGATCTCGCCAAGCTCCTCAAGAAATCCCAATCCTGCACTAGAATTGGAGGAGGAACAAACTCATCCTTCTTAGTGTTGATCCCGAAGGAAAAAGGAGCGTCCAGCTTTGACAGGTTCCGCCCTATCTCCCTCTGCAATACCAGCTATAAATCCTTACCAAAATCATAGCGAACAGACTAAAAAACATTCTTCCTGCTATCATTCTAGAAAATCAAGGGGGTTTTATTAAAGGAAGGCACATAATGGATAATATCATCCTGGTCCAAGAGGCCCTCCACTCAAGTCTCCGACGGAAAGACAAGGGTATGATAGTCAAGATCGATTTAGCAAACGTGTTTGACAGGGTAAGGCATAATTTTCTGTTCTAAGTGATGGAGAGATTTGGTTTCGCCCCCTCCTTCATTAATTGGATCAAAGCTTGTATCTCCAGCCCCTGGATAGCACCACTGGTAAAAGAACGAGCCACAAAGTTCTTCCAAGCAACCAGAGGTCTCAGACAAGGTTGCCCCCTTTCCCCTCTCCTCTATGCTCTCCAAGATTTCGTCCTCAGTCTCCAGCTTGATCACGGGCAAAGGCATCTCAACCTCTCCGACCTACGAATTACAAACAGGATAAAGGACATCAACCATTCCCAATTCTCAGACGATACACTACTTCTTGGAGGCACTGGCCTAGCAACAGCTAAGAAGTTCAAGAAGGATCTAGACATCTATACAGACATCTCAGGCAGCATGATCAGCTTGGCCAAGAGAAAAATCTATGGGTGAAACATCAATCCAAGAGAAATGCATGAAATCTCAAGAATCCTTGGAATAGAAGGCAGCACCAGTTGGGAAGATTTTAAATATTTGGGAGTCCCTATCATCAAAGCCATTCCAAAAGCTACACACTGAAATCATATGATAGAGAGGATCAAAAATAGAATCCACTCCTGGGGAGCTGTCTGGCTGAACATAGCAGGCAAAGTAGTTCTCATTAAAGCAGTGCTGGCAAGTATTCCAATTTATCAAAGCGCTCTCTTGTTGGCTCCTAGATCTGTAATACAGAAAATAGAAGCGTTGATCAGACATTTTCTATGGGAAGGAGGAAGGCAAACGGGAAGGAAGTTGCATCTCATCAGTTGGGGGAAAATTTCAAAACCTTATCTAGAAGGGGGCCTCCAGCTCAAGGACCTCCAAATGCAAAACTTGGCCCTAGGGGAAAAAATCTTATGGAATATAATCTCAGGGAAATCCAATTGGAGCAAAAGAGCCCTCTAGAAAAAATATTTTTGAGGACCTAGGAAAAAATGCCTAGGGAATCCAACCAAATTGGGGAAGGTCTCTCCAATCTTCAGCTTTTTCCAGAAGGTGTTGCAAGCATTCCTTACGTAAATCACTTGGATTCTAGGAAATGGGAAAGATATCAGTATCTGGGAGGACTCAGTCCTGGGCGAACCAGAACTCTCAACAAGGCAATATCTAAGGCGTCTCAGAGACTGGATGCAGACCAATAGTCTACACAAGTTGTGGGACATCTTGGCCTGGAGAAATGATGAAAATATCTCTTGGTCCAGGTGGGAAATTGCAAATCTACCCCAAGATTTGGAAGAAGAATGGACCAACTTAAAGAATTTACCACAAGGGAAAACCCCCCTATGTGAAAAAAGGAAAGACAAGATAAGTTGGGGCCAACGTGCAGGGCCTTACACCACAGTTGTAGGTTACTCCCATCTCGCCTCAACCCCCCATGTTCCCCCAAACCCTGTAATATGGAAGGCAATTTGGACAGCGAAATTCCTCCCAAAAATAGATATGTTTGTTTGGACAGTGGCTCAGAAGGGTGTTCTCTCGAGGGAAAACCTTAGGAAAAGAGGGTGGGAAGGGCCCTCTAGATGCCCTCTATGCTTTCAGGAAAAAGAATTGACGAATCACTTGTTGTTGGTCTGCCCTTTTGCCAGTGAGGTCTAGCAGTTAGCGCTTGGGCTTTGGCCCCTAACCTCCCACAGGAAATCCATCTTCTGCTCTCGAACTGGCAGGCTCTTTGTCCGTTTAGGATATCCAATCAAGGTTACCTCTTAGCGCTTTGGAGAACGATTCCAAAATTCATCCTTTGGAAGATCTGGCTTGAAAGGAATAACTGACTTTTTAGAGAAGAAAAGAGAACCCCGGCCCAGGTAGCCACAAGAATAAAATCTCTTTTTAGCGAGAGTGCACCTTAATTTATAAAGGCTTCAAACCTGAGGCCCCTAGGATAAGAAGAAGAGGGATGGCTGAGGCATCTTGGTCTCCAAAACACATCAGCAAAAGGTCCTTCAAATTCCCCAACTTGTAGCTGGGAGCTCAGAATGGATAAGCTCAAACTGGAAGAGTGGAAAAACTCTATGAATTCCAACTTTCTTTCCTTTGATGGAGCTTCAAAAGGAAATCCAAGAGAGGCAGGGGGAGGAGGGATAATTATTAATCACGTTGGAAATATCATCCTCAAGTATGCCTGGGGAATAGGAACCAATTCCAATAACAAGGCAGAAGCCCTTGCCCTCTGGCAAGGACTCACTCAAGTTTTAATCCTAAATATACAAGATTTGATAGTGCTTGGAGACTCAAGGATTATAATCCAAGCCTTAAACCAGAACACCAGAGTGGCCAATGGATAACTTCAGCACGTTATAGACAAAATCAATTTACTCCGGAGACAATTCCACTCTATCCAACTGTTCCACGTCCTGAGAGGGAACAACGCTCGAGAAGATGAAGAAGCCAATGTGGGAACCCGTTTGGAGAAAGGTTGCATGCGCCTCAACAGAGTTATAGTCAATAGGAGAATCCAGTAAGCCTTCAAAACAGATTGACAGCGCAAGTGGACATAGGACAAGATGGGGGAGCAGGAGACAAGACAGCAATATCTCAGCCAGATCGCACGACTTTCAGAAATGAGGGAGGACGCCATCATTGGGTTGTTGAATAAAAATCCTCAGCCCATACCATCGATCAGAAAATCATGCAGTGCAAGGAGCCTGAGGAGGCATTATATAACACAGGCAGAAGGCAGGGGGCTCAACAGAGGAAGAGGGACAATGCGCAGTGAGGGAAAGATGAAGCAGCAAAGGGAGAAGACCAGGGAATTGTGGAGGACCAACAGATTTTCAAACGAGGGCACTCGATGGCGTCAAGCTCAGGAAATAAATCATCCATGGAGGAAAGAATTACAGCGCTAGAAGAGGATGTGCAAAAGTTGTGCGGCATGTTGATCAACCTGAATGATTTTTTGCAGAGCTTAGATAGCGAGGCAGGAAAAAGAATGGAGGTGCTTGAGAATGATATTCTCTACACAAGGTTAGGACTGTGTGAGGAGCTGAGGAAAGACATGGAGAATCCGAAGCATGAACACGAAGAGAGAGTGAGGAGCTTGGAGCAACAAATGGAGCAGTTGAACAAGGAATGGAAGAATGAAAGAGAGCAGCCCAAGGGAAAAGGCACGGAGTAACCAGGAAGCACTTGCAAAAGCAGGATATATTTCTTATTGGCATTTTGTAACAGCCATTCAACGCATCTAAGTGTTTGTTAATGTTTAGAAGATGTAGTCTCTATAGTAATGTTACTCTTTGTAATTTTGGTCTCTGGACTATGTAACTCTTGTAATTTTGGACTATTTGTAACCGCACCAGTGGCTTGCCGCTGTCTTTTAATACAAAACCCATTAATCGTTTCTGTCAAAAAAAAATAAACAATGAGAATGCCTCCACTCATATAATAGGTTTCCTCTAAAACTTTGTTAACCTTCTTAAAGAAAAGCAACATGTTAGGGTCTTTTATCACCTTTAAAGTATTAAAAATGTTAATGTTTCTTGGAAGGAAGTGTTGTTTTCTATAGTTGCAATGGAGAATATTTTGAGTCCTTTGTACTCTTCCAAATATGCATTTAAAAAAAAAAATCTTACTATCAAAAAGAAACATTGATAGTCTTTAATTAGTGATTTGTATATTGTCTTGGATATTCGAATGGAATAGTTCATCGCAACATATTTTACAAGTTTATACAAAGAAGTTAAAACAAATACCATACCATTCACACTATGAACACAAGACATACCTTAGGAAGCCTAATATGGAAAACCCCAATGAGAAGGTCAAGATCATGGCTTTCTCTTTTCTTCTCAGTTATGGATTGCAAATACAATTAGAAAGATGACTCACTATGGAGTTGTCATGGATATTCTAGCCTATATGGTTTCTCAAAGTTGGCGTGCTACTTCCTTTGTTTTTCTCCAATATCTCACTCCCTTGCTCTACTCAACTATAAAATAGTAAATCAATACAATAAGAATAAAACCCCTTATTATACAAGAGACAAGAGTTTAGTGATCAATTACCTTTTTTTATTACAATAATTATATAATATTAAGAATTTAAATTTAAAAGAATTGACTTAATTAATTCTTGTATAATTGTAATACAATAGACAATAGCTTAATAATCAATTTCTTATCTCTATTACAAATACATACATCTATAATAATTTGTAAAAACTAATTTGAATGCCTTACAAGCTTGTAATAAACAATGAGAAAGCCTCCACTCATATAATAGGTTTCTTGAAGAAAAACAACATGTTAGGGTCTTTTATCACCTTTAAAAGTATTCAAAATGTTAATGTTTCTTGGAAGAAAGTGTTGTTTTCTATAGTTGCAATGGAGAATATTTTTAGTCCTTTGTACTCTTCCAAAGATGCATTTAAAAAAAAATCTTACTATCAAAAAGAAACATTGATAGTCTTTAATTATTGTCTTGGGTATTCGAATGGAATAGTTCATCGCAACATATCTTACAAGTTTATACAAAGAAGCTAAAACAAATAAAAGAAGATTAAAAAAATACCATACCATTCACACTATGAACACGAGACATACCTTAGGAAACCTAATATGGAAAACCCCAATGAGAAGGTCAAGACCATGGCTTTCTCTTTTCTTCTCGGTTATGGATTGCAAATACAATTAGAAAGATGACTCACTATGGAGTTGTCATGGACATTCTCGCCTATATGGTTTCTCAAAGTTGGTTTGCTACTTCCTTTGTTTTGATCCAATATCCCACTCCCTTGCTCTACTCAACTATAGAATAGTAAATCAATACAATAAGAATAAAACCCCTTATTTTCCTAGTGGCCCAGTGTTTAACATTTCCTAATATCCATTTAGGGTTAGAGTTAGGGTTTTTGTTTTTAGGATATTTAGACACTTAGGAGTTAATTAAGATCAACTTGTCTAATGTGTCTTTAGGTAAAAGTGTGTTTCTTCGGTATGCATTAATATGCATTTGTAGAACTATATAATCTAATGGTCACAACATATTCTAGGCATAGAGTGATTTGACAACTCATATTCTCCTTGATCTTAACAACTATATCGGTTTATGGCTTAGCACCTAAATTGTCTATGATCTCCATTTAAACAGCATGGAGGTTCATTTGCTAATGATCGATTGTGAGAAACTCTCTTGTAAAATATTTTTCCTTTGCATTAATATATTGTCCCAAATGGCCACATTGGTTGGGGCCATGGACTATTTCCTTCTTAGAGGGTTTTAACAATGTAAAAACATTAACTTGTTATGATGTTTGATATGGTTGTGTGAGTGGTTTCTTAAGGTGTTCATCTTGTGTGATAATACTTTGTTTTTTCAAACATGGTATCAGATCCCATTTGAAGACCTACTTTCAATGTGAATAGAGATATTGAACCCATGTTGCCGCATTTTGGGGCTCTACTATTTATGTGTGTTTTTTGGTTGAGTGGACTATTCCATTGTATCTCGAGTGCTTTTTTCAATTGGAAATGTTTTTTTTTCACTCAAAAAGATTTATTTTTGTAGATCGAGAGGTATAAAGTATGATTGTGCCTTTAAGAAAATATATAACAAAGTTAGTATTTCAATGTTCTGTTTGTATTCCCAATTTTCTACTCTTTGTGATTTGTCTATGCTCTTTGTCGTGTGCTCTGTGTGATCTCAGAAAATCAGAAACAAAGCAGAAAGTGCTTTATTTTCTATGTATGCTCTTTGTTGTGCACTTTATGCGAACTCGGGAAATTGGAAACAGAGAGAAAACTTGCATTTTATGGGTCAGCTAACTTATTTCTAACCACATTATTGTGAAGTGTTGTAATTATTTTTTTGAAAACTTCACTTGTTTTAGTGTGCGGTCGTGTTGAAGTTTTTTGCAGGAAAAAACAAGGGTTTTGGGGGAAAGCACATACTTCGAGACAAAGAGTAAAAAAAAAACTCTCATCCTTCATAAATTTTTCTATATATTTTGCATTATCTCACTTGGTTGAAAGTCACTTTATCTAACAAGAAGCCTTAAATTTAAGTCTTTGTTTTTTCAAGTTACTTTTTGAAAAAGTTCATGCAACCTTGAGTTATTCCATAACTTTATTGTAAAGTGCAGTAAAGTTCATTTTTGCATGCAAGTTTAATTTATAAAGTAACTTCATTGTAAAAGTGATTATCACTTATTCTATAAAAGAGGGTCACTTCATAAATAACTTATTTGTAAAAGTGATCTCATAGGAAAAATTAGAGAAGGAAGGGAATTTTTTTTATTCGGCCACCTCATTGTGCATCCATCACCACATGGGCCAACTTATACTTTCCACATGGCACTTTGGTTATCGTTATGTATTTTTGTAAAAAAACATAACTTTCAAATTTGAATTATGTTTTCAGTATTGTTTTTTTAAACAACCTATTTTTTTGAGATCTTTCTATCCAGACAGTTAGTTTTAGATTTTGAATCCATATTACCTATATATTTTAATATGGATACTCCAAGTGATATTTTTCTTATCAGTACCAACTATTTCTCATGGAAATCCCATATGGAGGATGTAATAAGAAGTAAATGATTGTACCGAATTTCCTTGAGAAAAAAAATCCCCCACTAATGCCGAAAAGAAACTCAAATGGGATAATAAAAATAAAATCATGTGGATTAATCAGAATGTCCATCTCTCTTGATTTATGGTTTCACCTTTAAGGAATTGATGACCCAACTAAAGCCTGGGATAAGCTAGAAGCCGTATTTGGTAAATACAATGTGATTCAAGTACCACTTGAAAATCCGTTAGTGAATTTAAATTCCAATGATTTCCTTTGCATTGAATATTATTTATCTAATTTCAAATAATATAGACTTTTAATTAGAGAATATAAAATAAGTATGAAGGATGATCGATGCACATATGTTATTATTGCTAAGCTTGGTATTGCATATTCTTCCTTTGTATCTATCTTCTATGCCATCAAAGAATCTCTAGGGGATTATTACCAAGATCTCACTCTTGAGTATTTTTGTGATTCTCTGATTAGAGAGAATCACAAAAATACTCAAGAGTGATCAACACTACATGTACATCTAACAAGGTCTTAGTGTCCTAGAAGAATCATAAAACCAAGTATCCAAAGAATCAACATCCTCACAACAACAAGGAAAACAAGGGTTCCAAATTCTATCAGCCAACTTCGACTACTAATGGTGATAAAGGACCAAGATCAAAAAATAAGAAGACTTTCAGGAAATGTTGTTTTTGTGGGCGAGATGGTCATTTAGAGTCTAAATATTTTAAAAAGATGGAATCCTTAGAAGAGGCAATGAAGAAGCACAACATCAGTATAGATTATTCTTCTTCTAACTCTTCTTCTCATGGACATGTACTTGTTGTTTATGGTTTATCCTTCAATGAAACATCTACTTCTTCTTCTTATGAGTAGTTTATTGATTCTAGAGCATCTTATCATATGGATAAGGATAAAACCATTTTTCTACTCTTAATTAATGTAACACCAATCAAATATTTGTTGGTGATGATAAATTTCTTAGTGTTGTATAGAATGGAACAGTTCAGGTAGATGATGGCAATTTCAATGATGTATATGTGTTCCAAGTATTTCCTACAACCTTCTATTAGTGTATCAGATCACTCATTCAGGTGTATGTAAAATAATAGATTTTTCGCCTCACCAAGTTGTAATCAAGTTTGAAATATCCTGAGTATGTCCTAGCCACTAGAATTTTTTTTTGTAAATAAAAAGTATTTCCTATTACTGTGTTGTTATCATACAAAAAATCTACATGTTGTCAGTCTGCCACCTATTCCACCAAATTAGCGGAAACCAGAACAGGTGGCAAACTATTATACTTTTAGTCAAAAAAGTTATCTACCATTTGCCCTGCCAAATGGAAACCAGAGCAGGTGGCGGATTTTAGTTCTTGCGTAACTGTTCTAGGAATATAAAACAAACAAGAAACTAGAAAAAGAAAACAAGATTGTAAATCTACATCTTCCTAGTACAGAGAGTTGGGAAGGAATTGTACAAGGTACCTATTTCAAAGAACTAGAGACTAATCATTGGCACCTAGAGGTATGTCATCTGGATATCCAGTGAGAGGGGTGTCCCTGTTTTGGAGAACGACAGGCTTCCCACAGGTCGGGCAACGCTGATTTTCCAGTGCATTCCAGAATGCATCAAATAGCATGTCGATCCGCTGACTCGTGAGGGTGTCCCGATGGAGTTGGTCTGCCATTTGGCTTTTGGGGTCAAATATGAGCTCTAGTTGCTCTGGGATGAAGAGAGGTGGTGGAGTTGGGCTGAAATCAGGGATTGTAGTGAGCGGTGGAGGTGCTAAGACTGGGTGGTCCTCCTGCGCAGTGTCAATTTCCACCACCTTGGTCGTTTCTCCCTCTTCCCCAATTTTGTTATCGTTATCCAGGTTTGAAAAAATTGAATCCATGTGGAGGAATTACCCTGGGAATTCCTCTTCAACTATGCAGGTGGCACCTTCCATGGCATCATGGGCACTTGTGCTTGTTGTGTTGAGGCTGGGGAACTACAAGTCTTTCACTATTGTGAAGAGGAGGGATTCTGGTGGAACTTGGATGGGTTCCTCTTGAATCACTTCCTCAACATAAGCCATCGATGGATTCCTTGGATTCTCTAAGCGTCGGTTCTTAGTTATGGATAGAGCTCTTTCCATTTGTTGCAATCGTCTATGTCAGGTGGCATAGTTGTACCAAGCTGGTTCGTGCCTCGGCTTGCCCCTCTCCCTCGACATGGATAGGCCAGGAGGGCTGAGAAATCATTGAATGACTACAAGGAGAATCCATTGTGCACTAGTCGTGTTCTCAGAGCATGCAAGGTGGCGGAGCATGAAAGAGAAATAGTGCCAGCCCAAGCCTAGCGGGAGAGATAACCCCTGGGCAGACATTACCATTGTACTCACCCGGCCCCTGCAATTATTCCTTGGTGTCGCCATTATCCAAACTCGAGGGAGATGTCCTCTTGTTCTCTGTAGAGAGTAATGGTCGCCCTTCGTTCAAGACTGAGGTGAAGGACGACAGCCTACCATATCTATGGCTTGAGTCCTAGGTGGGTTGTGTGGCCTCCCATCGCTACATGGCACCCCATCCGGGACTAGCCACTATAATTGTTGATAATATTACCAGGTTGTACGAATTTGACAACTTTGGGCCATCAATTTTTACTGCTCATAACGATGACTTGAGAAAACTTTGGCATGAACGGTTTGGTCATCTAAAATATCACTCATTGCAACAACTATGTAATCAAAATATGGTGAGTGATATTCCTCTTGTTTCTTGCAGAGACAGTGATTTTGCTAGATGTGTTATCAGCGGACATCATTAGGACAATTTTTACAAACGTGACTCTTGGCATGCCTCGACCCCCTTGCATCTTGTTCATAGTGATTAATATTGTGGTATTTTTCCTTCTCTTTATTTCTATGAGTTCAAGTAATTCTTAACTTTCATTGATGACTTATCTAGACGCACTTCAATTTATTTCTTAAAACATAAGAGCGAGGTTTCTAACATGTTTTTTGCCTACAAGGCCCTTACAGAAAATAAATATTGGCATCAACTACAGAGGTTAAGAACAGATAATGGAGGAAAATATGTTAACAATAAATTTACAAGGTATTGCATTGCACAAGGAATTCAGATGCAACATAATGTTCCATATACACCACAACAAATGGTGTTGTTGAGAGAAATAATTCCACATTAAACAAATTTACCAAATTAATAAGAACTGTGACCTCAAAACGAGAACTCTCTCTCAAAAAAACCATATTTTTGCAAAAAAAAACATGAAAATCAACCCCCAAATCAAAAAGTGGTGCTACCAGTAGCACCATTTTTTCAAACGGGGTTAAAATTACAACATTTTTCAAACATGGTCTTCAAAACTCATACAGTATTTCAGAAAATCCTTCAATCAGAACCTAAATAAATAAAAATTGATGTTATAGAAATTGTTTTTTCAAAACATTAAATTTATAGATATTTTGAAATCGTATTTTTAACAGTCGGTACCATTAAAACCAAAACCTCAAAATCAATGATCAAATTGAAAAGTATAGCTACTGGTAGCACCCATTTTAAATTTGGGGTATTAAATTGACATGTTTTTTTTAAGTGGTAATCGAAATCATCGTTACTACAAACAAAATCATCAAATCAACCCTTAAATGCTTACTTTTTAAATCTTAATTTATGACTCCAAACACAACATAATACACAATGTCATGAAAACAATACATTTAAAAATATATATTCAAAACCCAAATTTGGAAAAAAAAAAAAAAACATTAAAAAAAAATGTGGAAAAAAAAAACTAAAAAAGAATGAAAAAATTTTAAATTTTCCCC
>JZKD02S0170472.1:200463-210564 GCA_000966675.3 Picea glauca | reverse complement strand
CAGATATTGCACATGCAGTGGGAGTTATGAGCAGGTATATGAAAAATCCAGGTAAAGAACATTGGGAGGTAGTGAAGTGGATTCTCAGGTATTTGAGAGGTACTACTACTCATGCATTATGTTTTGGAGGTTCACACACTTTTCTACAGGGATATTTTGATTCAGGTATGGGAGGTGATAAAGACAACAGGAGGAGCACCACATGGTATTTTTTAACTATAGGTGGAACAATAGTAAGTTGGATTTTGAAACTGCAAAAGGTTGTTGCACTTTCAACAACAGAGGCAGAGTATGTTGCTGCTACAAAGGCTAGTAAAGAGATGATTTGGTTACAGAGGTTTATGGAGGAATTGGAAAAGAAGCAAGAGAATAGCAGGTTGTACTGTGACAGTGAGAGTGCCATTCATCTTGCAAAGAACTCAGCCTTCCATTTGAAGACTAAGCATATACAGTTGAGGTTCCACTTCATATGATCTGCCTTGGAAGATGGACATTTGAAGTTGGAAAGATACACACTAGCCATAATCTTGCAGACATGTTAACAAAGGGATTAACCAGGGAGAAAATGAGTTCCTGCTCAGTTTCAGTTGGTCTTCAAGAATGAAGATAAAGATGAGAAATTTGCTAGGTCCAAGAAGGTTCAGAGTCTAGCATATACAACAGCGGTGAAGTTGTTGAGATCAGTCTCCAAGTGGGAGATTGTTGGTTGTGGAGCTTGATTATGTTCCTGATTCAGAGGTCTTTTACTTTCAGCCATGTTTATACCCCATGAAGTATGTACACTCTTCCACGTGGGGGAGTGCAGAGGGGGGGTACCCCCTCTGCGAGGTTTGGGGGGGCTATCCCCCCAGCTAGGGGGTCTGGGAGCAAGCGGGCCCCCGGTAGGGGTTCGGGGGCAAAGCCCCCGAAGGAAAAATTGCCTTGTAAATGTATATTGTAATTTCATTGTAAATCTAGACCGTTCATTATAAGGTCACAGATCTAACGGTAGAAATTATGTTAGGGTTTTTTCCCCTAGAAGGCAACTCTCTGTTATGAGGGAAATGTATTGCGGCTATGCATTATGGTGAGTATTGTATTCTGAGAGAGGAGATTGTGAGAGAAAGAAGAGGAAGTTACAACGGGTTTTGTTGTAGGTTGTATCCCTTCATTTATTGGATAATAATAAAGGAAGGACCTGAAAATTTCTCTGGTGGACGTAGCCCACACTGAGTGAACCACATAAATCCGTGTCTCTCTTGTATTGTGTATCTTCTGTGTTTTGTTTCCGCATTTGTTTTATTTTATTGCTCCATGGTCCTGTTTTTCTAACAACATAGAGATCCGGTATCACTTCACCCATGATTTGATGCAGAGAGGAGCTATAAAACTCCAATATGTTGGCTCAGATGAGTAGGTTGCAGACCAAGCCTCTGTCTCGTGTAAAGTTTAAATAATTTCGAGACAAGATTGGTATAGTCTGAAAGGACCTTCCTCGAAAGGGGAAGTAGTGATGATGATATTATGGTATCCTGATTAGTAGTGGTAGCTCCATTAGGATTTTTATAATCCTAGGGAATCTTATGATTCTTGGGTAGATCCTGAAGGTCCGGTAAGGATGGTTTGTCAGAGTACCACGTGGTAGCTCTGTTAGGATTTTATATCCTAGGGAATCTTATGATTCCTGGGCATATCCTTAGGGACTATCAGAGTACCACAAAATGATGATGTGCCAGCTTAATTGTTGTGATGATGTGCCAGCTTAATTGCTATGATGATGTGCCAGCTTAATTGTTGTGATGATGTTCCATATTAATTGTTGTGATGATGTGCCAACTTAATTGCTGTGATGATGTGCCAGCTTAATTGTTGTGATGATGTGCCAACTTAATTTCTATGATGATGTGCCAACTTAATTGTTGTGATGATGTGCCATCTTAATTGTTGTGATGATGTGCCAGCCTCGTGCTATGATGATGTGCCAGCTTAAGTGTTGTGATTCCAGCCTCATGCTAATGATATGCCAACCTCGTGTTGTGATGATGTACTAGCCTCACGATGTGATGACATGTTTCCAGCTTCGTGATGTGATGCCAACCTTGTGTTGAAGACTCTTAGCCCAGTGCTGATGTTGATGATGATCCATCCTTTGTGCTGTGTTGTTGTTGTTATTGATGATGATGATGTATTAGTGTTATACTAATCCATGTTGATGCAGATGTTGATGATGCCACTTTAGCTTCTTGCTAAAGATGATGTTGATGATGCCACTTTAGGTTCTTGCTAAAGGTGATGTTGATGATGCCACTTTAACTTCTTGCTAAAGGTGATGGTGATGATGCCACTTTAGCTTCTTGTTGAAGATGATGATGATGATGTTATTTTAGCTTCAATGACGAAGATGATGATGTTACTTTAGCCTCATGCTAAACATGTTGATGATATTACTTTAGCCGCATGCTAAAGAAGATGATGATGTTACTTTAGCCTCATGCTAAAGAAGAATGATGATGCTACTCCAGCTGTATGCTGTGAATGATTATGATGAGAAAAATTTCGATGATTTATAGATACGCCAGTCAGTGTTCCAAGATGTTGTTGATGATGTTTCCCTCTCTCTCGCTTGATGCTGTTGTAGAATACCCTTCTTGTTAAGGGGGAGTGTTGAAATATTGTAAATGCAAAGAGTATTCTATTTATTATTGATGTATTATTCATTAGATCAATCCCCTTTTGTGTATTGATCATGCCAGGTATTGTAAATGACCAAATCCCTTTTTGCGGATTGGTTAAACCCTAATTGTAATAGGCTAAATGAGAATTCAATCCCCAGAATATATTAAAGTGGTTATAACCACCCATAATGAGAAGTCGACCCTGACAGTGAAAAGAAACCTCATTTCACACCTGGCATATTTTATAAATAAGAGAGGCCAGTGCCTCATTTGTTCACTCACTCACTCGATCATCAGAGCATAAGTCTAGAGCTGCAGTTGGAGAAGAATAGAGAGAGAGATGTGCACTACTTGGGAGAGGACTTTCTGTATTGTTTGGTTTATTCTCTTGGCATTGTATTGGCTATCTATATTAAGGAAGTTTTTGTTGTGTTTTCTCCCCCATGAGGGTTTCCCAGGATAAATGATTCTTGTGATTGTGTATTTCTCAGTGATCCTATCTATGCTATGGTTATCTACTAAATTGAAAAGAAACCTAATAATAGCTTAAACCTTAATAGAAGTTGGGGGAGAAGGTTTCACCAACGAAGATGGTTTATCATCAAATTTCTCTTTTGATGAAGAATAATCTTTGGCTCGTTTTGCGACTGCAACTTCGTTCTTTTTAGAGTCACCAATACACATAACGACATAAGATGAGGTATAATGAGAAGCTTGGTCATGAATGACCAGTTGGGCTTGCTGCTGAGAAGGGAAATGCTGTGACAAAACGACAGGTGTAGGAGGCTTCCCGGTCCCTTGGAGGAACTTAGTAACCTCAGCACGTCTTGGACAATCTTTCATGTAATGATTGTCACCAGAAATAAGGCAAGGGTAACGAGGTTTACATTTATATTTCTCATCAATGGTTTGCATTTTGTCTTTGTCATATTATTGATTGTTATTTTTTTCCTCCTTATTCTTACCCTTCCCTTTATTTTTATTTTTATTCTTCTCGGTAGGTGTGGATTGAACTGAATTAACCTTAGAAGTCTTACCAGTGGACTGAGTAGGAGTAGGAGCATTATGTACATTAGAAGCAATGAATTTGGGATTGGTGTGACTAGCGTGTGTCGACTGAGTCTCAACATGAAAGGTGCCAATCACACCATTAGTAGCATGAGAAGCTGTTGGATGTGTTGGGGTAGGATTTGTGGAAGGACGAGGAGTGTTAGGAATCAAATCGTAAAGTGTTCATGTTTGTGAATAAACGAGATCTAGATACTGAGCACGACTAATTGCCTGCTCTTTAGTGACAACACCACCCATGGAAACATCATGAGAAATAGGTCCAATGAGTGACTTGGTAAACCACTCAGCCAATAGTTGGTCAGGAAGAGGAACTTTGATCAAATGTCTTCTCCTCCTCCACTCATGGATGTGATAAAAAATATGAGTGGATGAGGATTGTTTAAAAGAACTCAAAATTTCGGTTCCCATCTCGTATCGAATTGGAAAATAGCAATGTGTCAAAAAGGCCATGGCTAGGGTGTTAAATTCATTAAAGAAACCTCGTGGTAACTCGATGTACCATTTTGCTTTTGAACCTGTGAGAGTTTGTTGGAAAAGTCGTAATATTATGGAATCGTCCATCAATGAGTTGGACGAACACCAAATATGGAAAGTTATGACATGATTATTTGGGTCCTCGTCCACTCGGCCATCAAACTTAGGAATGTTTGATGGTAACTTGACTGGTATGATGGGCCAATAGGGAGAATGTAAAATAAGATCATTCAAAATCCTAGACAAATCAGGAAAATCCAAAGTGGCCAGAAAAGGAAAATGTCTGTTCACTTGAGGAAAATTGTAGTTTTGAGGGGGAAGCCCCGTAGGTATAATAGTAGGACCATAAGAAGTCTACAAATAATTATACAGTCCTGACATATTTGGTTTTGGAGGATTTTGAGGCAGATAGCCCACATGGTTGGGTTGATTAGGTATGTTCCCTTGGAAATGAACATTAGATTGAAATTTTTGACCTAAAGTGGGATTCAGAGAACCTGGATATGGTTGAATGAGGTTAGGGGGTAAAAATGAATTAACTTGAGGATGTTCCCCCCCAGACGGTTGCAGATTTTCTTGAAAAGTAATATTCCAAGGTTGAGATTGTAACATGGGTACATGTGGTCCATAAATTGTGTTATGGAATCCAACTTGAGGTTGCCCCCCAAGTTGAGGTTGTGCCCCAATCTAAGGTTGTCCCCCAAATTGAGGTCACCCCCCCAGCTTGAGGTTGACCTCCAAGAGGATTATGGAAACCAGAAGTGACAGAATGACTGGTGCCCCCAATTGGATTGGGGCCACTAGGGCCATAACGATTAGATCCTCCTAACAAAGGTGGAGGAGGAACGTAAGGCCCTCCAAAGAGAAACTAGGCAGGTGTAGGAAAAAAATGACTCACAACATTATACCCAGGAGGAACAAAGAGGCCAGACACTCTGGATGGATTCTAGGCAGGGATAAAAATGGAAGGATTCAAAGAATTATACCCAGGGGGAAGTGACGGATTTGGTCTAGGTGGAAGTGGTGTTCCAATAGGATCTTGAGTGATAACCACATTCCCAGTAGAAATCAGGGTAACCTATGGGACCATAATAGAATGGGCCATCTGAAGAGGAAGAACTGAGTGAGAACCAACCAACAATTGGTCTGAAACGACGGTGACACTACTGGTAGTACCAGTAAAATGGTCTAGAGGTAATGTATAGGTAACATACGTCCCAGGCATTTGCGATGCCATAGGTTGATTAGGACTCGCTCCTAGGTTGTCGTAAAGATCACATATTGTCAAAGGGACATAACTAGGATTATTAATTCCAGCAGTGTGAGCCGGGTTTCTAAATGATTCATTTGGAAAAAGTGGATCATCTACTCCAGACACTGCGTTAGGTCCAATAGGTATTCCAATACTCTCAACAACAACAATTTCTCCCGATGAATTCATCCAGAGAAAATGTGTGTCTTGTCTAATGCTCAATAACGGATTTGGGGGAAGTCGGAAAGCCTCTAAGGAGTCCGAGACAATTCAAAATCCTTCCAACGAGTGTGTTCTTCCAACCTTAGAAGCTACTTCGTTATTGACTACTCCCTCAGGAGAGCCTTCTGGTGAGTTAGGAAGCAAAGGGAGGTAACCTTCCGGATATTCCAGGGGTATCCCTTGCATCCTACATGAACAACGAAGGATGATGTTGGCTGAACCAAGTAAATAACGGAAAAAAATCTATGGCCAACTAGAGAAATAAACAACACTCACTAATAAAATCTAGGAATAAAACCAAGAAAATAGACCTTCTTATTTCAAAATCACTAGTTGGTGATGAAATCCAATGTCCTGAGATCAAGACAAGAAGGGGCTGGGATAAAGCGGGTGGAAAATTTATGTTGACGACCTGCTTAACAGACTTACACCCTAGTGCAAGCTCCCACACATAATCGTGGGTTTACCCTCCAAGGAGTCTGAGTGAATTTGGACAACGTCGATTCCAGGTATCATGAAGACTTTCCCCTCCACAGTCACCTTGTGTAAAGACCCTAAAGATATAGGCTACTAAGGTTACCAACTACAATAGTAATTTCTGGGGAAACAATTGACAATCCGATCCACACGTAAAGGCAGGGTATCTAGCCCGAAATCAACTCGAGAGGATCCCACACATAATCATGGGTATACCTTCGAGTGCCCCTCAATAATACACGCAATCTCTACACCAATACCAAAAAAGTAAGGTGAGTAACTCTGCCAGTCCTAATGCGACCTCGTGATTGACCCTTGTGTTAGAAGGGCTTCCCTGAACAAAATGTAGCAATTGGATTTGAACTCTCCCTATCAAAAGATATTGTTGTGTGTTTTGATGCTTTGGAGAGTGTGCCTTACAACCTATTCCAAAGTTCTATCCTAGCTAATGTTGGTGAAAAGAATCCCTAGAAAATAAAATTTGCTAATAAATTTTAAATTTACTCAAAAGGGAGATGCAAATGAAACTGTTGATGTTGTGACCTTGATCCAATAAAATGAAAAAAGAGATGAATGTGCAATTTTTCAATTAAATGAAATCTAATTACAATAGGGAGAAGGTATTCTTTTGAAGTACAAAAATCTACGAATTGCAATTTCTTAATTTTGAATGAACACAATTCCAAATAACCATAAACTACACAATTTTCCAATTCTTCTCTTTGACAAATATTTCAAATGTAAAAATTTTCTTATGAAAGATTACTAAAAATAATAAGTTAATTCAGTTCTTCCTTTTCAAAAAAAAATCAAAGATGTGATGACGAAAGGAAAGTGTAATCCAAGAAAATCAAGACATTCTCAACACAATTCCCAAATCGAACTTGTAATATAGACAAAAATGAAAAATACAAGAAAACCTTTTGTCATAAGCAAGAAAAAAGTGTTTGTTAATCAACAAACAATATGGAAAGTAAAATCAATTTAAAACTTGAAACAAACCAAATACCTTTTGTCAAACAAGCACCCAGATCAAGATCTGAGATTATATCCTCGTGACAAAGACCAAAAGCAAAAAACTTGCAAAATGCAAAGAAAGACTTTAAATCACTGAAACCCAATCAAGATCAAGCTTTAAACTCATGAATCAATCAAACACTGGCATCAAAAGTTCACCCCAGGAAACTAAGGCAAATCTGGGTGAAAAAAGACAAATTGACTCACTCCAACAAATTCTATAGGAGTTGTCGCAGGCTAGGTATGGGACACAGTGTAACGAGAAAAGGTCGTCGTAGGCTACTAGCAGAGCACAGTGCGACGTTGTCGCACTAGATTGGTAAAGCGGTATGCAACATATGAGGGTCGTCGCAGGCTGCCAATATGGTGTAGTGCGACGATCTTTGTAAATGAGGAAAAAATGGGAGCAAGACAAAAAATCTAATGGAACTTCCAGACCTAGGGAGTCCAGATGTGTAATGATCCCAAACCATTTTTTTGCTTGGAATCACTAACTAACCACTGATTTGATTATTATTTGTTGTGTATGCAGGTTGACCATGATTATTTTGGTCTTAGGGTTTATTCAATTATTTAGCCATGGATTTATACAAACATCATTGTCATCATATGAATATCATCAACACTACACAAGATAGGAACCACAAGCAAATAACTGAACTTTATTATAAGAAAGAAGCCACCTGATATAATAGAGAAGAAAATCTAAATAGATGGCTTCAAGGAAATACTAGAGCTGCATACAAAATGATCCCGAAGATACAAATCAAGCCTCCCAAGGGCTGCCAATAGAAGGTGAACACTCCACTGCAAAACCAGGGTTTCAGCCTAACCCCCAAGCAATTGGTACAACCCTGAAGAATGCTGGTACGACCTACTGAAGACAATAGGCACCAAGGGTTCGACCCTCCTAAAGATATAGGCCTCCTATTGCTACCAAACTCTCTCCAATGATAGATTAAGGAAATGGAAGCCTCCTCCTGAAGTATGGATCTCTAACACTGAAGCTTCCTCCTTAAACTGCAGAAACCCTAGGATGGTACCACCCTCCTGCAACCTTGAATATTGCCAATAGTACGACCTAGTTGCATGTGTCCTCCAAATCGTCTGAAACTCTCCCGAATGATAGATCGGGCACCTACAAGCACTTGAGAGAAGTATCAAGGTCAGATCTAGCTTGTAGCCTTCTAGATCTGAGAAATATTGAATCTCCAAGTCGTACCCTTCCTCCTGAAATCATCCCAACCTGCAGTAAACGATAGGGATGTGATAACTCCTCCAAGAAGCCCTCAAACTGATGAACAAGGGCTTGCAAGCAAAACCCTAATGTTGGAAACCCCTCAAGCTTCTTTCTTATGCTGGATCAAACTCTTCCTCAACAACTGGTGCGCCCCTGTAAGAAAACCTAGTTGGTACGACCCTGCTGATCCAAATGGTATGACCATGCTAGTCCTCCTGGGTAGTTGATAGGTATAGAATGGTGTGGGTGGATTATTTCATCCCCGAGACCAATCTTGGAGCTAGGTGAGTGGAATCTTTCATGATGCAGGAGCATCGCTCACTCAATCAAGCGAGCCAGCGCGTGGAGCAAAGAACAACTGGACAACGCCAACACATACATTTTTGAATTACTTTAAAAATATTGTTGCGTCGTCGTTTGAATGAAAGCATTTATTCGAAGCGCACTTGTATTGTAATATAGATAAGAAGGCATTTAATAGTTTTAATGTTGTTAGATAGGAATTAACTGTAGATTAGACAGTTTTACTTTCGAGAGGGAAAACGGAATATAGGCACCCTCCCTTTGTACATTGTATTATTATCCTTCATTCATACAGGAGCAAGAGAGAGCAGAGCAGAGAACTGTGAAGAATCCCCATGTACAATATTTGAATCAATAGAAAAGCTTTGATTCAATCGTATGGCTGTGGTTATTCTCTGTGTGTTGTTGATATTGTGCCTTTGTATATTTGCTTCTTGTTATGCAATTCTTTCATATGCTGTTTATGTGATTTTATGGAAGAATTGAATTCTGAATGCCTGAGGGAATGAGTTTCAATTGTTTCTCTGTTTGAGCCAGGAGACTCCTGCATAGAGTGCAGTAAAATTCCTCCGCATAGAGTGCGTGAGGAGGTTAAGCAGTTAAACTTTTATTCTCATCGAACAGAGTGAATTTGGTTGTTCGAGTCGTGCAGGTGAAGGGCAGGTCGGACATGAAGCTTCAGTAGCAAGCTGGAGAAAGGGAAAGGTCGGGATTATTGTGCTTGTGAGTGCACAGAACCTGGAAGTATTCAGCACCGTTGAGGGTTGGTGAAGCTCGAAGACGGGCACAGGGAGCATGTTCAAGGGAGCTCTGAAGGAGTCAGAGTTATAGAAGCTCAAGAGGGATAGCGTTTTCGTTTCTCGGTGGGAGTAGACTCAGGGAAGTCCACACAGAGCGAAGGTGATGAAGCGGAGAACTCTTCAAGAGGAAGAGAATTGATGGCTTGAATTTGTCGAATAGATCTTCGAAACCCCGCAGATCGTCGGATCTGGGAGAAGTAGCAAGGGATTTAACCCTCGAGTGCAGGCAGAGCCCATTGGCCGTCGTGTATCGGCATATCGGGGTTGGCGAGTGCAAGAGTTACATGCACGTCGAACCCGCGAGTTGCGATCCCCCGATTAAATCGGAACCGTCGATCACCAGACGGAGGCGTGGCCTTGGTTCCAGGTAGAGTCGGGGTTCGGCACTTCGGAGTTTTCGAAGTCGAAGGGAGCACGGAGAGACAGCGAAGTCCCGAGTTGCGATGGGTCCCATGAAGACTGTGTGGAGGACAACCCGTGGCATCGGTACCTCGGTACTCAGGGTTCCGAAATACAAGGACTCGGCATCGCGAGTAGCGATACCCCGAGGTTGACCATTGACCATCGGGGATCGGGGTTTCGGTGTTTGAT
>JZKD02S0170472.1:186926-200413 GCA_000966675.3 Picea glauca | reverse complement strand
GTCGTGTATCGGCATATCGGGGTTGGCGAGTGCAAGAGTTACATGCACGTCGAACCCGCGAGTTGCGATCCCCCGATTAAATCGGAACCGTCGATCACCAGAGGGACGCGTGGCATTGGATCCAGGGAGAGTCGGGGTTCGGCACTTCGGAGTTTTCGAAGTCGAAGGGAGCACGGAGAGACAGCGAAGTCCCGAGTTGCGATGGGTCCCATGAAGACTGTGTGGAGGACAACACGTGGCATCGGTACCTCGGTACTCAGGGTTCCGAAATACAAGGACTCGGCATCGCGAGTAGCGATACCCCGAGGTTGACCATTGACCATCGGGGATCGGGGTTTCGGTGTTTGATTGCACGAGGACAGTGTTGCAAGCCTCGCGATATCGCGAGACCCGATCTCCCGATATGCGAAGAGGAGATCGTCGAGAAGACTGTGGGTAAAGAACTCCCGAGGGAGTTGGAAGAACATTGACTCTTCGGGCCGTTGAGGAAGAGAAGGTCCTGATGGAGCGACCGTCCGGGTGAGGGAGGGTTGCGTCAGAGTGGTATCAGAGCAGGACCGAGTTCTCTTTGTTCAGGTAGCAGGGAGAAGCGGATATATAATGCCGCCGAGGCGAGAGAGGCAGTCACCTGATCGGGAAGACAGGGACGCGTGAAGGAGGGGTAGGCCAGCAGGAAACCCAGAAATGGAACGACAAATTCGAGATCTCAGGGCGAGACTCGAGGAAATGGAGACCACCCAAAGGCGTGGATATGGTACAGCAGAGTTCAGCGATTCCGAGGTTGAGGAGGAAGCTGGACATGACCAGGAAGAGGTCACAGCAGAAGATGCCTCGACAGAGAGGTTGATAAGAGCCATTTCGAGGATGAGCTCAAAGACCAAGATGGGCATTCCCGTCTATGAGGGAAGTCTGAATGCAGAGGAGTTGCTGGATTGGATCCGAGCACTCGATACCTACTTCGATTATGAAGATATCGAAGAGGACAAGAAGATAAGGCATGCTATAACGAAGCTGAAGGGACATGCAGCCTTATGGTGGGACGAGCTGCAGGCAGACAGGCGTTCCAAAGGTAAATAGAAGATCAAGAGCTGGGATCGGATGATCGCCAAGATGAAGGCGAAGTTCATTCCGAGGGACTACCAGATCACTCTGTTCAGGCGCATGCAGAACCTGAGACAGAAGTTGATGACGGTGAAGGAGTACACCGAGGAGTTCTATAGGCTCAACATCAGAGCTGGCCATCGGGAGAGTGATGACGAAAAGGTGGCAAGATACCTGAATGGTCTCAGGTATGATATTCAGGATGAATTGAGCATGGTTACCATCCGCACAGTTGAGGATGCGTACCAGATGGCTCTGAAAGCCGAGGAAAAGCTGAGCCGCAAGCAAGGGCAGCGAGGGCGAGGCAGAAGCCAGCCCAGAGGCAAAGCAGTTGCCCAAAGGAGAACTCAAAAGCCCAAGGAGGAGTGGAAGAAGCCTCAGGGAAAAGCTGAAAGAGGTGGAACCTCACAGCAGAGGCATCCAAATCTTGAGCCGAGGAGGCAGGAAGCAGATCAGCAAGGAGATTACGCTGATGCCAATACATTTCCTCGTACCCGAGGTAGAGGCAGAGGACATGGAGGAGTTATCACGTGTTTTACATGTGGTAAAGACGGCCACAAAGCCATGGAATGTCCAGAGAGGAAAATGGATGGAGGAAAAGCTCACGTCACTGAGGCACAGAGGCGAGACGTTGAGAGCGAAGATGCTGACAACAGAAAATCGCTGGGGATGCATAAGATCCTTTTGAAACCTGAGAAGGAGGTGGACAGCTCAGCGCAAAGATGCAGACTGTTCTGGACAACTTGCAAGACCAAGGGCTGGAAATGCAAGGTCATAGTGGATAGCGGGAGCACCGATAATCTCGTTTCGACCGAGATGGTGGAGAAGCTGGAGTTGAAAATGAACAAACACCCAAGTCTGTACAGAGTGACATGGCTGTAGAAAGGACACCAGGTATGTGTTATGAGACAGTGCTTGGTTAATTTTAAAATGGGTGAATATAGAGATGAAATCTTGTGTGATTTCATTCCCATGGATGTCTGTCATGTTTTATTGGGTAGACCATGGCATTATGATAGACATGTGGTTCATGACGGAAGGATGAACACCTATACCTTGGAGAAGGATGGGAAATCACATACCTTGCATCCGGTAAAGGATAAGGAAGTGAAACCGGAGGTTAGCAGCACGATACTTCTCATGAGTCGGAAAGAACTTCTCACAGAGCTGGAGAAGGATGAGGATCCACAATTCTTTGTTGTCAGGAAGCCAAGGATTGTTCTGACAAGCACAAGAGTGGACGACTTACCAGAGGAGATTCAGCAACTACTGGGAGAGTTTGTTGATATCATTGTGGATGAACTGTCGTGTTCATTGCCACCGATGAGGAGTGTGAGTCACCATATTGACCTCATTCCTGGAGAAAGTTTGCCGAATAAGGCAGCGTACAGGCTGACACATCAGGAGAACGAGGAAGTCAAACGGCAGGTACAGGACTTGCTGGATAAAGGACTGGTCAGAGAGAGTCTCAGTCCATGTGTTGTTCCAACTATACTGAGTCCAAAGAAGGATGGAGGCTGGAGGATGTGTACAGACTCCAGAGCGATAAACAAGATTACCATCAGGTACAGATTTCCACTACCGAGAATGGATGACTTGATGGATTGCCTGAGCGGGGAAAATTACTTTTCCAAGATAGATCTCAAGAGCGGATATCATCAGATCCGAATGAGAGAGGGAGATGAATGGAAGACAACATTCAAGACAAACGAGGGTTTGTACGAATGGCTGGTCATGTCGTTTGGGCTGACAAATGTGCCAAGCACATTTATGCGGCTAATGAATGAAGTCCTACGGGAATTCATTGGAAAATTTGTGGTCGTATACTTGGACGACATATTGATTTTTAGCAAAACCAAGGCTGAACATTTGAGAAATCTAGCCATTGTGATGAGAAGGCTACAGCAGGAGAAGCTGCTGATTAATTTGAAGAAATGTTCCTTCATGCAGACAGAACTCATATATCTGGGTTTTGTGATATCCGCGAATGAATTGAAGATGGATCATGAGAAGGTTGAGGTAATCAGGAAGTGGCCATCGCCAAGAAATGTCTTTGAGGTAAGGAGCTTCCATGGTTTAGCCAGTTTCTACCGGAAGTTCATTCGAAACTTTAGTGGAATTAACACCGCAATGATGGACACTGTGAGGAAGCGGCATAAAGTTTTTCAGTGGACCGCGGAGGCTGAACGAAGCTTCAATCTGTTGAAGCGGAAGATTACCGAGCAACCAGTGATGGTGTTGCCGGACTTTCAGAAGACCTTCCAGGTGAAGTGTGACGCGAGCGGATATGCTGTTGGAGGGGTCTTGAGTCAGGATGACAGGCCTGTGGCATACTACAGCGAGAAATTGGATGATGCGAAGCTTAAATACTCCACGTACGACAAAGAATTCTATGCCATTGTCCAGGCACTGAAGAAGTGGAGGCATTACCTGATACCCAAGGAGTTTGTTTTGTACAGTGATAATCACGCATTGCAGTTCCTAAGTCAGCAAGAGAAGCTGAACCAGAAGCATGAGAAATGGGTGGAGTACATGCAGAATTTCACCTTTGTCATAAAGCACATTTCGGGGACTGCTAACAAGGTGGCAGACGCCTTGAGCTGAAAATGTTTATTGCTGCAGGAGTTCAGGGTCAAAACGCTGGGTTTTGAGAATCTGAAAGAGATGTATGTAGCTGATGCTGATTTCGGGGAAGCTTATGAAGCAGCCGAGAATCCGGTGCTCAGGGATAGGAGCCCGTGGCTAGAATATTTAATCCAGGATGGATTGCTCTTCAAGGGCAATCAATTGTGCATTCCAGATTGCTCTATGAGAGAGAATTTGGTACGAGAAAAGCACAGCGGTGGCTTAGCAGGTCATTTCGAACATGACAAAACATTCGCCAAGCTGAGCGAATCGTATTTTTGGCCAAGTATGCGAGCAGATGTGAAACGGTTTGTTGACAGGTGCCGAATATGTCAACACGCGAAAGGCCGAAAGCAAAACACTGGGTTCTATCAGCCATTACCCATACCTGAGAGGCCGTGGGAAGCCATTAGTATGGATTTTGTTTTGGGATTTCCGAGAACACAGCGAGGAGTTGATTCCATCTTTGTTGTGGTGGACAGGTTCTCGAAGATGGCACATTTTATCCCATGTCATAAGACTAGCGATGCGACGCACATTGCCAACTTATTTTTCAAATAAATTGTGTGATTGCATGGATTGCCCAGGAGCATAGTCTCGGATCGGGATACAAAATTCATAGGTCATTTTTGGAGGACGCTATGGAGGAAGCTGGGGACTGATTTAGCATTCAGCTCAGCATACCATCCGTAGACAGATGGATAGATGGAAGTGGTCAACAGAAGCTTAGGGGATCTGTTGAGGAGCCTAGTGGTGGAGCATCACACCAGTTGGGATCAGATTTTACCACAGGCGGAATTTGCATACAACGATTCGGTGAATCAAAGTACAGGTAAGAGCCCATTTCAAATTTTGTATGGAACGCAACTGAGAGGGGTTTCTGAGCTCAGGGAGCCAGAACAGGCTGAAACTAGCAGCGCGAGGGCTGAAGAGTTCGCTGAGGCGATGAGAGAACTTCACACGGAGGTGAAGCAGTGACTGCAGAAGTCAAACCAAGAGTACAAGCGCAGGGCCGATCAGAGGAAAAGGCAGCTTCAGTTTGAAGTGGGAGACATGGTTCTAGCACACTTGAGAAAAGAAAGGTTCCCAAGGGGAACATACAACAAGCTCAAGATGAAGAAGATCGGGCCATGCAGAATTCAGAGGAAGTTTAGAGAAAATGCATATGAGCTTGAGTTGTCGGAGGGCATCAGAATATCTCCGATTTTCAACATTTCGGATTTATACCCCTACAGAGCTGAAGAAGCAGAAGCTGGAGCTGAGGAACCAGTGATCCAGTGGCAGAAGCAGTTACCAGTTGCACAAAAACCTCAGATGGAGTGCATACTGGATAAAAGGGCAGGCAAGAAGACCAGGAGGAAGCAGTATTTTGAGTACCTGGTGAAGTGGAAAAATCACCCAGTGGAGGATGCAAGCTGGGAGACTGAGGCAGTGATACAGAAGCATGGGCATACTGTACAGGAGCTCATGGCCAGGAGCCCATGAATATTTTGAGCTGAGGAGTATGATGCAGGAGCATCGCTCACTCAATCAAGCGAGCCAGCGCGTGGAGCAAAGAACAGCTAGACAGCGCCAACACATACATTTTTGAATTAATTTGAAAAGATTGTTGCGTCGTCGTTTGAATGAAAGCATTTATTCAAAGCGCACTTGTATTTTAATATAGATAAGAAGGCATTTAATAGTTTTAATGCTGTTAGATAGGAATTAACTGTAGATTAGACAGTTTTACTTTCGAGAGGGAAAACGGAATATAGGCACCCTCCCTTTGTACATTGTATTATTATCCTTCATTCATATAGGAGCAAGAGAGAGCAGAGCAGAGAACTATGAAGAATCCCCATGTACAGTATTTGAATCAATAGAAAAGATTTGATTCAATCGTATGGATGTGGTTATTCTCTGTGTGTTGTTGATATTGTGCCTTTGTATATTTGCTTCTTGTTATGCAATTCTTTCATATGCTGTTTATGTGATTTTATGGAAGAATTGAATTCTGAATGCCTGAGGGAATGAGTTTCAATTGTTTCTCTTTTTGAGCTAGGAGACTCCTGCATAGAGTGCAGTAAAATTCCTCCGCATAGAGTGCGTGAGGAGGTTAAGCAGTTAAACATTTATTCTCATCGACCAGAGTGAATTTGGTTGTTCGAGTCGTGCAGGTGAAGTGCAGGTCGGACATGAAGCTTCAGTAGCAAGCTGGAGAAAGGGAAAGGTCGGGATTATTGTGCCTGTGAGTGCACAGGACCTGGAAGTCTTCAGCACTGTTGAGGGTTGGTGAAGCTCGAAGACGGGCACAGGGAGCGTGTTCAAGGGAGCTCTGAAGGAGTCAGAGTTATAGAAGCTCAAGAGGGATAGCGTTTTTGTTTCTCAGTGGGAGTAGACTCAGTGAAGTCAACACAGAGCGAAGGTGATGAAGTGGAGAACTCTTCAAGAGGAAGAGAATCGACGACTTGAAGTTGTCGAATAGATCTTCGAAACCCCGCAGATCGTCGGATCTGGGAGAAGTAGCAAGGGATTTAACCCTCGAGTGCAGGCAGAGCCCATTGGTCGTTGTGTATCGGCATATCGGGGTTGGCGAGTGCAAGAGTTACATGCACGTCGAATCCGCGAGTTGCGATCCCCCGATTAAATCAGAACTGTCGATCACCGGAGGGGCGCGTGGCATTGGATCCCGGGAGAGTCGGGGTTTGGCACTTCGGAGTTTTCGAAGTCGAAGGGAGCACAGAGAGACAGCGAAGTCCCGAGTTGTGATGGGTCCCACGGAGACTGTGCGGAGGACAGCACGTGGCATCGGTACCTCGGTACTCGGGGTTCCGAAATACAAGGACTCGGCATCGCGAGTAGCGATACCCCGAGGTTGACCGTTGACCATCGGGGATCGGGGTTTCGGTGTTTGATTGCACGAGGACAGTCTTGCAAGCCTTGCGATATCGCGAGACCTGATCTCCCAATACACGAAGAGGAGATCGCCGAGAAGACTGTGGGTAAAGAACTCCCGAGGGTGTTGGAAGAGCATTGACTCTTCTGGCCGTTGAGGAAGAGAAGGTCCTGGTGGAGCGACCGTCTGGGTGAGGGAGGGTTGCGTCATTTCACCACTGAGATGCTCACTAGGGTTTGTAATATCAAAACCCTCAAAACTATATGCTCAAGAGAATCAACAAGCAAAATACCAAAATCTAGAATGAATAATAGGTGCGCCCAAACCTCCTCTTTATACTTTTCTTCTATTTCTCTGTTGAGTTAGGTTAACCCCTATGGTCAACTCCTAACTCAACCTCCAATGTTTCTATTCCTTCCTTGAGTTATCTTTTAACTCTTTTTCACCTTTTTGTAAGGTCAACTTAAGAATATAACCTTAGTTTGGTTGACCCATCCCCTCAGTGTGAGACTATGGCCTAGTGGGGATGCCTAGGCCATTGAGTGTTCTCAAAGCCTATTCATCAAGAGGTGGGGGACATTACAGTCTCCCCTGCTAGAATTTGCTTGCCCTCAAGCAATTCCAAACCTGTTTCTCTCACCATTGTTCATTTTCCCATGTAGCATCCTCAATGGGTAGATCCTTCCACCTGATCAAGTACTCTTTGATGCTTCTCTTCCTGATCCTCTTCTCTCAAACCTCTAGTATCTCTTCAAGAATCAAGACAATCTTCCCTTCTTTGTCCATGGGAGGTAGTATCTTGATGGGTGTGATGTGTGGCTGATGTCCCTCTTTAGGCATGACACATGGAAGACATTGTGTATTATGCTGCCCTGTGGGAGCTCCATCTCATAAGCCATGGCCATACTCCATCACCAAGGGGTCTTTATAGTCAACCGATACACCTGTCATGAAAAAGATGGGTGGCCTCCTAGATAATGCATCAACCACCATGTTGTTCTTCCCTTTGACAAATTCAATGTCAAATTCATAGGATTGTATTATGCTTACCCATTTTTTCTGCCTCTCATTTAAGTTCTTCTGTTCTAATATGCATTTAAGATTGTTATGATCTGATTTGACCACAAACCATGCACCTACCAGATATTGTCAGAATTTCGCTAGTGCATGCATGATAGCCAACATTTCTTTGTCATAAATGTTGTAGAGTAGCTCAGGACCCCTGAGTTTTCGGCTCTCATAGGCAAGAGGGTGCCTATTCTGCATCAGTATGAACCCTATCCCCTCTCCTGAGGCATCACACTCCAAGGTGAAGGGTAGGCCGAAATCTGGAAGGGCTAGGACTGGGCATGTGCTCATTACCTTCTTCATCTTGTCCATTGTCATTTGAGCTTCCTCATTCCATTTGAAGGCTCCTTTATTAGTCAAATTGGTCAAGGGTGCACAAAGCTGAGAAATCCCCTTGACAAATTTCCTGTAGTACGTGCATATGCCCATAAATCCTCTTAACTCTGTGAGTGTCTTAGGAGTAGGCCACTCCATAATGGATTTTATTTTCTCCTGATGTACCTATACCCATTTTGATCCAATGATGTGCCCCAAGTAAAGCACTTCTATCATTCCAAACTCACATTTGGACTCCTTAGCGTATAGTGACTATTCCTCCATGATTAACATAATCTGATCCACATGTCGGAGGTGTTCCTCCCATGTCTTGCTATAAATGCGCAAGTCATAAAAAAATACCAACAGGTGCTTCCTTAGCTGCTTGTTAAACACATGGTTCATTGAATATTGGAACATGGATGGGGCATTGGTTAACCTTAAGGGCATCACTAAGAACTCATAATTCCCGTAATGACATATGAAAGTTGTTTTTGAGATGTCCTCCTCCCTCATTTTGATCCGATGATAGCTAGAACGAAGGTCAATCTTTGGGAAGTAGACAACTCCATGCAATTCGTCTAGTAGCTCATCAATCCTTGGTATCGAGTACCTGTTTTTGATTGTATTTTTATTCAAGGCCCTAAATTCGATGCACATTCTCACAGTGCCATCTTTCTTCTTAACTAGCACTACTTAAGAAGCAAAAGGGATAGTGCTTGGCCTGATGTGCCCCATGTCCAAAATTTCCTTGATGTCCTTCTCTATCTCGTCTTTGTACTTCTTTGGATGCCTGTATGGTGTGGTGATGACTGGTTTAGCTCCTTCCTCTAGCTCAATAATATTCTCAAACCCCCTTAATGGTGGAACCCCTAGAGGAATCGGTCCAAACACCTTATGGTGCTTGTCAAGGATCTCTTGGATATCTGGGGTGTAGTGAACCTTACCCTGCTCATCCATACATGATGAAGTCCTGCATTTTGTTGCATATACTATCTCATCTCTTCCTAATATGGCCTCCATCCTCTTGGCCATGAAAACCTTTGCAACATTACCTGTCATGCCTCAGAGCACTACCTTTCATCCACCCTCCTCTGTAAATGACATCTCCATGGTTTTGTAGTTTGTGGTGATAGGCCCCAACATACCGAACCACTGAACTCCAAGGATGATGTTGGTATCTGGGATATCCATGACATAAATGTCTTGCACCAACTCATGCCTACCCAATGTAAGCTTCATACCAAGAATGTACCTGTCACAAGGCATAATGCTTCCACCTGCTACCTCCACCTTGAACCCTTCAAACTCTACTATGGGTATATGCCTCCTTTTCAGCAATGTTGAATCAATGAAGTTATGAGAGGCTCTCCCATCAATTAGAACATATACCTTCTATCCCTGCAAGACTCCCCTCATCCAGAAGGTGTTATATTTGGGCACTCCACTGATAGATGAAAAGGTGGCTTTCTCCTCAGTCGTACTGTCCTGTCCTGTGATCTCCTCCTCTATTGTCTCAATGGTTTCAGCCTCAATGTTCTATATTTGGCCAATATCCTCCTCTTCCTCATTATCTAAAGTGACTTCTATGTAATTCACTTGACCATAGCCCATGCATTTGTGTGTTGGGTTCCATGGTTCCTTGCAAGTGAAGCAAATTTGCTTCCTCCTCAGTTCCCTTCTGGTTTTCTCGTCCACTCTGCCACGACCCCTGTCAAAAATCCTTGGATCACATCCTCCTTGGTTCATTGGAGGTCTTTGTTCTATCCCTCATTCTCCAGATATCATCCTACAGGTTGGTAGGCCTAAAAGCCTTTACCCAACCCTTCAAGGGCTCCATCAACCCCTCAATGAAGAGCATCATGAGTCTGGTTGGTGATATATCTTGCACCATCATGACCAACCTCTGAAATTCTTCAATGAATGCCTCATTCGTACATGTTTGTTTAAGCTGTGTGAACTCCCTGAAGTGTAGATTCTGATCCCCTTGATCAAATCTATCAATAAGCCTCTGAGTGAATTCTATGTAAGACACTATCTGATTGTGGCCTAGTGTGGTGAGTCCATGGTACCACCAATCATGATCCTTGCCATCCAAGTACATGGTGGAAAATTTGATGGCTTCCATCTCCCTCACGGGATTAAGCTGTAGATAGGTATCTAGCTTTTTCACCCATTCCCGTGCTATCATCTTAGCCGTACCATCAAAGTATGGGATCTCTATCTTCCCTAATCCTCATTCAAACTCAGAATTGATCCTGTGGTTTGGCCTAGGCTTATTTCTGAACTTTATTTGACAATATTGATCTAGGGACATCTATCTCTAAATGATCATATCCAGGCCGTACTATTCCTTAGTACACTATGCCATCTGCTCCACAAAGTCGTCCACCTGCTCCTGCTGCACCTGTTCATTTGTGAATGTGGGAAAGTATGGTCTAGGGTTAGCCTTACTACCCATTTGTCCATATCATGTTCCTCATCCATGGCTTCCCTTGGATCTGGGAGCTTTCTCTGGATTATATCTAATCTCACCCTGGGATCCACCAAATCCACTAGCCACTTTGTTTCCATATGTCTCAGGGTATTTCCCCTGATGAGTCATTTACATCAAGAGTTGGGTTATCATCATCTGGTTCTCATCAATATTTCTCAGATTCCCATCTACCTTCTTTAAGGTCTCAGTGATTTCGACCTGTTCCCTTCGGTTTGTCTCTTGGCTTTCCTACAAGTGATGGACCAAGTTGCTTCTTGTAAGATTTAGGGTCTTATGGAATTCGACTTCTAAGTAGGCCAAGCCCTGTGCCTCACGGTCATCCCCTGAACCCTCCATTTCGGCTTCTGTTTCACTATTTTGTTTCTTCCTTTTGCCCATAAAGATCCCACTGTACCTCTGCATGTGCTAATCCCCCACATGTTTGGAGGATCAAAGCTCCGATACCACTGTAATGATCCCAAACCAATTTTTTTCTTGGAATCACTAACTAACCATTGATTTGATTATTATTTGTTGTGTATGCAGGTTGACCATGAATATTTCGGTCTTAGGGTTTATTCAGTTATTTAGCCATGGATTTATACAAACATCATTGTCATCAATATGAATATCATCAACACTACACAAGATAGGAACCACAAGCAAATAGTTGAACTTTATTATAAGAAAGCAAGCACCTGATACAATAGAGAAGTAAATTTGAATAGATGGATTCAAGGAAATACTAGAGTTGCATACAAAATTCTCCTGGAGATACAAATCAAGCCTCCCAAATGCTGCCAATAGAAGGTGAATGCTCCACTGCAAAGCCAGGGTTTCAGCCTAACCCCCAAGCAACTAGTATGAACCTGATGAATACTGGTACGGCCTACTGAAGACAATGGGCACCAAGGGTTCGACCCTCTTGAAGATATAGGCCTCCTGCTACTGCCAAACTCTCTCCAATGATAGATCAAGGCAATGGAAGCCTCCTCTTGAAGTATGGATCTCTAACACTGAAGCTTCCTCCTTAAATTGCAGAAACCCTAGGATGGTACAACCCTCCTGCAACCCTGAATATGGCCAATAGTATGACCTAGCTGCATGTGTCCTCCAAATTATCTGAAACTCTCCCGGATGATAGATCAAGAACCTACAAGAACTTGAGAGAAGTCTCAAGGTCAGATCTAGCTTGTAGCCTTCTAGATCTAAGAAATATTGAATCTCCAAGTCGTACCCTTCCTCCTGAAATCGTCCCAACCTGCAGTAAACAATAGAGATGTGATAACTCCTCCAAGAAGCCCTCAAACTGATGAACAAGGGCTTGCAAGAAAAACCCTAATGCTAGAAACCCCTCAAGCTTTTTCCTTATGCTGGATCGAACTCTTCCTCAACAACTGGTGTGCCCCTGCAAGAAAACCTAGCTGGTACAACCTTGTTGATCCAAATGGTATGACCCTGCTAGTCCTCCTGGGTAGATGATAGTTGTAGAATGGTGTGGGTGGAGTATTTCATCCTCGAGACCAACCTTGGAGCTAGGTGAGTGGAATATTTCACCGCTAAGCTGCTCACTAGTGTTTGTAATATCAAAACCCTCAAAACTGTATGCTCAAGAGAATCAACAAGCAAAATACCAAAATCTAGAATGAATAATAGGTGCGCCCCAGCCTCCTCTTTATAATTTTCTTCTATTTCTCTGTTGATTTAGGTTAACCCCTATGGTTAACTTCTAACTCAACTTCCAGTGCTTCTATTCCTTCATTGAGTTATCTTTTAACTCTTTTTCACCTTTTTATCAAGTCAAATTAAGAATATAACCTTAGTTTGGTCGACCCTTCCCCTCAGTGTGAGACTATGGCCTAGTGGGGATGCCTAGGCCACTGAGTCTTCTCAAAGCCTCTTCATCAAGAGGTGGGGGACATTACAATATGGATCACTCACAGACTTAGAGAGTGAATTTAATCAGAAGAAGGTAGGCTAAAAGAAAATGGGAAGCAAAAAATCAAAAGGAAGTTGTATCCCCAGTATGGTCACCAATTTTTTTATGGTATTAATCAATAAATTTAGACATAAACATATCTCCCTAAATCCATCTGGATCTAGAACAAAACAGAACAAAATATGACACTTTCCCTAAGCTCTAACTACTGAGTTTACTATTTAACAAGAGATAGACAACATACCATTTAAATGTTGCTTCCTCCTTCCATTTCCATCCTAGCTCCACTCTAGTGCTCTTGTGCTATTGAATCTGCAAGGGAACACAAGCCAACCAAAGTGAAATCAATACAATTAACTGAACAAGAACCTATGTATGTGATCAAAAAATCATACAGTAAAATAAGATGAGTTTTATGGGAAAGAAAAATATCACTGTATCATATTAAAATGAAAGTGGATATTACAACCAAAGCCTTGATGTCACAAGGTCCCCTTTCGATGGCCCTTTTCTCCAACACACACACTTGCTCCAACCTTGAATGAAGAAGATCCACAATGAATTGAAGAACTGAAATGAAGCTCTCAAGTATGAGTTGAAGTAGAATTCCTCATCCAATTCTTAGCCTATTCAACTTTAACCTTACTTAACCTTTTCCATGAGAGATCCCTCTTTATATAGGGGAAAGAGAGATGGTTGAAGAGATTAGGATGATCCCACCAAATCAGAGAAACAGGTAAGATCCAAACCACTCGGAGGCCATCTCATCTTCTAGAAGATCCCCTTCTATAACTTTCGTGAAGTTTGAATTTTCCTTGGCTTTTGACATCGTCACACCCTAGATATAGTGAAGCCTGCAGAGACGTCGGAGCCCAACTCTAGAGTAGGGGGTGATGATCAGGCATCATCGCACCCTATGCCTTTTGCAGCCTACGATGACCTTCTTTAATAAGGTTTTTGAGAATAGACAACCAATCACTTTCCTCATGGAAAAATACTCTTTTTGGGAACATGAACACATGTTTGTCAATGGATCACCGGGGTGACCAAAATAATGTGTAACACTCTCTCCCTCTTTACCTTTG
>JZKD02S0170472.1:35106-50459 GCA_000966675.3 Picea glauca | reverse complement strand
TCCTGAAAAATATATTACAACAAAATGAGATGAGAGGAAGTACATAAGTTTTTTGCCTCCTCTCAGTTCAGTAAATCAAACTCTAGTAAGGATTTAAGACATGGTATCCTTATTGTAATGACAAAAATAATAAACTAGTAGGTCTCCTCTATAGGGGATCCCACTATAGAACCAGAGGTAAAGATAATAACACTAAAATGTTTTGCTTCTTCTGCGGTTTTAATCACCTATAACCAGCCCATGTTACATGCTCATCTAACCTTGCACCAAGCCCAACATTCATATATTCCCCAAAGTATAAGGTTCTCAATGTGAATTCTCCTGACCATTCCAACCAACCAACATGATGAATGAAGTCATCTAAAAAGGACTCCAAAGAGCCTAACCAAATACTATATCAATATCAACTCGTGGAGTCCAGTATTGATATTGTATTTTTTTTTTAAATACCTACAACACAGTCGCTATTGCGACATCTTGGAGTGTCTCTGCCATAGAAACCACATCGGAGCTGATACCTATTAACGTCGCTCTTTCCACCTCCAAGACGTCGCTCTTTCCACCTCCAAGAGTGTCTCTCCATAGAAACCACGTCGGAGCTGATACCTCTTAACATCTCTCTTGCAACCTCCAAGACGTCAGTCTTGCCATGTCCAAGACGTCGGTCTTGCCATGTCCAAGACGTCGGTCTTGCCACGTCAAGGATGTTGGTCTTGCCATGTCCAAGATGTCGATCTTGCCACGTCAAGGATGTTGGTCTTTCCACGTCCAAGACATCGGTCTTGCCACATAAAGGACGTTTGTCTTTCCACTTCCAGGATGTCGGTCTTGCCACCTCCAAGACATCGGTCTTACGATGGCTATATGGGGTTTGGACAGTCAAATCCAAGATGACACGTGTCCACATGAAACATCACAATAAAAAAGAAATCTATGTCGTTGGAAAAGCGACGTCATGTGAAACGACGTCTGAGGGGATCCATTGTTTTTTTTTTTCTCCCAACAATATAAAGTGGCAATTGCATCAAACACGCCGTCGAAATTTGACCCAAATGTACTAGTGTCCTTACCATATCATCCATTTCTTGGAGCATCTCTGGTCTGACCATGATTCTGTCAACCGGGTTATCCCAGCTAATCGGAGTCGTACACTTCCTGCCATACAGTACCTCAAAAGGGCTTAACTTAGCCGAAGTTTGGTACCCATTGTTATATGCAAATTCTACCAAGTGTAGATAGTCTTCCCACTTGTTTGTTTTTGTTCTTACATACATGCAAAGCATATCCTCTACAATTTGGTTTGTCCTTTCGGTATGTCCATCCGTCTATGGGTGATTGTTATCGGACAAATCAGTAGGTGTGGACACTAACAGATCTCCCTAGATCCACCTGGATCTAGAACAAAACAGGACAGGACATGACTCTTTCCCTAAGTTGTAGTCATTGAATCTACTAAAGAGAAGGAATAAGTGACATACCTTGATATCGCTTCCTTAGGTCTATGTTATTCCCTCTTCGCTCCAGTGCTCTCGTGAAGTCAAGTCTAAGACAACACAAACTAACCAAAGTGAATATAGAAAAGTATATTCAATGTCAACTTATGCATATGATCAAGGAGTTACACAATAAAGTAAGAGTGACTTTATGGGAAAGGGACATGTCGTTGTATCATATTAATTGAAAGTAGAAGATACAACCTGATCGCCTTGATGTTGCAAGCTTCCTTTCAGTGACCCTTGGTTCCAACACACACACTTGCTTTGTACTTACATGAAGAAGATCAAATTCCTCTTGATAGACCAAATAGAGTCTTCAAGATTCTGTCCAAGCAGGGTTCTTCACACAATTCTTTCACCAATTCTTCATTCAATATTGCTTAACCTTTTCCATGAGAAACCTTTCAATATATAAGACAAGGAGAGATGGTTACATGGATGATGATGATCCCATCAAATCTGAGGAGTCAGTAGAATGACAACCAGGTGAATGCCAACTCATTTTCTAGAAGATTCCCTTCTAAAACTCTCGAGACCTCTTCTCATTTCCAAGCTTAAAAATAGGTTCGCACCCTATATATGGAGCAGACTGTGAAAAGTTCACACCCTAAGTGTGGGTGGCCTGCGAGAATGAGGGATTCTCGCACCCTAAACCATAGGCAGCCTGCGAACTCATCTTAAAAATATGTTTCTTGAAAGAAGACAGGAGCTACTTTTCTCAAGCAAAAATTCCTTGTTGGGATCCTGAATACATCACTGTTGAGACATCACCAAAGTGACCAAAATCATGTGTAATAGAATGCCCCCCAAAGTATGAGACCGGAATCTCGGACATCGAAATACTTTGTAAACTGCATGTGTGTGTCAGAAACCAGGAGCACACCTAATCGGAAACCTACAAACAACCAAGCATCTGCAGAATATAATACCAGTTCTGAGGTAGGCATTCCCATACTCAGATCACAGACGGATGACATCATGAATGTAGGTCATGGCCATCAATCATACACTGTGGATCCATGCTGTCAAAATACTACATAGCCACCAGGAATACACTGTGGATCTATGTTAGAAGACTTAAATTAAGACGATATATCCACATGACATACAAAGTGGATCTATGTGTCGATGAAAATAATACATACTCCATCACAGCCTAGATAAAAAATATGAGACCCAGGGTCTTCAATCTCGTCATCTGAAAGTACGAATCTAGCCATGTGATTACATGTGCTGAAGTCGAACATGGTAGAAACCACTTGGTTACCGGTCAATGATGAAACCGTTAACAAGTGCGAGGGAAACCAACATTAATGTCAATGACTCCCAAGGTACACTAGTACAACCAACGAATGTGAATAAATGAGCTGAGGTTGAACATTCGACGGAACCTCCCGATCAGGGGCCAATAATGAAAACCCATTGTCGAAAGCGAGGAAACCTGCCATTGAGGCATGCAAGTTCCAAGGTACCAGATAATTTCTAAATCTTGTTTCCAAATAATGAGTTGAATTCGATGAAACAAGACTCGTCACAGGAGGGCCTTGATGTATCCCCCATCAATGACATGAAATAAGTAACATATTTTGAGGATGAAACAAAGTATGAATATAGGTTGAAATGGACACAGGGAAGGCTGACATAGTAAGAATGGAAAACTGCAGATGGCCGACTCAATAGAGGGTTTGGATGAACTTCTCTTGAACATATGAATGACACGACCAAGGACTTGGCAAAACTGACTCATAGATGACCCAGGATATGACCTTGTAGCAAGTCGAATGAGAGACAAATGGATTTCCCAAACTAGCTTCAAATGATGAATAGGGGGTGTCATGTTCAAGAGCGATGCTTACTGCCATTAATATGAATACGAAAACACATCCCTTTCCCAAAATTTCCCCCACCATTTCTGGCGAGTACCTCTTTATTTTTACGCAAGCTTGAGGAGAATAACATATGCTTGTTGATGTAAGCTCATCCTTTGGACAAATCCCTCGGAGTATGTTTAACGAACCCTAGGAAGGAGTGGCTCAGTCCCATTACGAGTCTTTCGATGTTTGTTTAACGAGTCCAAAGATAGAAAACTCGGGGGTTTTTCATGTTTTGAGAGTCTGAAAAACACTTACAGAGAACTCTCTCAGTTCATTTTTTCGTAAAATAGTTCGACATGACCGAAAAAGTGATAAACTATCGCCCATCGAACGTTTTGTTCAGATATTTTTACGAGCATGAATAGAACAAGGTCACTCGACCATATTTTCATTTGAATGGAGCGTGAAAATAGCTTAAAGGATACTCCTTTGCATTCGTCGTTTTCGTGTTACCATGACGAGTACGAAAAGATGAGAAAAGTATACTTGGTTACGTTCTCATGTATTTTCGAGCACGAGAACGAACAAAAACTGAGCTCAAGGTTTTTCTAAAAACCATAAAAAGAAGTCGTACATGTGACAAAAAGAAAAATATATGTACTCCTTCGCGTGGACTTCAAAGTTGCTATACCTGCAAAAAGTCACACTCATAGGGCTATTAGGCATTAGGTTTTATGGAAAAAACAATATAAAAATCAACAAAAAATTGATAAAAAGTGAATAAATATGGGTTAAAAGGGATTTTACCATTTTCATTGTGATTTTGCCAAGAACTTTGCCCAATACACCTCATTTTCCCCCAAATTTAGTTGCACGATCGCGGGAGGCACAAGCGACGATTTGGTGAACCGTCTCTGCCAACAAGGTAAGCTCTTGATCTTCTACCTTTTCCATGGTTTATTTTTAGTTTTCATTGACAATTTTCAGGGTTTTAGGTCCATTTTAGGGCCATAAATTGTGCCCAAGCATTCTTGCAGGCCGACCATGTGGGACCTGTGAGAATCTAGGATTCTCGCAGGTGGCCTTAAGGGCACTTGCAAGAATCTCGCACTGTACTAAAGGGGCCCCTGCGGGGGTCGAAAAATGAAATTTAAATTTGATTTTTGCTCAATAAAAAATGTGCCAAGTTTTGAAAAAAGTTGTTGACCCTTCTCTTATGGTTCTTGTGCAGGTATTTGACCATCATGATGCTAGAGTGGAGAGAAAGAGAACATGAGGAGGAGGATTCCATTGTCAGGAATGACCCGAGTACCGTCGCTGCCCTCCGAGATTGTGGGCTCTTAAAATTCTTTAGGATTTCGGGCATGAGGGCCCAACTCAGATTGTTGGAGTACCTGGTTCATATGTGGGATGTGGACCAACAGTTGTTTCACGTGGGAGTCCACACATTGACCCTAGATATCGAGGATATGTACTTTCTAACATGGTTATCATGGCGTGGGTACCATACTAACTTAACTGGTAGCCGAGGTGGCAGACTCCCTATGAGTGAGTATTGTTGCCAATACTGTGTTCCTGAGGCAGAAAGAAGCAAGGGAAAGGTTGCTATTTGGGGGGTCTAAAACTTGACCCTGCGAACCATCTTGTTCACTATAGCATGGATGGTCGAGAGCGCAGCTCCACACATGGCTCTACAAAGCTACTTCCAATACGCCATAAAGTGCACAGAGCCACGAGTCTTCAAATGGTCGGATGCAGCTCTCCACAGTATGAAGAGGCAATTGACGAAGTGCAGGAGGGGAAACTTGAAGCAGTTTGGGTACAGATCAATTTTGGTGTCCTTCTTCCTCGATAGGGTCCCATTGTTGAGATTACAGGTTGATTGGGGTTTACCAGCCCCACATGATTCGAGGATGCTGAGGTGGTGTAACCTCATGGATTGACATGTAGCTGGGCCCATCATCAAGTACAATGATTTATTTTTCGACTGGTTGCGGCCACAGATGTTGATGATTGATGACTACGGATACGTTGGTTTGGATTTCCGAGGGGATCAGAATTTGGCCCTACCCGAGGATGCTCAGTGGGGTGACCTAGGTAAGAAGTACACATTTTGTTCTTTTAAATGTTTTTGTAATTTTTATCATATAAAATGTTTTTATGTTTGTCCAAGAACTAATCAAAAAATCTCTTTTTGATGACACAGATGTGGGGCCATATCAACCTCCAGGAACGTCTCCTATTCAGCGGTGAGGAGAGGCGGCTCCAGTGGCATGATGGGATGCCAAAGACTATGAGATAGTGGAGTAGAACTTGGAGGGGTTGACCACTGACATCCCAGATATGGCTATCGGGGAGATCCCTAGAAGTTATCAACACCATACTGTAGGTGTGTCAGAGTCTATTAGTCGACTGCTTCATAGGGTGGCCCAGACAGTTGTGTGTTATCGTAAGCGTCACCCATGACGCTATTTTGTAGAAGCTATGATCTTCACATTTTGATATTTTGGTCCTTGGACAGAAACTTTTTGTAAAAACTTTTGATCGTTATATACATATATACGGCTTCTACCGGCTTATCTTGTGTTGTGTGATACATGTGATGTGATTGGTTTATAAATGGCCCAAATGTCTGTCTAATACATAGTTAGCTAATGCATCAATCAATGTATTTAGACATCTAGGAATGTGTTGATACTCAATATAATCAAAATAACGTTCCAAGAGACGAATTCGTAAATATACCCATAATAAAATAGGACTTCGAATAGCATAGACATTACTTAGCTGTAGTACTACTAGCTGCGAATCGAGTCATACAACCAAGTGGCGGATATCGAGCAAAATAGCATCAATCAACAATTTGATGACGACGCTATACTCTGCAATATTGTTGGTCGCACAGCCGAGACACACACCTCATAGAGTGATAAGTTCGTTTGTAGGGGCGTAAATTGCGCAAACAGCAGAAGCAAGGTTCTGAGTGCTACGACTAGTGCCATCAGCGAAGCCAATGTGGGGTAGAGAAGACTCCGACATTTGGAAACCAAACACAACGTAACATAAGCGGTCGAGGGTAGAGACTAGATAACGAAAAAGCATACTACAGTAACACACAAGAAGTATGATACAATAAAATACATGTACTCATGCATAGGTGATCTTAGGCATAGTACTTCTTTAAGTACAACCCATTTATGGGTTCACTCAAAGGGATACCATCATAGTCCACTAACTCATAAGCTCCTCTCTCCAAAAATCATCTAACGATATAAGGACCTCGCCACATAGCTTTGAATTTTCCTGCTCCTAGCATATCTCGATCTTGTTCGTAAAGGAGAACCAGATCACCTTCGGAGAAAACGTGAGGCTTGACATGTTTGTCTTATTGGGCTTTGACATGTTTCTTTCGGGCTTCTATGACTAGGGTGGCATCGCGATGAGTTTCGTCTAATCACATGAGATACAACAAACATTCTTCTTCGGCAGAAGTGTTTGGGAGGAGTTCGACGACTAGCTTTAGGGAGAGTATCTCACATTCAATTGGCATAATTGCTTCTAGACCATAGACTAACCGGAATGGTGTATACCTGGTAGAAGACTTAATGGATGTCCGATAAGCCCACAATGTTGAAAACAACATCGTGTGCCAACTCGTTTGTGAATCCCTATCATTCGTCGAAGCATGGTAATGAGGACTTTGTTAATTGCTTCGACTTGGCCATTGGCTTGTGGGTAATAGGGTGTTGAGTTTTCATGGAGAAGACCCAACTTTTCAGTTAGTTCAGATATCATGAAGTTTCTAAAGTGGCTACCGTGATCAGTGACGATAGCTTGAGGAACACCAAAATGAGCTATGATGTGATTGAATATGAATAATTTTGCGGTCTTTCCAGTGTTGTCAAATTTCGGCATCACCTCGGCCCATTTCGTAAAAAAATCTATGGCTACAATAATGTATCCATGCCCCCCGGTCGAGTGAGGGTGACATGTCATGAAATCGATACCCCATTTCGCAAAAGGACCAATGAAGACCACAGGGTGAAGAGGAGCAGGATGTGACCGTATTTTATGGTTGTAGGCCTGGCAAGCGTGGCATTTTTGGACGACAATTATACAATCGTTAAATAAGGAAGGCCAAAAATACCCTGCTCGCAAGATCTTCTCGCTAGTAGCATACCCAGACATATGACCACCACAGGCTCCAGAATGGTAGTCATTTAAGGCTTTCTCGGCTTCGTCAAACGTGAAGCAGCGTCAAAAAACGGAGTCAATCCCAGGACGATAAAGAGTATCACTGAGGATAATATACTGACGGGCTTGGTAGCATATTTGAATACGGTCAGTACTATACAAATTGGGCTGAAAAGTCTAGGTTTGGAGATATATGATGATATCTTCATACCAAAGATCATCAGAACTAATCAGGAAAATGGATTCATCAGGTAATAAATCGACCGCTACATTTTCCTTCTCAGAGTAGGGAAATTCGCATATCAAACTCCTAGAGTATCATGATCCATTTGGAGTATTTTCCCCCTAGCAGTTGACGTGTGATAATGTGTTGCATACGGTTGCAGTTAGAAATTACCATAGTCTTGCGAGAGAGGATATATTGCTGGAAACATTGAACTACTTGGATGGTTGCCAAGGCCAGTTTTTCAACATGTAAATACTTGGTTTTGGTAGGCATAAGACTTTGACTCAAGTAATAGATGACATGTTCATCATGAGAATCATCCTCCTGGACAAGAACCATAGTGATGGTGTAGTCCGAGGCTGCAAGGTAGTAGGAAATAATCGCGACTGTAATCAGGTGGGAAGAGAAGTGGGGTACGTGTCAAAGACAGTTTCAAATCTTCGAAAGATTTGTTGGTAGTGGTATCCCATACGAACTCAGACCCTTTCTTGAGCAGTTGCGTAAATCCAAGAGTTAGCTCGGCATATTTCGGGATGAAACGACGAAGAAAGTTTGTCTTCCCTTGCAAACTTTGTACTGGCGAAGCGAAGAAGGAGGGAGATTGAGAATCGCCTCGACCTTTAAAGGATCTACCCTAATCCCTTGACGTGAAACAATAAAGCCTAGAAGTAGGCTAGATTTGACGTAGAAAACACATTTGTGGGGATTCAAGTGTATATGGTAAAACCGACAGTGAAGGAAAATGGCTTGGAGGTGGATGGGATGATCTACATGGCACATGGAATGAGCGGGTAAGTCATCGAGATATGGATGCACGATGTGTTTGATATCATGGAAGGTGTAAGAGATAGAGCACTGAAAAGTTGCGCCAGCATTTTTTAAACCGAAATGAAGTTTTCAATAGGCAAAAGTGCCCCAAGGACAAATAAAAGCGGTTTTGTGTTGGTCCACGGGAACGATACTGATTTGATTATATCCGGAGAAACCATCCATCAGAGAGAAGATTTCACTGCCGGCACAATCGTCGACGATCTAGTCGATGAAGGGGGTAGGAAAGTTGTCTTTAGGACATGCTTTGTTAATATCCCTATAATCAACGCACACGCAGATTGTGCCTTGTTTCTTGTCGATCGGGACAAGATTGGAAACCCAGTCAGTGAGAGCCACCGGGTAAATAAAGTTGTCTTTGAGAAGTTTCTCGACTTCAAGCTTGATAGCGACCGCTTTACATGGGTGGACCGGACGAAGGCGTTGCCGGATGGGTTTAGCGTCTGGGTATGTTTTAATATCATGTATCACAATGTTGGGTTCAATACCCAACATTTCTTCATAGCTCCAAGCGAAGACGTCACGAAATTCTTTGAAAAGCGACTTGTAGGTGACAATTTCGTCAAGGGAACACGAAGATCCAATATGCACATTTTTCGACAATTCCAGGTTTTATGGATATGTCGATGGGAATGGTGGGTGAGATATTAATTTAGTTCCCTTCATGAAACATATCATGTGTAACCTCGAGAACAGTAGAAATGATGACAACAGTCAACGGGGTCGAGATCCGTTGGTAACCCTCGATGGTGTGTTGTTCCAGGAAGAAGATGGAATGATGATGTCCATCGTCCCATGGGGTATCTTCCATAACAAACGTAGTCATCTCATCCGTAGGAAAAATGAAGCGGAAAGGATCTGGAGATAAATCACCAAGAGAGGGGTAGAAGGGGTTGCCGATTGAATGGCCTAATAGGCGGATTTGACTGGACTCAAAGGCATTTTGTCGCCGTAAGGAAGATGATCACAGGGGTTGGGTACCATCCATGCGTCATGAGACATAGGGGTTCTATGAATAGAGGTGGAGATCATGTTGATCGAGGTGACAGATGGATGTGGAACATTGGGTGGTGGGATGGAGAAGGTACCCATTAACGAGGAGTCTTTAAGAAGACCCACACCGACGTTCTCATATCCGGGGGGGGTTTGGCAATGAACGATATGTTTTCGGTACGTGCATCCGAGTTAAATAAGGCTAATTGGTCGACGGTAATTACCTTTCCTTGATGTGGGAAATGAACGACACGAAAAAGAGTCGACACAACTACGTGCATGGAATCAATCCAGCTACTGCCAAGTAGAAGGTTGTAATCGAGAGGAGAATCAAAGATCTCCACTTCAACTTGGACCATTTTTCCTTCTAACGTAATCGACAATGAAGGGAGGACACCATAAGGCTTAAAATTGGAGCCATTAAAGGCTTTGAGTGTGTTGTGGGATTTAGTCAAAGGAGGAGAGCCGATGGCTTTCCAACAGGTAATAGAAATGACACACATCGAGGAACCCTCATCGATAACTATTCTACAAATGTTTTTTTCGGAGACAATAACTTGTATTTGGAATGAGAGTTGAGGGGGTAACCTTGGAACGTGATCTTCCAAGTCAAAAATTATTAAATTCGTATCCGTATGGTCGATTACACTGATAGCGTTCAACAATGCCTTCCGTTGTATAGGAAAACTTTGAAGGACTTCGAGGGATGACATGATGGATGGTGCTTGTGCCAGATCTTCAACAATACTGTAGTTCTGGGCAACACGGGCATGAGGATTGAAAGTTGATTTCCAAACGATGCCCTTTGGAGGAGGGAGAAGAACTGTGTCGAGGCTTTGTCGTTTGAGATGAAGAGGACCATTGGTAGGTGGAGTCATGGGAGATGGTTGGACCAACAAAGGAGGTATCACATCAACCTTCTCTTTGGAGGAAGAATAATCTTTGGCTCAAGTGGTAAGTGTGATGTCATTTTGCTTTGAATCACCTGTACACATTAAGATATAGGATGTATTGGAGGGGGAAGGTTGGTCATGAATGACCAATTGGGCCTATTGTTGAGAAGGGAAGGTTTGTGAAAATACGGCCAGAGTGGGTGGTTTCGTGGTCCCTTAAAGGAACTTAGTAACCTCGGCTCGTCATGGACAATCCTTAGTGTAGTGATCATCACCACAGATAAGACAAGGGTAGGGTTTTCACTTATCCCTATCATCAATAGGTGGTGCTTTGGTTCTCTCTACTTGAGAATTATTTTTGTCCTCCTTATTCTTACCCTTTCCCTTTCTGGATTTTTTTTTACCAGCGGGGGTAGATTGAACAACATTTACCTCAAAAGTCTTGTCGGTGGGAGGGGTAGGAAATAGAGCATTTTGAACATTAGAAGAAATGGGTTTGGGGTTGTTGCTAGAGGTTTGGACGGAATGCGGTTGGGCATGTAAAGTGCCAATCTCGACAATATAAAGTGGCAATTGCGTCGAACACGCCGTCAGAATTTGACCCAAATGTACTAGTGTCTTTACCATATCCTCCATTTCTTGGAGCATCTCTGGTCCGACCATGAGTCTGTCAACCGGGTTATCCCAGCTAATCAGAGTCATACACTTTCTGCCATACAATACCTCAAAAAGGCTTAACTTAGCCGAAGTTTGGTACCCATTGTTATATGCAAATTCTACCAAGTGTAGATAGTCTTCCCACTTGTTTGTTTTTGTTCTTACATATATGCAGATCATATCCTCTACAATTTGGTTTGTCCTTTCGGTATGTCCATCCGTCTGTGGGTGATAAATCGTATTGAAATTCAAATTAGTATTTAGCCCTACAAACAATTCCTTCCAAAAAGAGGATGTGAATTTTACGTCTCTATCTGAAATCACCAATTTAGGAATACCATGTAGTCTAAAAATTTCTTTCATAAATATTTCAGCAATGTTTATAGCTTTAAAAGTAGACTTTATAGGAATAAAGTGTGCAGACTTACAGATTTTATCGATTACGACCATAATGGAGTCTTTATGTTTCTGATTTTTAGGCAAACTTGTAATAAGGTCTAGCGATATGGTCTCCCATTTCCATTCTAGTATTGGCAATGGTTGTAATAGGTTGGATGGATGTTGGTGTTTGGCCTTAGCTTGCTGACAATCTTGGCACCTAGCCAAGTATTCTACTATTTCGCCCTTCATATTAGGCCAGTAAAATATTTTTCTAAGTTCTATTATCATTTTTTGGTATCCTGGATGGCCAGAATACAGTTTTTTATGCACTTCGTCCAATACTATTAACTTTAATTCTGTTGAATTTGGTATGTAGAGTTTATTTTTAAATAGCAATAGTCCCTTCTTATCAATACTTAGATCTAGTTTATCTGATTTTGCGGTACTGTTTTGTAATTCTTCCATTAACTTGGTGTAATTTTCGTCGTTAATACTTACCGTCCTTATTCTTTGTTCCAAATCACTTTCTTCCCTGTTGATATTTATCTCAAATAACCCATGGACTCTTCTGCTTAAAGTGTCTTCTACCTTATTTTCCTTACCCTTGATATGTCTGACCTCGAAGTCGAATTCTCTCAAGAAGGCTAGCCATCTTGATTTTCTTGCATTAAGGTCTGGTTGGCTAAATAGATATTTCACGCTGCTATTATCCATCAATAGTAGAAATTTCTTGCCCATTATGTAGTGTCACTACAATTTTATGGTGTGTATTACCGTTGCCAATTCTAAGTCATGAGTGACATAATTTCGCTCATGTTCTTTTAATTTTCGGGACTCATAAAAAATCATGTGTCCTTTCTGAGTTAGGACACCACCTAGTCCTTCTTTACTTGCATCAACACATACAGTAAGGTCTTTATCTAGGTCTGCTACCTTCAAATGGGTGCAGTGGTCAATAATTCCTTCAGTTTGTTAAAACTGTCTTGACACTTCTATGACCAGTTAAACTTGGTCCCTTTCTTTTGTAATGACGTGATAAGGTAGGCTATCTTGAAAAATCCCTCTATAAGTCTGCGATAATATCCGATGATTCCCATGAATGACCGAATATCCGCTACATCCTTAGGTATTGGCCATTCTATGATAGCTTTTATTTTCTTAGGGTCTACGACAATACCTTCTGCTGAAATTACGTGTCCCAGATATTGTATTTTCTTTTGATAAAATTCACACTTATCAAATTTGGCGTACAATTTGTGTTTCCTCAACATTTGCATAACTATTTTTAAGTGTTCTTCATGTGCTTCCTTTGTTTTAGAATAGACCAGAATATCGTCAATAAATACTAGTACAAACTTGTCTAAGTACTGGCTGAAAATACTCTCCATCAGGAACATAAACGTGGCTGGTGTGTTAGTGAGTCTGAAAGGTATGACTACGAATTCGTAGTGCCCATATCGTGTTTGAAAAGATGTTTTGTTTATATCTTCTTCCTTTATCCTAACTTGATGGTAATCGGATCGTAAATCCAATTTCGAAAATATTTTGGCCCCACCTACTTGATCAAACAGGTCATTTATCCTAGGTAAGGGGTACTTGTTCTTAATTGTAATTTTATTCAATTGTATATAATCGATACAAAATCTTAGAGTTTCGTCTTTCTTTTTCACGAAGAGGACTGGTGCCCCCCTTGGTGAAACACTTGGTCTGATATATTCTTTGTCCAACAATTCCTGTAATTGTATTTTTAATTCTGTTAATTCTGGTAAACTCATTTGGTAAGGTGCTTTTGAGATTGGGGATGAACCGGGTAGTAGGTCTATGGAGAAGTCTATTTCCATTTTAGGAGGTAATTCTAGTATCTCCTCGACAAACATGTCTCTGAATTCACGTAGGACAACAAAGTCTTCTAACTTCAGCTTATCTTCTTTTTCTAACAAATTCGTTACTAGGATGGCATAAACTTGACATCCCTTTCTCATACATTTCTTGAATTGCATCGCTGAAACTTGTCTAACTGATACATGTTTTGGTATACCTTGGGTTGTTCTAGTAGTGCCATAATTGTCTTTATAATTAAGTGTCTTTGTATAAAAATCTAGTACTGCTTTGTGCTTTTCTAACCAATCCATTTTGATGATCATATCATAATATCCTAGTGGTAGGATGTTCAGATTTGTTCTTATGTTTTGACCATCTAAGCTGAATTCAAAATCAGAAATAAAGTCAACTAATTTCCTTTTAGTTCATGTTGCTAGTTGTACCAGCCATGATTTTTCGTGCTTCAGTTTCTTAAGTTTATTTGACTCTATTACATCAGGAGTAATATAACTTAACGTAGCTCTAGGTTTAATTAAAATAGAAATTCATGTGTTATTGATTTTACCTTCGATTTATACCAAAGAGGACTGGTGGTCATCTTGCTGGCTATCAATGGCTGCATTTATCCGATGCAAAAGCTTCTGCCCATGTCACCCATGGTCGAGGCTTCTTGCAAATTATGAACAACAATTCTATTTGCTGAAATTAAACGTGGAAAGTTCCTCCTTAGATGATTTTCTCCACATTCCCAACACTTTAATGGTTTGCAGGGGCTGTCCCCAAACTTTTTCGTTCCCAGATTTACCAGTTTACTGTTGCCTTGCATATTCGTATGGTTGGAGTGAAAATCTTTCCTTGGGAAGATTTTTGTTGCATTCCGATAAGAAGCTGGCTGGTATCCCTTATTTTGTTGGTTCATTCGATCTTGTTTCTTATCCTTCCAGGTTTTGGGAAACTCTGCCCGTTGTTTATACTGGTCATAGCACATTCATGCTTTCCTAAATACTTCACTCAAGGATTTGGGGTTGTCAAACTTAATTCTGTCCCTGTAGGACTGTGGTAAACAACTTAAGAATCGTTGGATTTTTATCTTATCCTCCCGGATATACGGTACGAACCTTAGTAGTTCTAGAAATTTGTTTATAAGGTCCTCCATTATCATCTGTCCAAGTCATAACTCATAAAATTCTTTCATTTTCCTTTCATAGTAGATTTCAGAAAGGTATTGTTTCTTGAAATACTTCTTAAAGTCAGACCATTCCAACTGTTTCTCCTTTAGGCCCTTGGCCAATTTCAGGTCTTACCACCAAATGTTGGCCTTCCCTTTCAGATTGTAGATGGCCATTCTGACCTTCATATTGTTGGAATAGTTGTAGATCTGGAAGTAGTTTTTTATGTCCAACAACCATGCCTCATCTTCTTCTCCTGTCCTAGATTCTCCATCAAAGGTAGTTGGTTTGATCTTTTTAAATTCTCCTTCAAGGTGGTCCACTTGTTTTATTTTTCTGTCTGTTTTAGTTTTTTCCTCAGCTGAAGGTGTACCTTTAGATGAACTGTCTCCTTTTTTTTATTTCAGGTCCAAAATTCTTGGAGGCCCTTTTGTTGACCTCTTCGTCATGGTTATTGTCCATTGGGCTCTTCTTGGTCACTATACTGTGTAGTAGGACTTCATTTATCTCTTGCTATTCCTGTTGTGCTTTCTTCAGTTTCTCGTTGTCGGCTTTGAAAACCTGCAGCTCAACAATAATATTCCTCATTAATTCCATCACTTCCGTGGGTGAGCTTCTATCACTGTTTTGTCTCTGATTTTTAGGAAGTCTTTCTTCAGGATTTCCTTCCACTCTGATTTCTGCATCATCCTGAGCTACCATGATTAACACAAAACATAAAAAGTTTTATGTTTGTAACAATGAAGGTTTATTAGTTTTCAATAAGTAAAACAAGAAAAAAAATATATGTCAAGAATTTAATGTGGCCCTGTTCAAGGTCCAAGTGTTGTGACCTTGGCTCTGATACCATTTGCAATGTACCTCTAATTTTGCTATAAACC
>JZKD02S0170472.1:3257-29768 GCA_000966675.3 Picea glauca | reverse complement strand
TATATATATATATATATATATATCGTGGAATAAATAGCGTTTTCATATTAGATTTCATTCAATTCTATGTGAGAATGGGAGTCTCGAATAAGTGTTATGACCCTAAAGTTTTACTTACAGGAATCTACAAACACATGTATGTGAACATGATTTCAGTCCCATTTATACATAGATAGTTCTGCATAAAGAGTTTCAATATACTAGGAGATTATCCTACCATTTTACCATCGTATAATAGTAATTTAACCTACATAATGAACATTTCCAGAATTTAGTCATACGTACCCTTTCATCAAACATATCAAATAAAAGGAAAATTATAGCATTCGTTCATTATTTAAACCAACAGAAAAGAGTCACTCAGAATTAAATTCTTTTGAGGCGTTCGGTCATTTGTTCTAAGATTCACACAATCGAACAGATTTCATCCATGGTAATATTTCAATTCAGAATGAATAGATGCATTACATCAATTATTTAATCATTCAAACAGAGAAGGAATAGGTTAACATATCTGAACCAGTTTGTTGGAAGACAAAGGGAACAACCACATTCCTCCCAACCTTAGAACAGGGCAGCAAAATCACTTGTCATGTTCTCCCCCTAGCCTGACCATGAATCCATGAGGGTTAACTCAGAACTCCTCCTCAGAAAATGCCTTTCAGTCTCAACAGTCTTCTCCTTGCCTCACACTCAGCAAGTAGTGTTCATAACATAAAGAAAAAAATATTTTTTCCTCAGCATACTAGGCAACATCCTGCCTCCTCACATATGTTATATATCCAACAACAAAAGTGCCTAGGTCTTTTTCCCTCTTGGGAATTTTCACAACTTTCCAAATCCCTAATTTTCAAGGGCTTCCCATGGCCAAATTATGGATTTTCCACTTGTAACAATCATCCCTAAGGTAGTTCCAACATGTTCCCCACTCATGGAGTCATGGTCAGTTGATTTCAACATGGTTGTTCCATTAGTCCTCCTGCAATAATTATAAAATATTTTCTTTCATACAAGTGTCATAGTCAAGTAGTTAGTTGGGTCAAATCAAATCTCTGCCCAACAGTCATAATCATTAATTACAATTAACCAAATTCAAAATTTGGAATTTCCATAAATGGAAAAACTTTTCCAATTTTGAATTTACCAAAAACAGAATATTTTTCCTAAGAATTTTCCAATTCAAAAATAATTTATTTTTGGGAATGTTACAATATATATACCAAATTAATATAAAAGACACCATAAAATAAAACCAGGGTTTGAAAATTAATATAAAATACACCATAAAATAGAACGAGGGTTTGAAAGTGTTTGGGCCTTGTTTTGCAGAGCACATACGTCGTCGAGAGTCTTGATCTTCGACACTTTAATTTTAGCAGCATAGTCGCTTATTCTGGTGAAAACCCTATCGATGAATCTCAATATGGAGGCATTTGAGGCATGTGATGATTCAGTGAAATTTTGAGTATTTAGGTTCGATCTTCTTATAAGCTTTTAATTGGATGAGTGTAAAGATTTCATATTTTGAATATTTAGGTATGTACTATTATCAATTTGCACACAAGGTTTTTTATTAAGAATATTGAGCTCTCTTAGCTCATTATCTTCGTGGATATCTAGCTCTTTGAATGAAGAAAACTATGCACTTTCATTATTCTTGAATTGTAAAAATTTGATCCATAATACGTTAAATTCTTCGTTGTTTGCAACTCTTGATGTTGTATATCTCCGTGCTTGACACATTGGCTGTAGTGTGGTCGTTATTCTTCGAAAAGGATGAGTTATGTTTGAAATTCTATGAATGAAGTTTTGGAAAGTAGTCCTTTGCAGGTCTAGTCCCAATCCTCTACAACCTTTGTGGTTGGGGTGCAATATCTTCTGTTGGGACTCGACAGTCACTACTAAAAGCTTGGATAAGATAAGCATTTAGATTTATTGAGATTTTCTGAGCGAAGTCCCATTGGCACTACATTTGAGATAAAAATTTAAAAGGTTTTTCACCGTTAAATTCCACCAAAAGATGTTAAAATAGTCATATTGCAATCTATAAGCCCTCCAAAACTTGCATAATGTTCCTGTTCTATTAATTTACGAAGCGATTAGCCGAATTTTTTTTAGTATTTTTGACAGTTGAATCCTACTTTAAGATGTAAAAAGTGTATGGGTTTCATTCAACCATGCTCGAGGGGATTCACCACAAAATCCTCATATAGAGGTTTGTTTTCCCTGCTTTAAGCAATTAGCCACAACAATATCTGAAATAGATATATTTATATCTTTTGAGGTCTAGAACACAGTGGATTGCTTGGAGAAAGGTTCTCTGGCCCTCAGTATGGGGTCCTGCTTGTCCACACCTGCGATGAAGATGCTCATACCTTGCCAAGAGATAAACTGTAGAAAAAGAGGCCTTAGAAGCTTTAGAAAAATAGAAAAAGAAGGATGTGCATGTGGCTTGTATTCCCGATAGAATGTGTGTAAACAGATCAAATTTTGTTCCACTATTTAATGATAATAGAGACAATGGGAACCTTTGAACACTATTTAATGGTAGTAGACACAACGCGAACCTTTGAACATTTTTTGTTGGTTCGTATATTGCAAAGATATGTTGTTGATGGTAAAGGTTGAAAAACACGATAATGTCAGTTGTCGAGTCACCGTCATTAGCTGTAGTTATTGAATGTGGGGATCCCTAGGCAAAGCGAGTAATAGAATTTAGGATTTGACCACCATAAAACTACACAACGACGAAAAGTAGGCATTTATTTATAATTTTATGACTGACATAGAATTAAATGAAGACCCCTATGACACCTTTCAGAACAAAAAAAAGACATGTATATTTTGTGGAATGATTGGGATGCGAACCTAACGATGGTCCGACCGATCAATACATACCTTATATAGGCGGACAGGGAAAAAGGTCGGGTGGCGCAGGAGGATAAGATGGTGGGCACATGTAGGCTATGGAGGAGCTGAGTTGAGCCGAGAAATGGTGGACTAAAGAGGGTAGGTAGATGGGCCAATTGAGCCCTTTTCCAACTGCGCCCACTTACTATTACTTCCTTTGCTTCTACATCTTGCTCCATTCCCTTCTGTAAGGAGCTCCAAGTCCTGCTGCTCTTCTTATTATGACCCCATTTCATTCACAATGTGTGGATAAAGATTAAACGCAGGTTGGTGTTTTCATGTCACAGTACGGGCATAGGTTTTGGGTAGGGACAGGTGGAGAGATAACTTTGACAATTGAAGTAGTATGTAGAGTTAAATCCAACTAACAGGAGTAGGGACATGTGCAGAGAAATGGAGGTAGTGGTATTGGTTGACAAGTTTTGTCTAATTGACAGGTGGATGAAAATGGTGGTTTTGCAAAACCTATGAACCTATTGAGAGGTATTCTACAAAAGCTAACACTAAAATATGCCTTCAACATAGTTATACTAGCATACCTCCTAAGCGGGTGAATGGGAATGCCGAAGTAATTCGTGGGAGGTTTTATATTATGTTATTAATTGGGATTATACAGATATTACAATTAAAATGATTGTATTTTGACTTTGAGGGAGGTTTTCTCTTAATGTTGTTAATTGTGATTATAAAGATATTGAAATTAAAATGATTGTATTTGAATTTGGTTCACTATTTTGATGATGTTGGGATCATGCCCCCAAGGTGTCTCAACTTGTATAAAGGAAACATGGAACGGTTCACCACTCTGTCCATTGAGGGAAAAAAACAACAATTGGCATTGCAACCTTTAAACTCAACCCTTTATGTGCACCTTAACAATGTGCCCACCACCAACCATAAGTAAAGACCTTACATAAGGCTTCTAAAGCACCATCTATCTTCCATTTGTACATGTCTCTAAACACATGTTTCTATTTATTATAATTAACTTAATTATTTTTAAAAGACATCCATGTTCTTCATGAAATTGTTATTTTTCTCAACATTAATTAGTATACTATTTGGTTGTAGATAGGTCATCCACATTATTGGTGAAGCTATGTGTGACATCCCCCCCCAAAAAAAAAAAAAAAAAGGTATTTTCGAAAGTCAAAATTTGCTAGAAAAACTATTCCGTTTTTAGTAAATTCAAATTTGGAAAAAAATTTCCATTTATGAAAATTTCGAATTTCGAATTTGATAAATTGTAATTAATTATTATGACTGTTGGGCAGAGACCTGATCTGACCCAACTAACTATTTGACTATGACACTTGTATGTAAACATAATATTGTTTTATTTATTGCAGGAGGACAAATGGAACAACCATGTTAAATTTAGTTGGCCATGACTCCATGAGAGGGGAACATGTTGGAACTACCTCTGGGCTGATTTTTACAAGTGGAAAATCAAGGATTTGGCCATTGGCAACCCCTAAAAATCAAGGATTTGGAAAGCTACGAAAATTCCCAAGGGAGGGAAAAGACCTAGGCAAAAAAATGACTTTGCATATATAGCATATGAGAGGAGGTAGGACGTTGCCAAGTATGTTGAGGAAAAAGGATTACCTCTTGCTATTATGAACACTCACTGCTAAGTGTGAGGTAAGAAGAAGTTTTCTGAAGTTAAACGACGTTGTTGAGGAGGAGTTCCAAGTTAACCCTCATGGATTCATGGTCAGGCTAGGGGGTGAACAGGACAAGTGAATTGGTTTCCCTGTTCTACGGTTGGGAGGAACGTGGTTGTTCCCTTTGTCTTCCCGCGAACTGGTTTAGATACGTTTTTTTTCTCCTCTACTTGAATGATTTTATATGATTGTTGTAATGCATTTGTTTGTGTTAAAAGTGAAATATTTTCTGTGGATAAAATATGTTCATCTATATGAATTTTATAATAGATAACCAAATTCTGGAATTGTCTCTTCTGTAATTGAATCTCTAGGCAGAACTATCTATATATATAGATCTATTTGTAGTTGTTACTTTTCATAAGCGTTACTGATTAAATGAAAACGGAATGACTACAACAGACACTCACTTATGCATAGATCTGATGTCATATTATGTAAGCAAATAAATTATTTCAACAGGAAATCAACTACAGGTCATGACGATTTATTTACTCGAAACTATTATCTGACTTAGATATATGAGAAATGTTTTTCTATTTAATTCTGAAGGGAAATGTGACTGTAGTTTTATGAATCTTACCCCATCAATTATGTTAAGAGCATGTTGCCATTTTGATACCTGTTGTACATTGATTTCCTATTAATAATCACCCTTTGGAGATAAATCTGGCTATGTCGAAAACTCTCATACCCGTATTGCACACATATATGGAATCCGATGGGTATTTGAGATTAATGCTCTACCTGATTGAAACTATTGTTTCAAATGGTTACGACGTAGTAGGAAATAACTATGCATACAAGTAGTTAAACATATAGATATACACGCATTGGAATAATTTTAAAAAATGTAAAAGTTCATAACAGGGAAAGGCTATATATATATATATATATATATATAGGCAATTATTATGGCAATTTGAACAACGATTAGATATAATTTACCATACTTTAAGTTCTGGAATCTAACTTCGAACAAATTTAAAATTTGTCAAGAATATATTGTTATATATAACTAAATGCTAGAGGTGCGAAGGCCGATAGATTCTAAAAAGAACTATTCTAGAACCCAAGACTGGGTTTACACATATCTGATAAATTCGCAAACCTTGATATTAAAATTTATAACTCATCCAAGAAATGGTACCGGACTGATAGCAATATTTTTCATACGGAAACAATTCTTTTAGTAAACGGGACTGTCAATCTGTTTTGGCCAATAACCAAAGATCGAAAGCATAGAAGAAATTATACACATCCAAAAATTACAGTAAGAAAGCTATAGAACCACAATGTTCATCAGAACCCTTCGAAATTAGGGATTTTTTTTTATGATAGATGTTGCGGCATTAATTATTGTAAACCGAAATGTCTGTGCAATAAAATCGATTCACATAGTATAAATCTCAGGATTATAAAGTGTTTTCTTTTATACAATGCATAACTAAAATACGAATTTTTTGACAATAGCCATGACAACAAAATTACAGAGTTAGTCAGAGACTAGAGTGGGGAAAAAGGTTTGAACAAAGGCACCCAACAATCATTTCATTTTTTCAAAAGAGTCCTGTGTAGTAATTTTTACATATAACAGTCGCGCCAGGAAGTCAAGAAAATTATTACATAGTTTGACCAAACTCAAATCGAACACGGATCTTTATGAAAGAGGGGTTACCCTTCATCCTAACAATACTGAGGGCGGAACAGAACTAATTGAAAACGAAAAATTGGATGGAGCCACGAGCCATTTTCCTAGCACCTCTAGAGTTAAAACTGAGAGGAGATGGGCTTGGAACCCGAATACCTTTTGTGACAAGAACAGGGGCGGTTATTTGAAACTTGCGCATACTGAAGCCCTGCAAAAGTATACCCTATAATTAGTAGCATAATATGAAAGAAAAGTAAAAGGAACGACAACAGAATGGTGATTGTTCACAATCAGGGTATGCTTGAGTGATGCTCAACTTCTGTTTGGCAAGCTTGTTCTCTTCCTTTGTTCACCTCGTCACCCTCAGTCTGGATATATGTCAGACCGAGGGTGGATGGTGCTTTAACCCCTGATGGGTACCCTCGCATCAACATGGCCCATCTTTAGTGCTCATACAAATCCTTGGAAACGAAACAAAACCAACAATGAGGAAATATTTACACAACAATTGATGATTTTAATGGAATGTATTAATCCATAGTATCAAGTCCTTATAATGCATAAATGATATAAGACATACTGTGTGCAAACATGGTATAAACTTTCTAACTAAAATGGAACTACACAGAGCCATTCGGAACCAAATGGCATACAGTGGTGTTAAGGTGACAAACGATACCGAGATGCCCCATCTTTTTAATCCAATTTACTAGACCACGATAAATACAATAACTGTTATAAGTAAGGATCAAAATGAACTGCAGGATAGCATCATTGGACTGCTCAACATTGGCGGCAGTATCAATTCATTTCGATACCAACCAAAACTCTAGATTTAGAGAATTTAAGATAAGCAAAAGAATAAGCTAAGACTATTTAGGACTTTCCACCCAAATCTTACAATAGTCAACTTGAGTCCCAGAGTAGGTTACTAGAGGGTTTGTAAGGAACCCCGTTATCAACAGAGCTACGAAAACCTATACCTCGGAGTATGGACAAATGAAGAACATTTACATTCCCTCTAAGAAAAGCCAAGCGAAACATCGATAACTTCAAAGGGAATTATTTCCCCAAGAATGTGATGACTACAGAAGTATTACAGAGAAGCAATAATAGGATAAGGGTTCAAAAAAAAGAAAGAAAACATAGCAACAGTTACAGGACGATTATAGCAGCACTATACTGACTCTCCTGAATTGCTCCACCTAATTTACTCATCTATGGTATTATGGTTAAGGAAGACTTACTAGGGATTTGGTCCACACCATTAGATGCATCGATGGAACGACCTCCATAACAATAGTTTTCGCCGCTAAGAAACGATACGCAGAGCCTTTCCAGAACTCAATAATGCAAAATTGTAACACATGAAACCTTAAGCGGCACTTTCTTTTCTCAGATTAAATGTGAAGGGTACAAAGGACGGTTAGCCATGTGATATGGGCAGAACCAGTGTGACACATTGGTTGAGAACCCATGTGAGTTACCATGTAACTAATCCTGATAGTGGACTTTTCTTTTCCTTAAAGAATGTAACGATTAGAACCTCTCCTTGGCTCAACGAAAATCAAATCCCAGTTAAAATCCGTGGCGTTAGCTTTATTAGCAGTCCGACCAAGTTAAATCTTCGTTGGAACACCTTAAGTCGGGTTAACAAGAGTTAACATAACCCTCATTTATCAAAGTTCCTTGATATTTGGACTATAACATTCACTACGATCGCCTTGCAGGTTCTAAGAATCATTGAATGATTGGGTTTTGGTAGATATACTAGTTACTTGCTTTTAAGACCGAATCTCCTGGCTATATAGTTGGAATTTAAATATTGTGTCCCAAGAGTAATTTACTTAAGTGGACATGCGCACGAAATTAGAGATCTCATGTTAAAGAATGAGCTATAACATAAGTCCTTATGTTAAAGAGTGAATTGTAACATTGAAATTTGAGTTCGAATATTATCTACATAGACCTACAGATACATATAAGTAAATAGAACGAAGGCAAAAGGAAATTCCTAGAACCTTGGAGGTTTACCCTTTTAATCTTTTCTATTAGAAGTGAGTTAAGATGATGTAGCTATAACATTTGTAGTAAGTTGGGCTTAGGATTTATACCTCAGTTTTTTATAAAAAGAGTTGGTTAGGATCTTTCCTTCTACCAAGTAATCTTTGTAAACAAAATTTGAAGAGTTTACGATCATAATTTTTTTTTTGTATGGTAAATTTGAGGTATATTACACTATGCATTTTACTCAACATTGCTTACTCGAAGTCATTTTTAAAATTTATCCATGTTGTTGACAAAATTGTCAGTTTTCTTAACATTTAAATGATAATAATGTGTTTATATGTAATAAAAATCACTAGAGACACTTTAAGAACCAATGAGAGACAAACCCCTATAATTTCAACATTCCCCTCATACCTAACTTCTTCTCCATGTTCAAAAGGTTAATTGATTTATGTAGTGTATGCAGTAGATATTAAGTTTATGTCCGTAATAAAAGGGGACCCTCCAAGCACAAGACATGTGAATTTTATTACTGAGGTCTGCACTTGGGGACCTTGAGCTAGTGCCGCCAGAAGCATCGACATATCTCAATGAAGGCGATGAAGAATTGGACATGTTAGCTATTTGAAGGATTGAATTATATTCATAATCATAACCCTTGCATAATTCATAGAGATCTAAATTGCAACAATATATTCATGAATAGTAATATTGGTTTTCTGAAGCTCGGGGATCTGGTTTTTTCCTCTATCATGGCAAATGATCATGTTGTGCACACTATCATTGGTACATTGAAATTCATGTATCCATAATTATATGAAGAGGATTATAATCAACATGTAGATGTTTATTCGTTTGGCATGTTCTTACTGGAGATGGTTACTTTGGAGATTCCTTACATTGAGTTTCATAATGTTTCTTAGATTTATAAGAAGGTGAGTTTTGGTATAGGGCGTGCATCATTGGCAAAGGATTTTGATTCAAAAAAGAGAAAAATTATTGAAAAATGTTTGGTGGTAGTGTCAGTGAGGCCTTGTGTTGTAGAACTTCTGGTGAGCTCTTTTTATAGGATTCCAAGTGAGCACCTAGTAGATGTACATGCTAGACTCTCCATGCTCTATCGAAATGAACTTATATAAGAATATTTTGTGCTTTGCTACAATTTTGTGTAGTTTAATGCAAAACAAATCACATAATGTAGTATGTAATTTCCAAATTAAAGTGTTGGAATTATGTACTAAATTTTAACCTGAAGTATCGAGTATAAACTATATATAAAAATGCATAAATCACACTCTAGGACTCTCGGATTTAAGAATATTACATACATTTCTAGATGATAAAGTAATCAAATCCGAATACAAGTGAAATTAGCAACAACGCTACTTATATCTATCACTTCAAAATATTTTAAAGTAGTAGTTGTATGTAGACTAAAGCTAAAAGCTAAAATAATTATAAAATACATGAAACTTTAATAAAATATTACTTATGCATAGTTTAAAAACCAAATAGAAATGAAAATGGTGACTCCACTTTTTGAAAAGTTTTAGTAGAATTGGACTGATCTAGATGTTAATAACTATTAGCAATGTCATATGTGTAAATTGAAGGCTTGAAAACCCTTTTAAAATAAATTGATAAACAAAAATTGTGATATATTAGTCCTATCCATTACACTCCAAAGTATAATTGAATTATAACACACTTGCTCTTCTAGACTTTTAAGTGAGAACTTGTCAAAGCTATTTAATATCACCTAATTAATTTTAACCTAATAAATAATAATAATATATATTTATATGATTAGATAACCAAAGTTGTTATACTAAATTTGAACTTCATTTAAAATATGAAATTTACACAAATAGCTTTTGAAAATAATGTATAATTTTCATATCCTTATATGTAGCATGTAGATTACATTATATTTAATAATGATAAGCTTCTTGAGACTTTTATTGATAATCTTTAGGAATGAGCACAATTTCCTAATGATCCAAGTTTAGTGTACGGTGGAAAGATGTCCAATTCTAAATTGATCCAAATCTTCAAAATCTTGATCAACTAAGAACTCTAACTTCCTAAATCACTCAATTGTAATATTTAGAAACAATGAGAAAATAGTCTATTATAAGATTACAATTGAGAGAGCTACTAATTACACCTATATTAACCAAAAATTATTCTTATAAAATTTAAAGTGTTTAAATTCATCCAACTAAAATTAAGTTTTTAATTTGTTTAACCTTATCCAATTATTTCATTTAATTTTTCTCATATTTAAAGAATGTAAAGTTAAAATAAACTTATGATAATAGTTGTAAAATCAATACAATTACAAAAGAAAAATTCTTTATTTTTAGTCATTCAATTTCTTCAAATTATAAGTAAAATGTATATATCTATATGTTTTTTCTAAAAACTTGAATGTTCCTACATTGTAATATGATCTAAAATATAGAGAAATTTAACCAAAATAATTATTTCATAACTTCTATATATCTTTATAAATGGGTATTTATTTTGAACAAGACCATAGGTAAAATTAAATTTTACTAAGAAAATATATGGAATTACACTCTAAATGAGATTCTTAGGATAGTGGGCAGTGATCAAAGCCTTGCATGATAATGTAAAGAATATTGAGAAACAAAATATTCTTAATAATTTATTAACTATTATTTTTATATCTATTCTGAAATAATGTTTTTTAAATTCATTCAAGTCAAAATTGTCTTACCTCTAGCTTTGTGAAGTTTGAACCTTTCTCATTTTGTCACTCTAAAAGTTATTTTTTAATTTTTTTTCTTAATAATTTATTATTAAGAATAGTTATATATACCTTCACTTATAATTTCATCACACCAAAACTTAATATATTATTAATTAATATAATAATATAGACATAATTATAATTATATATATCTATTTATTTGTGAAATAATTAATGTATTGTTAGTAATTATTTTATCCAAGATTAAGATGGATGAAGCAATGATTGAAAAAGATTTTAAAATGTAGATTTTATTTAAAAAAAAAAAAAAACTTAATTCACTATTATAAAAAGCTTTAATGTATTTACCTGGTCTATATTAATCAAAATTAGTTCTTAATTATCTTATTAGAATAATATTGAAATTAATTATTTTTAATAACTTTACTATATTAATTTAATTTAAATCTAAGTTTAAAAGAAAAAAAATTCAAATTAAATTTAAATTACTTAAAAAAATATTTGGAAAAAAATAACCTTGAAATTTAAATATTTCACTAGGAGTGTACATAATTAACCACTCAAATATGTAAATCTAACAATTTCTTGTCTGATTTCTAACAAAACTAAACAAAACATATCTCCATAAAAGAGCCAAAATATAAAATAGTTAGACTAAGACATTCCATAATATTCTCTACTTCAATAAAAATAGACTATTCCATAATATTTTCTAATTCAATAAAAATAAATAATTTCCTTTAAAATTTTATTAAAATATTTTTTTTTAATATAATATGTGACATTCACAAAATATCTCTCAAATTCTAATAAAATCTAATAAAAACTTTTATCCACCACAAAAGGAGTCTTGTAGACACTGTTTTCCCACATGTCTTTATTTGGAAGATCAAACTTAAATTCTTCAATGTTTACACATTCAAATAATTATGCCTAAATGCAGATTCCACCACAATGATATACAAATTCGTTTTCATTTATCAAAAAATTCCAGTAGTCACTTTTCAGCCTTGTTTAGATTGTGGATGAGGAAGACACATGGGGTCAACCCCAAAAACCAAATATTACAAAACCACCTCACATTTGTTCACCCCAACAACAAATATTACAAAATCATAAAACAAATTGTTTCCATGTCCTCAATGCATTTTGTCCACCCCAACAACAAATATTATAAAACCACCTCACAAATATTACAAAACCACCTCACATTTGTCCACCCCATCAACAAATATTACAAATTGAGAAAACAAATTGTTTCCATGTGCTCAATGCGTCCGTTTACAGTTACCGTCGTCGTCTTCCTCGACAGCATGGAAGTATTTCAATGACTTCTTTGCCAACCCTGTTCTGCATACACAGTTGAATTTAATGTATGTTGGGCGTGCAGAGAATTTGATCCGTGGATCTGTCGGAGCCACATCAGGACAAAAAACTCGAGTTTTCTGTCGAGAAAAAAGTGTACAGAATTCAAGCTTTTGAAGTTCGAATCCCGACCCTTTGGATCCGAAATACATTGTAAAATTACCTTCATGGAGTCCTTGTTTTGGGATTCATTATAAAATGTGAATCCTTGATACCTCTCAACTCACGGCTATGGTGAAGGATTGAGGAAAGGAAAGGTAAATGAAGATAAGTTGTCGATGTTATATGCCTTGGTGTTTTGTTGCCTTTTTTTGCGGCCATTACAGGAGCAGGAGCAGCAGATGATACAATAAATCAGGAGCAGGAGCCGGGCCTTACCTTAAACCGGAAAATTGTCTCCAAAAATGGCACATTTGAGCTGGGGTTTTTCAGCCCGAGCGGTGCTGATAAATGGTATATAGGCATCTGGTATGCTGGAATCCCGCTCAGGACCTACGTCTGGGTCGCCAACCAGGAAACCCCCGTCGGCGATTCCGCGGCCATGGAATTCACGGAAAACGGTCGACTGGCTGTTGTGGACGCTAACAACGTCTTCGTCTGGGAGACAGGAAATTTTGGAATCTGGTAACCGCCAGAGGGCTTTCCAGGTAGTAATTTTGGATTCTGGTAATCTAGTTGTGATGGAGAGCAGTGACAATGGTGTTTTGTGGGAGAGCTTCGAAAATCCGGCGGAGACGTGGCTTCCAGGGATGAAGATCCGTTCCGGAGGGATTGTGGGTGTCGAGGAAGGCCCGAACACCGAGAATATCCGAACAGGTGGACTTTAAAAAGTGACCACGAAGACGTGGTGGTTTAGAATGGTTTATAATGATGATAGGGTGGTTTTCCAAAAACCTGTCAATTTGTTGACAGTTTTTCCACAAAAGCTCTTCAGTATTGTATTAACCCATTTATTAATTTAATTAATATATTACATAATATATTTATATTAATGTATACAATATTTTATACATGTATTAATTAAATTAATTAATACATTGTACATTATATATTAATATTTTATTATTTTAATGTATTATTGTATTTTTATATATTTTAATATTGTATTTTTAAGATATTTTTACTTTATTAATATATTATAAGAATTTATTAACATATTAATGTATCTATAGTTTAACAATATATTAATTAATTAATTAATACAATATGTTATTGAGTTATTAACTAATTAACCTTACATTAATACATTATATTATACATTAATGTATTGATAATTTAATTTATACATTACATTAATATATTAATTAATCAATCTATTAATACTTAATATATTAATTTATTTAATATTAATACATCAATTAGTTAATAGATTATTAATATAATAGTTCATTTATGTAATCATAGAAAAAATCATTTTACAGAAAAAAGATTTATTAAAAAAAACTTCAAATCAAAATTTAAAGAAAAAATGTGGTGTGATAAAGAGTTAGAGGAAAAAAGAAAATTAAGGTATTATAAACATGTAATCAACCCTAATCTAGAATATCAAAATTATCTAACAAATTTTCACGAGCTCCATAGTGACACTAGGCATTGGTCAATTCCTAAAACGCCATGGGATGAAAGAGTGTGTCACCTTTGTGACACTAAGAAGGTTGAAGATGAAAAGCATTTTCTCTTAGATTGTCCAGCCTATACCCATATTAGATCTCATTTTCAAAATATTTATCACACTACCAACCTTCCTAACATGTTAACTCAACAAAAGTATGGTGATCTTGGAAAGCTTCTCTTAATTTTTTTCGAGCACAGAAACAAAATTCTAAAGAATCACAAGTAATCACTTACCCTCTTAAGATCCGATAGACCAATTCATCAATATCACATTAATGTATTTATACACTTATACATTTTTGCATTACTAATGTATTACTTTATAATTTATTTAGTAATATTGTGATTCAATACATTAATGTAATGTTTAAATTTAAGTGTTAATACATTAATAAAGATAAATAGTAATAATTAATTTAACATAGTATAAATGATAAATTTAATGTATTAATACTTTTTTAGTATATTAATAATTTATTAATGTATTTTTAATATATTACTTTACTAAAGTAGCAAATTGTGTTAATGTATTAATGATTATTGAATTAATGTATATATGGCTATTGATTATTGAATTAATGTATATATGGCTATTGTGTTAATGAATTGATACTTTAATATAAAAATGTAATATATTACTGTTTTTATATTTATATAATAATATTCTAAAATAGTTTAATGTATTTTTACTTTATTATTATATTAATAGTTTAAAGATATATTATTTAGTATTGTAAATTAACTTATTTATTAATTTTATTAATACATTACATTATACATTTATAAATAATTTAATTTATACATTACATTAATTAAATCATGTACTTTACATTATTATTAATCAATTAATACATTTTTTGCCAGAGAAAATTGCACATTATATTCATAATAATATAATCATTTTACATTGTTGTTGAAACATATAGCAATAGTTCTCATTTTAAAAGAAAAAACAAAAAGTGGGGGCAGGCTTTAAGTTATGTTTGATCCAAACCGTTCGTACAAATTAAAAAAAAATCATCAGACTAGAAACTTCTAGTTCTATAATAGGAGCATGCTAGTGGAGAGATACCCATCAATAGGCCCAAAAAAGAGAAGAAACATAAGAGACTCTTAGCAGTCATTGCAAATTTAAACGGAGTATTGGTCCCTCGTGACCTTCAAGCCAATGACTGTAAGCAATATGTCCTTGAGACGTGTAAAAAGCCTTCTTTGATAAGCTATCATCCACCTTATTTCTTTCTCTGTAAATATGTGCAAATGTAACAGACCTGAAAAAAGTAAAGAGAGCATAGATTTTGTCTTTCTATCCATCAATATTAACCACATTTATCGAACCATTACCATTTACCCAATTGATGACGATCTTGGAATCCCCCATCATATGAAAGTCGATAATACAAAGTCTTGAGGCAAGAATTAAGGTCACCCAAGCTCCCATGAGCTCTGCCCTAGTATTTGTTCCTCTTACATAGTTTAGAGTCCATATGTACTCAAAGAGATCATCTATCTTAAGAACACCTCCAACACCACATAGATTGCCATGTTTTTTAGAAGCACCATCAAACCAGGCATGGGCTTTATCTACAGGAAGATTGGTAGGTAAAATCCTTGGAGAAGGATCAAGATGATTTATGCACATAGAGCCCGCAGAACCTGTAGCAAGGTAAACAATTCTCTCCACCAATGGGGGTCTATCCTCAAAGATTGTCTTATTCCTATCCTTTCAAATATATTGTGCAGGGAGAGCTTTTATAAAATAATTCTATAAAGCCCAGTTTTGGAAACAATCATTAACTGTATTGCCAATCCATCCATTAGTCATTTTTAAAGAAATTTTAACTCTCCCAAATTGAAACAATAAATGAATGGCTAACAAAGAGATGTTTGTTGGATTCTCCTTTTCTTTACACACAAAACATAAACCAAGACCACACCATCCTCTTTTCTGCAAATTTTTCCGGGCAAGTATTTTGTTTTCCAATAAGAGCCAGCAAAAAAGTTTTAGTTTCAAGGGGCATTCCCATTTCCATAAACGCTTTCTCCATACCCCTTCATTATAACTCCACAATTTGTTTGCAAGAGCATTGTAAACATTCTTAACTCAGATAAGGCCAGATCTATCTCCTCTTATCCACATAAGTTCATCCCTCCTCTTAGTTAGGACAATACCTAAGTCAAGTAAGAGCCTTCTAAAACTCTCCCATTCTAGATCAAGATCCTCCCACAATCCCAACTCGGTACTGCTAACCCAGTTCTGTCCCAATAAACCAACAGAAATGGATCGACTCACCTGGTATAAGAAATACATCTGCTTTCTATTTAGTTCTAGTACCAGATCCAAAAAAAGAAAGGAATTATGTCCCATACCAAGAATATCATATCTCACGATAATAATTAAGTGCCCCGATCCTGGCTTCCAAAACAACCAATGTAGAATGACTGGTAATGTATTTAAAATGTTTTTCCAAGACTGTGAGCCATATGATGTATACCCTACAGCCGACCACAACCAAGATACCACAAGAACATGAGGGTAATACTTATATTTAATTACTCGATGCCAAATGTCTGGTTTAATCAATGCATGCCACAGAGTGTTCATTGCTAGAGCTTTATAGAATACAAAAATATTTCGTAGACCCCAGCCGCCAAGTTGTTTTGATTTGGAAATTGTATGCCATCTACATAGATTGTAACGACGCTTGTTTTTAATCCCAAACCAGAGAAAATAAAAACTTAGCCTATGGATTTTGTGGAGCACCGAAAGCGATATATGGGCAAGAGTCATCCAATAAACTGAAATACTCTCGAGCATCACTTTTATTAGAACATAGCGCCCTCCAAGAGTAAGCCACTTATTACACCAATGATTAATCCTGGTCTCAAACTTGTCTATTAACCATTGCCAATCCTCCGATTATAGCTTTCAGATTTCAGGAAGTAACCCAAATACTTAAAACCCAAAACAAGATCTTTACAAGGATAACGGAGAAATTCTTTTATACTCTGAAGGTTTTCTAGATCAACACCCAAGTGAAAAACAATGTATTTTTTCATATTTATAACCAATCCCGAGGCCTGGCAAAACACATGTAGTATCTCTTGAATTAATTCTCATTCAGGTGAGGACGCTTTAGACATAATTAGAATGTCATCAACAAATAAAATATGGAGAATCTTAATCAATATGGACACCTTAATCCTCGTAAGTAGACCATCATTTTGTGCTTTCTTTAAAGAAAGGCTAATACCTTCCATGACAAGTATAAAAAGTAATGGAGAAAGCAGAAATCCTTGTCTTATGCCTCTATTTCTCTTGAAAAACTTGGTGGCCTCACCGTTGATTAGAGTAGCATAGAAAGTGAAGACGACACAATCCATAATCCAGTTTGTGGTGTTGATCCCAAAGCCACTTTGAAGAAGGATTAACCTCAAGAAATCACAGTTAGTACAGTCATACGCCTTCCTGAAGTCAAGTTTCAGTAGAATATCTTGTAACTTTTTTGACTTGATGCTATGAAGACACTCCTGCACAGTACCGATCACATCCAATATTTGCCTTCCTTTGAGGAAGCCTAATTGTTCCTCTGAGAGAAACCGAGAAAGAATAGGCCCGAGTCTCTTTGTTATGACTTTTTCTATGATTTTGTTACAAAGGTTATAGAGAGAGATTGGTCGAAAATAATTGAAATAGGAGGGTTTGTTGACCTTTGGAATCAAAGCCAAAAAAGTGGAATTGATTGAAGTGATTACCTCCCCTCTAAATCTCATCTCCTCTACCATATTAACCAAGTCTTGTCCAACTAAATCAAAGAAAGAGTGGAAATATTCTACTGTCCAACCATCAGGACCAGAGCTTTTGTCTTTGGTAAAGTCTTTAAGAATAACAAATAGTTCATCATTTGTTACCTCCTTTTTTAAGTTCTGAACATCAACTTCATTTACAAAAGTCGGAAATAACTTGACAGAGTCGATCTGCTCTTCTAAATTGATTTGGCTTATATCACTGAAGAACGACTTGAAATACATGATTGCTTCATCCTTGATGGCTTGTTGACTAGTATGAGTTTCCCCCAATTCATCTTTTATATCCCAAATAAATTTCTTATTCCTTCTATAGATGGAGAAAAGATGAAAGAACTTTGTGTTCTTATATCCACTCTTAATCCAGATCGCCCGACTCTTTTGACGCCATCTTTCTTCATCCGCCAACAATAATCACTTCCTCTCAGATTCATGTTTAGACAGAGTAATTGCATCTTCCACCGTTGATATTCCCAGAGTCAATTGTTTGTACCTGTAATCAATGGCCTCTTCAATATTAATCAAATCAGACTGATCCCACTGACGCTTCTCTTTAGCCCACACTTTGACTCTATATTTTAAGAGCAATAGTTTCCCAACCAAGCGTCTCTGAGATCCTGCAATAAGAAGATGCCTCAAATCATTCCAGACCTGTTGTACAATCCCCACAAAGGAGTCATCATTCACCCAATCAGGGTTCAATTTAAAAGGAAAGGAAATGGCCAGGTAACCAGCCCCAAACTCTAAAAACAAAGGAGCATGATCTGCCAAGTAAGGATACTGAACCCAGGTTCTAAACCTCTGAGTATTTTTTAAAATATCCTCTGCAATATATATTCGGTCAAGTCGTTTTTCAATGTTGTCATCAATAGCTCTACTGTTTCGCCAAGTAGGCACAATATCCACCGGTACAAGGTCAACTAAACAGTTCTTTTGAAAACGTGATTTGTAATAACCTGCCAAAGGGTCAGATAAAGATGAATTTCCCCAAACTTCCTCGGGGAAAGTAGTAAAATTTAGATTGCTAGCCATAATTAAATATATGTGTCTTAACAAACCAGAGCCATCCAACACTTCCCAAAAAGCTCTGCGATCCTGATAGGGTCCATAAACATTAAGGATAACTTCATGTTATACAATAGAGAAGTGCCTGACAAAAAAATCCCACTAATCCTTAAATAAGGCACAAGATATGATCTTCCAAAGAAGGATATATACAGGAGAAGGTGACCATGCAAGCCATAGCTCGACTTTTGACCAAAACTCTCCTTAGGGGCGCAAATCTGAACAGGGGAGCACCATTAGTTTGGGTGACCAAGCAAGTGGGGATCCAGACCGGGGTGACCCGAGAGTGGCCAAGAGGTTTTGGTGATCTCAGAGTGACCTCTGGGGATTAGTGGGAGAAGCCTAGTGCAGCCATGGAAGAGGGCGCGCTCACTTCATTCCCACAAAGAAGAAACCAACAAGGGCGCAAACCCCAGTTGGTGTGCCCTCCCTTCTGCCTCAGAAAACTCGAAGGAAATGATTTTCTCCCTGAGAGAGTGGCTAGATAATGAGATAATATTTCTCTTAGAGGTGGAAGCATGGCAAACCAAGTCACCAAAAGGTAGCCATGAAGGAAGGCGCACTGGTTATTCTTCAGAAAACCCTAGAAACAAAATTGTCGTGAATGTAAAATGCAAACTCAGAAAAGAAAACAACCAAGACACATAGCTTCAGAAGAAAAGGTAAGAATGATTTATTTTAGTCCTACCTTATATACCAAGGGAACCATTTATTTCACATATATTTAATTCATCATCAAAAGGTGAAGAAGTGTTGCACCTAGGTGATTGACTTGTGCGCCCTAGGTGGCCTCCTTGGCCCAATTCCTCCCTGTTTAGATCTGGAAGTGTCCCAGCTTCCATGAGAAGATTGGGAAACTTGTTTTGAAATACATCAGTTGTGATCCACTTTGCCTAAGCTAGAGTTTGGCCTTGGAGGGATACCAGATATGAAGTGTAAGTCTGGTGTCTTGTAGAGCAACTTCGAGTGTCCAATATAGTGTCTTTTGCCAATGGGAGTTGGAAATCGGGAATTTTTTCCACTGGATGAGTGATGGTGACTATTTCTTCCAAGAAGGAAGGCTCAAACAATTTTAAGTGATTTACATTAATGACATTGTGGATTCCCAGTTGTGGTGGCAAATCCAACCTATATGCATTTTCTCCAATCTTGTCGAGTATTGTATACGGACCATATCTGATTGGCAGAAGCTTGTGATGGTGGCCTTTTAAGCGCTTCTTATCCAAATGTAACCAGACTTGATCCCCTGTTTGAAAGGCCATGAAGGTTCTTTGTTTTCCATGGTGTTGCTTGGCATGATCTTGGGTTGCTTTGAGTGTTGATGTGACTACATTATGGTGTTGTGCAATTTGTTGGAGAAATCGTTGAGCTGACAATTGTTCCTGCTATTGATGGAAGGTACCTTGAGGAGACCAAGTGAGTGGAATATTAGTTGGAGATGCTAGTTGGAATCCCAATAAGACTTCAAAAGGTGAAAAGCCTATAGAAGAATGTGTTTCCTTGTTGTAGCTATGCTGGCGAATGTGTAAGTAATTGTCCCATTGTTTGTTGTGCCCAAAGTGAGTTCGGAGAGCATGCACCAAGACTCTGTTAACGACCTCTATTTGGCCATCCATTTGAGGATGGAATGAAGTAGAAAACTTGAGGTGGCACCCCAATAGCGCCCATATGGTCTTCCAAAATGTACCGAGGAAGCGAGAATCTTTGTCTGAGATAATACTGCTTGGGAGGCCAAAATGGGTTGAAGCATGTGCTTCCCTGGTGAACAAGAGGCGTTCTTCTGAGTGTGGAACGAATAGAAAAAACAACTTATATAGCCACTCATCCCGAATAGTGTAGTCTAGGAAGGGGGTCTGATTGATCACTATGGGGCTTTGCAAAGCTTCCCAAATATCTCGAAAGTCGGTGTCAATAGCATATTGATCTTTCCATGTGTCATAAGTAGCACAACGTACTTCTAGAATGGAAAGAACTGGAGTAGGAGGTTGACTTAGCAAATCAACCATTTTATTAGAAGTGCCTTTCTTGTATCTGATGACTAAGTGAAATTGTTGAATGTAGGAAGCCCATTTAAGGTGCCTTTGTTCCTAAATCTTCGATTGAGAGTTGATGAAAATCAAAGGGTGGTGGTTGGTATGCAGAATGGTTTCTTTACACAACAAATAATGCCTCCATTGTTTGAGTGCTTGCACCAGACTATAAAATTCCTTGTCATAGGTACTATAATTTTTCTTTGCCTCAGATAGGGTTTCAGAGTGGTAAGCAATGGGGTGTCCTCCCTGTTTAAGTATGGCACCAATAGCATATTGTGAGGCATCAGACTCAATCTCAAAGGGTTGGGAGAGGTATGGCAGATGTAAAACAGGGGATGAGAAGAGGGCGTCTTTGAGGTGAGCAAAGTGAGTAGTTTCTTCTTTGGTCCAGATGAATGTAGAAGAAGTATTTGAGAGATGATGCAAAGGTCAAGCAAGATTTGAAAAAGAGGGAATGAACTTACGATAGAAATTTATGCCACCCAAAAAGATTTTCAACTCCTTAGCTGAAGAAGGTAGAGGCCATTGTTTCAATGCTTGGATGCGAGCTAGATCTGGTTGAATAACCTCTGAGTTGACCACAAAGCCGAGATAGGGGACTGAAGTCTGACCAAAATATGATTTCTTCTCTTTGACTTACAACTTGTGTTCTTGGAGAATTTGGAGAACTTGTTGGACATGTTGCATGTGAGTGTCCCATGTTCAAGTGAAGATGAGAATGTCATCTAAGTAGATGACCACAAATCGACCCAAATGTACTATGAAGATGTCATTGATGAGCCTCATGAAAGTTGTTGGGGCGTTGGTGAGACTGAAAGGCATGACTTTCCACTCAAAAAGACCAAATTTGGTCTTGAATGTTGTTTTCCAAACATCATCTGGGTTCATTCGAACTTGATGGTAGTCAGCTGTCAAATACAATTTAGTAAACCACTTAGCTCCTTGGAGGGTGTCGAGTAGTTCCTCAATTCGGGGAAGGGGGTAACGGTTTTTTATCGTGGCTTTGTTCAAGGCTCAATAATCAGTGACAAGGTGCATTTATGAGGTATCTCGTTTAGGGATGAAAAAGGCGGCAGAAGCACAGGGAGAAGATGAAGGTTGGATGTGGCCAGAGTTGATGAGGTCGGTCAGTTGTCTTTCCATTTCCCCTGTTTCTGTTGGGGCCAACTGGTAAGTAGGGGCATTAGGTAAGGAAAATTCGGGGATCAGATGAATGGAATGGTCAATGTGGCGGGAGGGGGGAAGTCCCTCCGGAGGTTGAAATACCTCTACGAAATCATGGAGGAGGTGAGTCATAGTTTCAGGAACAGAGTGTGTTGTTATTGGGCGCACCAAACATAGAGAGACACATTGATTTAAGTGTACATGTGGGACTTGTTCTTTGGTAGAAGGGGGTTTGGGTTTTGTTGCAGCTAAGATATAAGTGTGGCCTTCTTTGGTAATTTTGTACTGGCGGGATTTGGCTAGATAGATAGCATTTCTTTGGGTTTGGTATGGGATACCAAGCAGTAAATCCGCACAATCCAAGGGGGAGACATCACAGAGGATAGTATCCTTGAATTGGCCTATGGAGAAAGTGACTAGACAACGCTTGGAAACTAGGAGGCAGGGGCCATCCTTTTGGACCCATCCGAGTTTATAGGGTTGCAGATGTGGAGTGGTGACAAGATTAAGGCGGTTGACAAGGGCTTGAGACACCAAATGTTTCTAGCTTCCATTGTCCATAATCAATAAAGCCAAGGCATTTTTGATTTGGCAGTTATGGGTGAAGAGGGGTTGGGTGGATGCGTTCGAATCTTCATGGGTCATTAGAATCAATGAGGGATATACTTTTGTGGGATTTTCCAGAGGAACTTCTTCTGTATCTTCTACTTGGGAAGGTGTAATGAGATCAGTGAGTAGAGTTTTGTTGGTTTTTAGATTTTGGAGGATTCAACAATCTAATGAATTGTGTGAAGTAGTTTTGTGGAATGAGCGCCAGAATGTCCTTGTAGTTGTATTGGGTGTGGGGTTTTGAGTCTGAGGAGGTGGAAAGAGGGCTGAGGGATGGGAGCTATATGGTTGAGAGGCGTGGGGGTTGGTGTAAGGGCGGGACTGAGGAATACGGCCTCTAGGAGCGACTTTCCTTTCTATATCCAAAGATCTCTGAAATGTTTTATATAAAGTTGGATTTTCAAACAACTCTACTTCTCGACGGAATTGAATTAATAAACCAGCCACAAATTTTAATATGAGTGCCTCTTTCAGATCTGGAACATGAAGTAAGAGGTGCATCTTGTAGAAGAAGTCTGTGTAGCCTTTCACTCCTTGTGAAGGAAGTTGTCAAAGTTGGTGTCATTTGATCCATAAGGATTGCACATACCCAGGTGGGTAGAAGCGATTTCTCAAAGCTTCGGAAAGTTTAGCCTAGGTTTTGATGGGTTGTGAAGTAGAGGATTTTGGAGCATCCCCAATCTCTATCACAAATATGGTCTTCTCTTTCTCTATATCCCACCAAGTTTGTGCCAGTCCTTCTAATTGCAAAGCAACAATCTGGAGTTTTATTTCCTTGGTAAGGCTTGGACATGTATTGAAATAGGTGGATGGGCTATGGATCAAAGAATCCACCATTTCACCATTCATTTTCCCAGTAAAATTGGGTAGTTGGATTCGAGTGTCCAACTGGAATGGATCTGGATTGTTTTGTTGTTGCATTCTGAGCAGCTCATTGAGGACAGAGGCAAGATCTTGGACGGGATTTGATGTGTTGGAATTTGAGTCGACTACCAAAGGATCTTTGCGTGGAGGCATTGTGAGGTCAGTTGAAGAGAAATGGTGCCCCTAGGTTGCAATGATGAATAGAGGACTTTGTTTTGAGAACAAAGGACTCAAAACCCTGAGGCAACAGAGCTTGAATTGGTCTAGAGGGAGAGATCTGTATTGTTTTAGATCTGTGGAGCTCTTCTCTGTGGAAATGGAGATGTGAGCGCCCTTGGGGATCATTATATCTGTGGATCTTCTTGCATAAAATGGAAACCCTGGAATGGGCAAACTCTGGATTATTTCATGAAAACCCAAATAAAAGAAAATTGGCTCAATCTTCAAGATCAGAAGCTTTTCCATGGATCTTGAGGCTCTGATACCAATTGATCTTCCCAAGAAGGAAATCTATAGAAGAAGGTGACAACACAAGCCATATCTCAGCTTCTGACCAAAAACTCTCCTCAGGCACGCAAATCTGAACAGGGGCGCACCATTAGTTTGGGTGACCAAGCAAATGGGGATCTAGAGCAGGGTGACTTGAGAGTGGCCAAGAGGTTTTGGCGATCTCAGAGTGACCTCCGAGGATTAGTGGGAGAAGCCTAGTGCAGCCATGGAAGAGGGCACACTCACTTCATTCCCACAAAGAAGAAACCAGCAAGGGCGCAAACCCCAGTTGGTGCGCCCTCCCTTCTGCCTCGGAAAACTCGAAGGAAATGATTTGCTCCCTGAGAAAGTGGATAGATAGTGAGATAAGTTTTCTCTCAAAGGTGGAAGCATGGAAAATGGAGTCACTAGGAGGAAACCATGAAGGAAGGCGCACTGGTTATTCTTCAGAAAACCCTAAAAACAAAATTGTCGTGAATGTAAAATGCAAACTCAGAAAAGAAAACAACCAAGACACATAGCTTCAGAAGAAAAGGTAAGACTGATTTATTTTAGTCCCAGTTCACCTTATATACCAAGGGAACCATTTATTTTACATATATTTAATTCGTCATCAAAAGGTGAAAAAGTGTTGCGCCTGGGTGGTTGACTTGTGTGCCCTAGGTGGCCTCCTTGGCCCAAGATAAAAAAAAAATCCGATCCCAAGAAACCAAAAGACTGCCTGAGGTCCCAATAGCACTAACAACACATACACACCAGTCAGGTTTGATCTTGTTCATGAAATACCTAGCTTTTTATGTGGACACCAACGTTTCTTGAAGGAAAATGAGATTTGGAGAATATTTACACACGATTCTACGAAAGGAGGCCAATTTCAGGGGTCCTCCTACCCCTCTAATATTAAGGGTGAGGAGGATCATGGTTTAACCCTGGCCTGGTATCTCATGCCTATAATCTCCCTTTGATCAGATAAATTAATTGGAAGAGTATCTGGAGTGTAGCTACAATCCCCCGCCTTCCGTCGGGCACTTCTAGTTTTTATAGGTGAGACTTCAAAACCCAACCCCCGTGACCATGCAAGGTCAACGACAGTCAATGAGCCACTTTGTTTTGGTGCCTCTGAGACCCCAAGATATCTCTGTCTATCCAATGGGGCATTGCCCATGAAATTCGTTAAAGGGAGAGGATTAGAGGCCTGAGCAAGAGGAGTGATTAAGTGAGTTAACATTCTGTCCAAAACAAAATCACTAATTGTCAACTCGCTATAACCTGAAACTAAAACTGAATCATCATCCCCACCTAGTTGACTAGGTAAACTGGTAGTGTCCCCTCCTATGGTCATAACCTTAGCAAGGCTTCTAAAAATTTCCCCAGCCAACTCAGACAAGACAGGTTCAGTCAAGGTAGTTTTATCGCTAGCTTGTTCATTCCCGACAGTTTGTTCAGGGAAGAGAATATTATTTAAATGATCTTTCTCTAAGGAAGATAAATATAAATATAGCTTAGGGGTGAAATCACAGAGGTGGGTTACACTTTCGTGACAATCAGGTCTCCAAAATTCCGAAAAACATTTTTTCGGCCGAACTAATAATATTTTTCGGCCGAAAGATATTGTTCTCGGCCGAACTATTTTTTGGCCAAAAAAATAAACGTCAAATTGAACGGTGCAATAACCGCCCCCTTGATTTGCGTGTACAAATTTGGTCGACCGGATATTTTCTTTCCGACAATCCTTTTTCGGCCAAAAAATTGTTCGGATGAACTATTTTTCGGCCAAAAGATAGTTTGTCCGAACAAATTTTCAGCCGAAAATTTGTTTAGCCGAACTATCTTTCGGTCGAAAGATTGTTTATATATTAACCACACATCGATATTGAAACCTTTTAGAAATTTGTTGTCGTTTGTTGTCGTTGTTGTGAGCTCGTGTGTGAGGAGGTTGCACATCTGAGGTCGCCGGGAGGTCGTGAGTGCAGGGGTCGCCGAGAGGTCGTGAGCGCAGGGGTCGTCATTGCATTTGCGAGCATGGACGCAGCAAACAACAGGTAAGTTTCTATACATTTAATCTCATATAGGTTTTAAAATATATGTTTTAAATGTACATTTTTGTATTTTATCGCTACAAAATTTCAGAGTACAATCTCCAATTTTACCACTTACACGATTCTCTAGATCTGGCCAAAGTCTCCAGAGTCGTAGTCGCCCCAAAATAGTGTCCAAAACCATCTCAAAAACCATTTCTCTGGCTTAAATTCGACTAGACTAGTGTGGAAAAACCTTCTCCTGTCAATGTTGTAGTTTTCATGGACAGTCTCTGCTAGATTTTAATGTTTAAAGGCATGCAGTTTTCATGAACACTCTCTGCTATATTTTAATGTTTAGTTAATATGTATATACATGTATACTTTTTTAATTATGATGTCTAAGATTAAGAATGTTGTAGTTTTCATGGACAGTCTCTACTATATTTTAATGTTTAAAGGCATGCAGTTTTCATGAACACTCTCTGCTATATTTTAATGTTTAGTT
>JZKD02S0170450.1:11586-23107 GCA_000966675.3 Picea glauca | reverse complement strand
CTATAGGTTTTATTTATGAGGGCATGGATCATTGCAAGGAAGCCATTGCAACTGCTTTTGATAATGTGGAAGCTAATTACCAGGAGATATGGGAGGTAATTGATCGAAGATGGAATATTAGGCATAGTCATTTACATGCAACATGTTGCTATTTAGACCCTAGATTGTTTGGAATATCAAGACATCAGGATGACAAAGTCATGAGTGGACTTTATGAGGCTATTGACAAGCTACTTCCAGATCTATCAATTGCATATTTTGTTAGATCTCATCTCAGAGCATATAGATTAAAAGAAGGGGCATTTGGAACCAAAACAACAAAGTATGATAGGACTAAAGTTGTTGGAGCAATATGGTGGGAATTTTATGGATAAGGTTCCCCATAATTKCAAAATTTTGCAAACTGTGTCTYGAGCCAGAAATCAAGTGCATCAACTTGTGAAATGAATTGGAGTTCCTTTAATGATATTCATTCCAAGAAAATAAATAGATTATTATCTGGAAAATTAGAAGATCTTGTTTATGTTCGTAGTAAATTGCAGTTGGATTTAAAGAATGTGTCTAAAGACTCATCCAGTTCTTCCACTCCATGGCTCGGTCCTATTCTAGATGCACCAGAAGATGGAGATGATATTTGTATTAAGAGTGATAGAGCCTCAACTAGTGTTGAATTCAGTGGTGATCATGATTCTAGTGGTTTTACTGCCCCTATTTCTCTTGATGACATAGAGCTTTTGGATGTAACAAGTAGGCCACAGGAACATCAAGAATAAAACTTGTGTTCTTTTTCTAGTTTTATTTTTGCACGTTGACTTTTTAAAATCTTTTTAATGTTATGTCCATGTCTTTAATGCTATGTTTCAAACTTTCATGAACATATTTTTAGCTTTTTAACAAGACAATGTGTTTTTAAAATATATGTGTTTCATGATTAATCATGTTGGTATGCTATTTTCATTTCTATTAGATGTATGATAAACTTATAATAAGAGTATTGAATATATTTTTTTTATTTTTTCAAATTTTGTACTATGTCAAACTTAATGCCGATTTTATCCCCAAAAATTTGACTGTCAAATTTTTGGCAAACTTCAAGCTCGCTGAACTCGAACACCAACACGAACAAGGTGACTAAGATTATATATATATATATGTGTGTGTGTGTGTGTGTGTGTGTGTGTGGTAATTATATAAAAAATTAAAAAAAAAAAATTATATATGTAAANATATATATATATATATATATGGTAATTATATAAAAATTAAAAAAAATAAAATTATATATGTAAAGTACCTTGATTAAAAAAAAATGGTTTAGGTTATACAAAAGGGGGGCTATATATATGAAATCCTAATAAAATAGGCATAAAATAAATGGTAAATGGTTATATATGTAGTCGTTTTTGAGATGGTCATATATATTTCATTGTTAATTACAAAATAGGAAGTGGTAAATAAATTTCTAAAATAGTAGGATAACTAAGATTAATGTATTGAATAATACACAGGGGAAATTAAGGTATTACAATGACATATAACCACAATTTCCTAAAGGTGATTAATAAAAGTGTCAGGTGTTGATATAGGATAGGGTTAAACACTTGATTATTGAAGTATGTTACCATAATTGGTGGGTATCCTGCATGCTAGCACAATTAGGAAGGTGAGGGAGTTAGAGACTCACCTGGAGAAAGTTACCAAGATTAGATTCTTAAAACCTAACCTTTAGCCATTTAACGTATGTAATTAATTGTTTTTACAGACAAGTATAAAGAAACTTATGCCTAAACCTTACGTTTGAAAATATAAGTTGAGTAAAACGTTGAATTCCTTAAACCCTTTGCTAAGAAGATCTTGTAGAATTCAGATTCAATCAATCAAGATGGTTAGGACCTCGGGAAATTGAGGTCGAGGGGAACTATCACAAGGACCACCGATACCAGTACCACCACCACCATCGCTTGAGCTATCTCTCATCTTGTGTTCCTTAGAGGATATTAATGAGACATTAAATGGATGCCAATCAATGTATGTCAAAGTGTAACCCACACCATCTGGAGTGGGTAACCCTAAAGCTTTGAGGGACTCATAGGGAGGGCCTCCACCAGGGGATATCACGAGACAACTAAAAAAAATCAAACTCCCAAAGTTTGTTAGGGGACATGCAAGTGAATGCGCAGAGGCATGCTTGGAAGGAATGACAATATTTTTTTCCTTGAGAGACTATGATTCCACATCAAAGAAACGATAAATATCTTTCAGTTGAGGGACTATGCCTTGAGTTGGTGGGGTAATATGGAGAGGTAGTTGAACCATACCCGACACACTGTGTCTTGGTATCTTTTTGAGGAAAGTTTCCGAAGAAAATATTTACCCGCTTACTATGAGGAGCAACAGGTAGGAGCATTTCATGCCCTAATTCAGGGAAACCGAACTAGGGAAGAGTATGAAATTAGATTCATGAAGTTATTAAAGTATGTCTCATATATGGATATCAGCCAATGCCAAGAAGAATGTTTTGTGTATGGGTTAAAACCTAATATAAGGGTCATGGTGTGGATGTGGAAACCATCGTCAGTAGCTGAAGCATTGGAAAATGATCATTACGTAGAAGAGCATATGAGCTTACATGAAGGTATGAGATAAAATATTCCACATTCATATGGATTCGGGGGGGAGGACCCTAGGACCTTCTCCTAGAGAGAAATCTCTAGGCCACCTCCTTATGGGAATATAGTCACACCTAAAACAATTTCAATATGTATATCAANACGTCATCATGTGCATTCAAGGCTGAAGAGAGGCACAACCCTCGTCTTCAATTTTGAATTTGAATGTAATTTAATGCTTTAGGTTGTTGATCCATGGAGTTGTGCCTTTGCACATGCATTAGAGTAGGTAGGCTTTTAATGTTTGTAAGGCTGAGATCTAGATCTGATTTGTGGACTAGACAGCCCATTCAATGTAATTGAATAGGGTAGGTGAGTGTGGAGGGAAGAGCTCGAAAAGCCATCTCATGTAAAAGATCAATTTCGATCTCATTTTGAGAGTGGTAAGAGATGAGAAGGAGCTGAGACTTTGATATAGTTCATGCTCAAGAACACCTTCTACAAACAGGTATTTTCCATTTTAATACAAATAGCAATTTTTCCTGCATATTTCCTGTGTTGAATGAATGTCTATGTGTGTTCAATTTATGCTGTAAACGTATATTAGACATTTCCAGGGAGTTTTTTTGATTTCAGGCTTGAGAGGTTCTTTGTGGTTTCATGCCAGGAGGGCATGACAGAGTACTACAGTCTCTGGATACCAGTGCATAGACACACTTTTGAACTCTGCAAAATCAGACAAAGATGTGCTAGGAGGGCATAGTAGCTGAAATCAACAATTCAGAGGAAGGCCTTTGAGGTTATTGAACACCTCAGGAGGCAAGGCTGTGGAGAACACAGTTGTAGACAGAATCTTTGAGGAGTTCTGTAAAAATCTGCCAGGTGGGCATTGAGAAGGTGTAAGGGAGTACATAGAGGAACTCTTTTGTGAGTTCAAAAGAAGACAGAATATCAGTTGGGAGCTCTGTATAACTGTGCCAGGAGGGCATTGAGACAGTGTGCAGATAGGCACAGAGAGGAAAAGAACTCTTTGAGTTCGGAAAAATAGAAGAAGAGTCCACTGAAGGATCTTCATAGGGTTGTTGAACACCCTGAAACACTCAGCAAGAGGTTTCTTGAGTAGGGGATAGCCAGGAGGGCATCCAAATTCTCCATCTGTAGGAGAAAGGAAGAAGGATTCATTTCCTTAAGGTATAAGTATTGGAGAAGCTCAAAAGAGTATCACTTTGTGTGAAAAGACTCTGTAGAGGCACAGAAGGCATGGAATCCCTTGAGAATTCGAGAGAAAAAGCTTGGGAGAAGCAACATTCTTATACGCGCAGGCAGGACTCAAGTTGCAGAGTTCGCAGACAAAGGAGGACAAAGGTCAAGGCCTTTGAACATTCGAAATTCTTCCAAGACTGGAAGAAAAGCGCTAAATCTCAAGAGGAGCCATAGTTTTCATAGGATCAGTCGAGAAATTATGAGCCCTTGGATAAGATTTCATGTCTAGGGAGTAGCCGGAGGAGAGCAAGAGCTGAAGAGATTCTGAGCCGTTGGATCCCGTTCAGAATCGCCGACAGTCGTTAGATCTGTCGAGAGTTGCATGAGGGTTAGACCTCATGCATAGAGCAACAGAGAGAAATTCCCGAAAGGGGTGATATCGGGATATCGACATTCGAGAGTTCGGGGGTCCCGAGGATGAAATTCCGGGAACTCGACATCAAAAGTAGCGAAGTCCCAAGGAAATCTGAGCCTTTCATCTGAGAGTGGACATGTGTCATGAGAACCTCTCTATCGGGGACTTAGACTTCGGGGTTTAGAGAAGGAAGTCCATCGACTTCGCGAGTGGTGAATTCGTGAGAAGATCGGGACCGTCCATTTGAGGTGGAAAGGTGGCAGAGATCTAGGGATCTCGCGAACTCAGAGGTTCACAAGGTGAGAGCCTAGGATTTGGGTGCTCCAAGTCGCGACTGGCGAAGTCATGAGAGAATAATAGCCATCCATTGGAGGAGGATAAGTGGCAAGGATTAAGGGATCTCACGAACTTGGAGGTTTGCAAGGTAAGGGCCCAAGAGTTGGGTGCTCCAAGTCGTGAAGCCATGAAATCATGAGGAGTAAATATAGTCATTGGATCCAGAGAATGGGAGGATTGTTGGATCAGGAACCCCATCATCTGTCGCACGTTCAAGGGTTTGGAAGTTGAAAGGAGTCATTTTCAACTTCACGAGTAGCGAAGTGCCGAGAGTCGAGCACAAGAGGACACGTGGAAGATCCATAAGGTGGGGCCTGTGTGACAGATAGGTGGACACGCGTCGCCAAGAGGAAAGGAGTCAACACTCCATTGACTTATCGCATCTCAGGGATTCACGAGATAAGAGAACAAGAGTTCGACATTGAAACTCATGAAGTGGCGAGTTGCGAGAAGTGTGAAATGAAAGTCACCCTTCATTGATGACGCAGATGCCACCTCTCTACCTCGACAGAGTCTCTATGTTGACCTCCGGGTCTTAAGGATCGCTCATCTATCTTCCTGAGCCAAAGTGGCTCTTTCAATTCCCAGAATCTCTGTTAAAATTCATTTCACAGGTCCTTCCTTTTCCTTCATGACCCGAATGCGACCGTGAACATTTTCCCCATAGGAAATGCAAACTTTGGGAGTCAGGGTTTCTTAATTCTTGATGTCACGAGAACCACTGTTCTCGTGATCTCTTGATCACTGATCTTCCAATATGTCGATGCACCTCTTTCTTGGCGACTAACCCTCAGGGCTAAGTCTTGGCCCACATGACCACTACACATAAAACCAGGGCTCTATTTTTGGGGTCGTTCAACCCAAGCACTCAAGCTCTCGTCCACTAGACCCCTAAAATGTCGATCCACAAAATGTCAATGCCCCAAAATGATTTAATAGCCTTTATCCCCCATGGCTATTTCCTGGTCCATGTGACCACTATTCACTATGACCACAGTCCTATGTCTTCACAATTTCAGGCTTTCAAATGCCGAAATTCATGGAAACTTTGTCCTCAGGATTCCCGATCCTTCGAATCCTGATTTCCCGATATGACGTCAGCTAGGAAACCCCTTTCGGGATTTTGCGATTCAAATTCTCCAAATGTCTTGTCCTCGGGATTCACGAAACGTCGAATCCCAATAATCCCGATAATCTTGAGCCTTTACCTTTTCGCGATTTTAGGACTTTCGTTCCCAAAATGTCTTTGGGCTCTCATCCTCAAAATCCCCGAAGTTCCGATCCCCGAAACTCTGATATGACATTAGCTAGGAAACCCCTTTCAGGATTTCGCGTTTTAGGTTCTCCCGATGAGAGACTCTTAATCGTCGCTGCTCCTTCACACTCCTGACCTCCAATGTGCCGAAGTGATGTCAGCTGGTCCTTTTTTTTCCTTGATCATGATCAACGACTATGATCGTCCACTAAACCAACGGTCCCTGATCTCTTTCAGGACTTCACAGTTTCAAATGCCGAAATGCTCCGGCATCTTGTCTTTAGGATTCACGAAACGTCGAATCTCGATATGTCAATGGGATCTCCCCTTTCGATATTTTTCCCCGACGCCTTGATTTCTTCCACGTGTCCCCTCAAGATGGATGGTCCACATCCATTTCGCGATTTCATGAAATCAAATGTCGAAATGTCTCGGTATCTTGTCCCTTTGATCCCTGAAATTCTGAATTCAAAATGCTAACATACTCTCAGTATTTGCCACATATCCCAACCGATGGACGGCTCAGATCTATTTCAGGGTTTTCAGCCTGGAGATTCCCGATCTCCTATCCTTAGGACTTCCGATATCCCGATTGTCGAAATCCAGATAAGACAACTCTTTCGGGACTTTCTTCTCCCTGTTCACGAAGGCTTAACTCCCTCGAAACTCCTGTCAGATCCAATGGCTGACAGGTATTTGGATCAAGATCCGATGATCCAAATCCATCCTCCTTGTGTGCCGCTCCTACTACTCCCTGGACGTGAAATTCTCAATGGTCCAGATCCTTTCAGTAGATCTGATGGCAGCTGTTGCTCCTCCCTAGCTTTGGCGCTTTCTTCTGATGCTTGGAAGATTTCTCCAAGACAAAAGGCCTCGACCTTTTCCCTTCCTTTGCGAGCTCCACAATTTTGAGTCCTTGCCTACGTGTATGAAAATGTTGCCTCTCCTAAGATTTATAGACTCTGAAATCCTCCAAAGAGTTCTTCAACCTCTGTGCTCCTTCCATCTATGGCTCCGTGCGCTGAAAACACTACTCCTCCTAAGCTTGTCCTCCGAATCCTCAAGGGATTCTTTGACTTCTGCGCCTCTGCAGAGTCTTCACGCACAAAAAGTGCTATCTCTCCTGAGCTTCTCAAACACTCAGATCTCTAAGGAAATAAATCCTTCTTCCTTTATCCTGTAGATGGAGAATTTGGATGCCCTCCTGGCTATCCTTCACTCAAGCAACCTCTTGTTGAATCCTTTAGGGTGTTCAGCAACCCTGCGAAGATCCCTCAGTGGATTCTTCCTCCAAAATACAGAACTCAACAGAGTTCTCTTCCTGTGCCTGTCTGCACACTATCTCAATGCCCTCCTGGCAGAGTTATACAGAACTCACAACAGAGTTCTTATTTGCACTCTTTTCACCTTCTCAATTCCCACCTGGTAGAGATTTATAGAACTCCTCAAATCTTATGTCTTCTTTTGAACTCACAATAGAGTTCTTCTATGAACTCATTGCACTAGCTCAATGCTCACCTGGTAGAGCTTCACAAAACTCCTCATAGATTCTGCTTGCAACTATGTTCTTCTCCAAACCCTTTCCTCCAAGGTATTCGGAAACCTTGAGGTCTTCCTCTGAGTTGATGATTTCAGGTTATGTGCCCACCTGGCACATCTTTGTCTGACTCCGTAGAGTTCATAAGTGCATCTATGCACTGGTATCCAGAGACCGCAGTACTCTGTCACGCCCTCCTAGCATGAAACCGCAAGGAACCTCCCAAGTCTGAAATCAAAACAACTCCTGCTAATGAACAATCACAACATACATTCACAGCATATAAAGAACACTCACAGACATTCATTCAACACCATAAATATACAGGAAAAACTGTTGTTTATATTAAATGGCAAATGCCTATTTGTACAAGGTGTTCCTGAGCACGACCTATAACAAGGTCTCGACTCCTTCTCTCTTATTCTCTCCTAGCTCTATCATTCTACTAACTCTTCTCAAATGAGATCCAAATTGATCCTTTTCCTGAGGGGGCTCTTCGAGCTCTTCCCTATAACCTACCTACCCTATTCAATTACATTGAATGGTTGTCTAGTCCGTAGATCAAATCTAGAACTCAGCCATTACAAACATTTAAAGGCCTACCCACTCTAATGCTTGCACAAAGGTATGGCTCCATGGATCAATAGCCTACAATATTAATTACATTCAAATTCAAAATTGAAGATGAGGGTTGCACCTCTCTTCAGCCTTGAATGAATGCGCTGACATGGTTCGCTGGTTGGTTGGCTGACGTGGAGAGATGCTCCTACATCACACCCCTCAGCTGCAAAATTCATGAGCTTCTGCTCATGAGCTTCCCATCTCATCTGTTGAAATCCTCTTGGATCCCAAACAAATTTCTGGAGTTGTCTCTTAACTCCATTCCCTTGTTGTTGTTGCTGCTTCTGCACTGCTATTGCTGCTACTACTTCTTTTCTGCTCAGTTTCTCCTCGTTGGAATTCCTTGCTGACCTAATCATCATCTCTCGGATCTCCTTGATCACTTTGTCTAGCTTCTCTCGTGGCTGGCTCTCCCCATGCAGTCTCCTCAGCTGCAAAAATTTTCTACAAATGGGTAGATCACCATGATCTCCCATGCCTTCTCCCTTTGTTTCTTCCAACTTCGCCTGTTGGATGTGCACGCCCTGCACTATCACCCTTCTCTCTAGGGCTTCGATATGTTCACACAGATCAACCAAACAAATGTTGTCTGTTGCTTCTTCTTCTCCTTCTGTAATCTCCTAGGTTACAGTCTTTTTAGTCTCCTGGCTGAAAATATTGAGCCACTCCTCAGAATGCTCATCTTCTTCTTCTGCTTGGGCAGCTTTAGATACCTGCTCCAATTCTTTTTCCCTGATAGTCTCAGTTGGCTACCTTTCTTCTTCTACATCATCGACAACATAGAATTTTGCCTCCCCTGGGTTAAGTGGTAGGAATGTTCCAACTCCCCCAATAATTAGAAGATTCTCTCGATCTTCCTCTTCTGTCAGCTGTAGATGCTGATCCAACCCCATCTTTGAGCTCATCTTCTCTGTCAGCTCCTCGAGCTGATCTAGAATCACCTGCTCATCCCTGCCCACCTGGAAATATGGGATTTTCCTACTACCCTCCTGGTAGTCTGTGAGATCCTATAGCGATCTCAATCCATTGCCCACCTGGAAATTGGGAATTTCATTTCTGCCCTCCTAGCAGTTCTTGAGATCTTCATCTGATCTCCATTCTCTAGCATCCTCACCAAGAATTCTCCCAGTCTCTGGTTCACATATCTGAACCATATCCTCAGGTTTGTCGAGGTTTTCAACATGCCTCAATCAACCTTTTAACAGCCTATGTTGTCTTCTAGTCATCAAATCGTTGACTGGCCAATTTACCTTTGTCTTCATGGGCCATTTGTGTACCCATATTGACCTGGTATTCTGTTGCATCTGCAGTTCAAGATGTTCCATTCTTGCCCTGATGTTGGCAATTTCTTTCCCCCTTTCATCTTTTCTCATCAGCTCTGGACTTTTCCTTCTAGCATATCTATGGCCTTCAGTAGTCATATCGTTGTCTCTGTCTGCTCTCCTAGAAAACCTGTTGCTCACTCCTGCAAACCTGAGTGCTTCAACCTCTTCCTACAGTCCTGCTGACTGTCTTCTCAATTGCTGCCTACCCATGAATAATCACCACAGAGTATTCAACAACCCTGTCTTGTTTTGCCTTCTCCCTCTGCTTGAAATATACAAACAGAGTTCTCGCTATGATGCCACTTTTTGTGTGTTTCAGAGTGCTCTCCTTCTCTGGCTTCCCTTGCCTAAAATATACAAGAAAGAATCAGGCTTTGATACCATAACTGACGCAGAAGCCACCTCTCTGCCTCGACAGAGTCTCTGCGTTAACCTCTCGGTCTTAAGGATATTTCATCTATCTTCCTCAGCCGAAGTGGCTCTTTCGATTCCCACTGGAATCTCTGTTAAAATTCGTTTCATGGGTCCTCCCTTTGCCTTCACGGCTCGAATGAGACCGTAAACATTTTCGCCAGAGGAAATGAAAACTTTGGGTGTCGGGGTTTCTTAATTCTCGATGTCACGAGAACCACTGTTCTCGTGATTTCTTGATCACCGATCTTTCGATATGTCGATGCACCTCTTTCTTGGCGACTAACCCTCAGGGCTAAGTCTTGGCCCACACGACCACTACACATAAAATGACGGCTCTATTTTCAAGGTTGTGAAACCCAAGTGCTCAACCTCTCGTCCACTGGACCCCCAAAATGCCAATCCACAAAACGCCGATGCGCCCAAACACTTTAATAGTCTTTAGCCCCCATAGCTATTTCCTGGTCCATGTGACCACTATTCCCTATGACTATAGTCCTATGTCTTCGCAATTTTGGGCTTTCAAATGCCATAACGCATGGATACTTTGTTCGCAGGATTCCTGATCCTCCGAATCCCGATTTCCCGATATGACGTCAGCTAGGAAACCCCTTTCAGGATTTCGCGATTCAAATGCTCCGAACGTCTTGTCCTCAGGATTCGTGAAATGTCGAATGATGATAATCCTGATAATCCTGAGCCTTTACCTTTTCACGATTTCAGGAATTCCGTTCCCAAAATGTCCTTGGGCCCTCATCCTCGAAATCCCCGAAGTTTTGATCCCCAAAACTCCGATATGATGTCATCTACGAAACCCCTTTCGGGATTTCACGTTTCAGGTTCTCCCGATGTGAGACTCTTCCCCGCCACTACTCCTTCGCACTCCGGACCTCTAATGTGTCGAAGTGACATCAGATGGTCCTTTTTCCACCTTCTTCACGATCAATGGTTGTGATCGTTCGCTAGACCAATGGTCCCTGATCTCTTTCGGGACTTCATAGTTTCAAATGCCGAAATGCTCCGGCATCTTGTCTTTAGGATTCGTGAAACGCTGAATCTCGATATGTCGATGGGATCTCCCCTTTTGGGATTTTTCCTGAAGGCCTCGATTTTTTCCACGCGTCAACTCAATATTGACGGTCCACATCCATTTTGCGATTTCGAAAAATCAAATGCCGAATTGTCCTGGAATCTTGTCCCTTCGATCCCCGAAATTCTGACATGCGAAATGCCAACAGACTCTCAGTCTCTGCCATGTATCCCAACCAATGGACAACTCGGATCTGTTTTGAGGTTTTCAGCCTAGAGATTCCTGATCTCCTGTCCTTAGGACTTCTGATATCTTGATTGCCAAAATCTCGATAAGCCAACTCTTTTGGGACTTTCTTCTCCATGTTCATGAAGGCTTAACTCCCTCGCAACTCCTGTTAGATTCAATGATTGACGGGTATTTGGATCAAGATCCAACGGTCCAGATCCATCCTCCTTGTGCGCCCCTCCTATTGTTCCCTGGACATGAAATTCTCAACGGTCCAGATCCTTTCGGTAGATCCGACGGAAACTGTTGCTCCTCCCGAGATTTGGCGCTTTCTTCCGATGCTTGGAAGATTTATCCAAGACTAAAGGCATCGACCTTTTCCTTTCCTCTGTGAGCTCCACAATTTCGAGTCCTCGCCTACACATATGAAAACGTTGTCTCTGTAAGGTAGCTAGAGAGGTAGTGGGGGGGCCCAGAGGGCCCATAGTGATAATAGTGGAGGTCATTCAATGTAAGGTGGACTAGGTCCACTATATTATTAAATAAGACCC
>JZKD02S0170428.1:0-23108 GCA_000966675.3 Picea glauca | reverse complement strand
TTTTTCAAGGCGTTGAGTACTTTTTCTAAGGATTTTCTATGCTATATTGATATTTGGTTCTTAACATATTCCCTACTGAACATTGATTTGCCATTGAAAACTCCCCCAGTGAGTCTGCTATTTCCATAGCGAAGTTGACCTCATATATGGCTTGTCCATCATACAACACTCTATGTCTTTTGACAGTGGCACCCTCTCTTTGGTGTGTTTCTCTTTTAACTATATCCCTCCTCTTCTTGTTGAAAAATAAGTCGAAAGGGGGCATTTCTTCAATCAAAATAGGAGTAAGACCTTCTATAAATATGACTTCGACATTTGGGTTCCCCTGACTCGACTGTAAAGGTGTTACCGACTTGATAGGACTACCTATCTCGGTGGATGGTTTTTTGAATTTTTCCCTACTATGTTAGTAGCCTATTTATCTGGTGTGGACGGTAGTGTTTCCTACCCTTTTTTAAAAAAGATTCAATTTGAGCTTTAGTTTGATTACCAGGTGAATTTGGTAATGAGGTATTTTCTTTCTATGTCAAAACATCAATTTTCTCCAAACTTTTATGAGTGTCTTTTCCACTGGAACTTCCTGTTTCTAAACCTTGAGTCACAACTTCTTGTGTATATGGAGGTGTCTGGGTTTCTCCCTGTAAGAGTTTAGGTAAACTATTTCTCCTATGTCTTTGGAAATTGTATAACTTGACTAATTTATTTGGAGTCAAAGTTTGGACTCTTCTCAACACCTCTTGGTATGACCTTACTCCCTGGAATATTTCATCCTGTGGGGAATATTCATGCTTGTATCTATTTAGATTGTATAAATCTAGGTGGTTTTCCATGATCTTGTGGGGATCATGCTTCTTGAACTCAATGCCAACCAGCTTAATGTCTTATAGGGTTGCGGTCTCCACTTTTGAGTGGCTAAAACCAAATAATGAGAACATACCAATTTGTAAACGGAAGGTCAGCCATACCTTTTTCTGCATCTTTTTTAATTCTTTGTTGATTCCCCATGTTACATTTTGATAGGCTATCTCTCGGAACACCATCTGATATGGCAGAAACTTTGGTAAAGCATGTGGGGGAACTGAACACCCAAAAACCCTGATGTAGGAGAAATGTTCCTCAATGTACCAGTCTACTATTTGCCCCAAGTTTGTCATGATATTGTCTGAAATCCTGGGAGGTGGGAAACCATAGAGATAAATATGCATAAACACCATCACATGGTTGCATATTTCATAGAAGAAATATTTTTCTTTATCCTCCCACAACTTGGAGTGATAGAAATGTATGGTCTCAACGTTGATCGGAGTCCAACTCCAGCTCATCAAAGGAAACTATGTCATAAAACAAATGGAATCCATATTGCATGCTGACATGTAGAAATGGGCAGGTTTCCCTTTGGATTTTAACGACTGATATTCTGTGATTTCCTTGGCCAAATTGTCCAATAANTTTTTCAAGGCGTTGAGTACTTTTTCTAAGGATTTTCTATGCTATATTGATATTTGGTTCTTAACATATTCCCTACTGAACATTGATTTGCCATTGAAAACTCCCCCAGTGAGTCTGCTATTTCCATAGCGAAGTTGACCTCATATATGGCTTGTCCATCATACAACACTCTATGTCTTTTGACAGTGGCACCCTCTCTTTGGTGTGTTTCTCTTTTAACTATATCCCTCCTCTTCTTGTTGAAAAATAAGTCGAAAGGGGGCATTTCTTCAATCAAAATAGGAGTAAGACCTTCTATAAATATGACTTCGACATTTGGGTTCCCCTGACTCGACTGTAAAGGTGTTACCGACTTGATAGGACTACCTATCTCGGTGGATGGTTTTTTGAATTTTTCCCTACTATGTTAGTAGCCTATTTATCTGGTGTGGACGGTAGTGTTTCCTACCCTTTTTTAAAAAAGATTCAATTTGAGCTTTAGTTTGATTACCAGGTGAATTTGGTAATGAGGTATTTTCTTTCTATGTCAAAACATCAATTTTCTCCAAACTTTTATGAGTGTCTTTTCCACTGGAACTTCCTGTTTCTAAACCTTGAGTCACAACTTCTTGTGTATATGGAGGTGTCTGGGTTTCTCCCTGTAAGAGTTTAGGTAAACTATTTCTCCTATGTCTTTGGAAATTGTATAACTTGACTAATTTATTTGGAGTCAAAGTTTGGACTCTTCTCAACACCTCTTGGTATGACCTTACTCCCTGGAATATTTCATCCTGTGGGGAATATTCATGCTTGTATCTATTTAGATTGTATAAATCTAGGTGGTTTTCCATGATCTTGTGGGGATCATGCTTCTTGAACTCAATGCCAACCAGCTTAATGTCTTATAGGGTTGCGGTCTCCACTTTTGAGTGGCTAAAACCAAATAATGAGAACAGACCAATTTGTAAACGGAAGGTCAGCCATACCTTTTTCTGCATCTTTTTTAATTCTTTGTTGATTCCCCATGTTACATTTTGATAGGCTATCTCTCGGCACACCATCTGATATGGCAGAAACTTTGGTAAATCATGTGGGGGAACTGAACACCCAAAAACCCTGATGTAGGAGAAATGTTCCTCAATGTACCAGTCTACTATTTGCCCCAAGTTTGTCATGATATTGTCTGAAATTCTGGGAGGTGGGAAACCATAGAGAGAAATATGCATCAACACCATCACATGGTTGCATATTTCATAGAAGAAATATTTTTCTTTATCCTCCCACAACTTGGAGTGATAGAAATGTATGGTCTCAACGTTGATCAGAGTCCAACTCCAGCTCATCAAAGGAAACTATGTCATAAAACAAATGGAATCCATATTGCATGCTGACATGTAGAAATGGGCAGGTTTCCCTTTGGATTTTAACGACTGATATTTTGTGATTTCCTTGGCCAAATTGTCCAATAATATCTTGGCCCAATTGAAATAAAAACCTTCTGCAACTTTGTGCATGATTGGTACCCATGATAACATGAAGTGAGCAGAGGTTTATTTCCTAAAGACTATACATAACATCATGGCCACATACATCACATGGGCATATAATGATGCAGTGGAATATATTCCATGGGTGTCTGATTTGAACTTCTCATGGTGTGCCCACCAGTTCTTGATTAAGTCAAGGTAATTATTTCAACCTTGCGTGCACTCTTCTTCATCAAACTTTGTTAAGAAAGAGACATTGTAACTACGTTTGAAAGCCGAGGATAAGTTTTACATCGCCTGTATATGTTCCGGTCGAAAAGACTCAACATCAACTTTCTTTGAATTGTGGATGCGCCTGGTTGAGATGTCAACGTTCTCCAAGGCCCAGCCTATCATGTCGTTATACAGCATGAGTCTCGACCGCGTGGCTATTTTATGGATCTCTAATTGAGCTATGTATTTGAGCTTCATCGTCTAAGTTTCAGTCACCTCATATCTCGACTCTTCTGGGTAGTTAATCAGCTCGTATTGTAGGATATCAAACACCTGCATCTAGTTTTTCATGGTGTCTACAACTCTTGTCAATGTGTCTGAGAGGACATTGTGTTCTGGCTCGTGCTTTCACCAACCGCTTTAGCCATTTTCCGCAGAGCCATGATAGTAGTCAGCTTGGGACTGTGCCACCTATTACAGGGAAATGCGTAAACCTCTTAGTCTGTTCAAGCTTGTTGTTCTGTGAAAATGAAAATGGAATTCAAAATTCAATATCGTTTTTCACCTTAAGTGTATCAATTTAAGAATACCTTTTCTGACAATGTATTCATTAAATTTAATGAAAAAGTTAGGTGGTGGTCCTCGATCTTATTCAAAATCTTTGTCATTGAGTTGCAATTAATGCCATTAATATTTGGGGGTTCACAACCAGGAGATTGTATAAATAATATTTGAAACTTTCCGAAATTAGGTTTAGTGAAAACTCAATTGCGATATAATCTTGTTTAACTCATTAATTATTTGTGTTTATCACCAAGTTTTTTTCGGGTTTTCAGACTTCGGGATTTTGATAGTAGCTTGAGATAAGATTTTTGAAACTCAAAAACGCGAAGTGATTAATCATTTTCTAATTGTATCTAATCTTTAATTAACCCTCCTTAGTGTTTACAATATTTTGAGAGTTCAAACTTCGTGAATCTAGAGTGTAATGAATGGTGAATATTCGAACTCCAAACGTGTGAAGCTTACCTTTTCGATAGGTCATTACCCGTAATGATGTGTCGAATCTTATTGGAGTATACGTGTATTGGGACTAGGATCCTTAGAACATTTTTTGGACATCAGGACGTTGGATTTTCTACATGGTGAAATGCTTGGAGCATGAAACTCTGAAGCCCAAAACTCTGAAGCAATCTCTAGAGGCTTGAACTTTTTAACAATGAGGTGGCTCCAAAAACTCAGGAAAAAGGGGGTCATTCGATCAACGAATAAAATTAATCAATGGTGGACCTTGTACGCGCCTTAAGGCTTAAAATTTTAAAAGTGTTCCAACATAGGCTTCATATAGGGATCACATCTCCCTGCAAGATGTGGAAGAATAGTAGACCAAGTTCCTACATTGGGTTAGTGGAGTCATCATTGGGTTTTTGGGAAACACCTTTGAAAAATCATATAGAAAGAAAATAGACTTCATCCTTGTCTCAGAAACCTTTCAAAAAATTAATCATTCACCGATCTTGAGTTTAGGCTATTAATAGTTTCTCTTTTTCTAAAACTGATTTTGGATTTGTTTAAGATAATCAAAACAAACTTAACCGATCTATCAGAATTTGATCGATTTTGTTCACATCATGGCAAAGTAAATTTAGTGATTTAGTTTCACGAGTCCCTTGTTGGTTTAGGATGTAAATCTTGTCGAAAATAAGACTATCTACCAGAGTACATTGTATACATGTATAACAACCTTGCATATATCATAGACATTGTTTCACTGCCAGTGAGCCTGTTCAGTACCCCAGTGAAGTTATCTACATTTCCCATTGCATTTCCTTTCACCACTTCAATTTTCACTTTTTTGAGATGAGGGAAATCATTTAAATGAATTTCCTTTCATAATCTCTTTTGGACAAGATGGGGGCAATCGAATTTCGATTTTCCTTTCACCATCTATCTTATATTTTAATATTTCTGAAGTGGGGGCAATCAATTTGTATGCATGATACAGGGGATGATATCTATTTATAATTTATCTTCAAAGTTCTTTCAACTCACTTTGATTTACTCTAGACTAACCCCTCTCCCGACCTTCAAAACACCTTATCCTATGGAGAAGTTCTCACGGGGATTTTTTATTTTCCAGGGATTTTCCTTGAGAGAAACTAATCAGTTTAAATCTGCTAGAAGGGATGAAGTAGTCAGGATTATCCTAGACATACTTTATTTCATTTAAAAGTAGAGGAATCATAAAGATTTTCTCCCACTCTCGTTTTGAAGGTATGTTTTTTTTAGGCTTCTTGATTCAAGGTGAAATGTGTCTTACTGTGAAGATTTAAGATCCGATACTGAAAATCGGGATAGAATAAAAAAAAATCAGATGTGCTATAAGGAAACAAAATGAGGAGTCAAAGGTTTTGAAAGGGATATCACTTTCACTCTAGCCTACTTCTTGATTAGTGATATTCTTTTATCCTTATTTTCCTTTTACCCTCGTATTTGATTCAAGAAATTTAGAATCTTGGATTTTTTCTAATCTCTGATTAGGTGACCATTTTTACATGAGTACAACCTTATTTAGGTTTAATAAGATTTCTTTTAGCATTTTTGTTTGAAAATCAATAAGCATAGAATTTCATACCTTGGATTTCATTTGTATTTTTAGCCAAAACCATTATTAATTTATCACCTATTTGCGAGAAAGCCAACCATTCTAAAATGTGAGTGTCGGTTTTTGATACATCCTTATTTCTTGACTATCAATAAGTATTCTTCTTGGAAATAAAAATGAGAAATATCATAACTTTTGCAGAAAATGAACGATATGTGTTACTTGTTTTTTATATTTTTGTTTTTTATGAAAACAACAAACTGGTCTTATTTACAATAAAAGTAAATACTTACCAAAGAGATGAAAAAACTACAAATCAAAACATGAAAATCAAACTAGAATGTACAATGGGAATTTGGAATCTAATTATTGCATGAAGTGTTTCAGGTAACGCCCATTGATAGGGGCGTTAAGCATTTTCCCATCAAGGTTTTCTAATAAGAATGAATTCTTTCCCTCAAAATCTATGATCCTGAAAGGTCCAAACCATATGTGATCAAACTTGTTGGGCTTTCCTATGTCTTCTTTTCTAGTGTCCCACTTCAAAACTAGGTCATCAGGGAGAAATTCCTTATCTTTAGATTTTTTATCAAACAGGGCTTTCATATTATCATGATGTCTCTAAAGTTTCTCATCCACATCAACCCTATTTTGTTGGACTTCAATTAACTGGTTTATTCTTCTAGTAACATCATTCGGTTCTTCCTTCGCATCTTGCCAAAGATTCATCACGGGAAGAGCAAGATTTATGGGGAGGACCATGTCAGTACCGTACACCATTTGGAAAGGGGACATTCCGATTGATTTCTTAGTGCTGATTCGATTTTCCCACAAAGCGTATTTCAAATGAACATGCCATGATTTCTTATTTTCAGTCAACACCTTTTTTATTATGGTGATTAGACTCTTATTCAATGATTTGTCTAATCTGTTTGCCTGAGGATAGTAGGTTGTGGAATGTCCTAGTAAAATATTTTACTTTTGACAAAAGCTAACTATTGCCATGGATTTGAAGGATGGGGAAATATCCATAACTATATTTTGAGGAAAAACAAATCTTGATAAAATGTCTTCTTATAAGAAATTGATCACCACTTAATCTGTAGCATTTCATGTTGGAATGTCCTCTACCTATTTAGTGAAATAGTCTATGGTGGTTAAAATCCATTTATGTTGTGCACTATATTGTGGATGGATTTCTTCGATAAAATCTAGACCCCATTGTTGAAATGGAGCTTCTGTTTTTACTGGAATCAAGGGTAGTGCGGGAAGCTTTTTCTTGCCTGAGAATAATTGACAAGAGTTATAGGCTCTGACTTTAGTATTCATGTCACTAAATAATTTTGGACAATAGTATCCAAATCTGAGGATTTTATAAGCCATTTCCCTCCAGGTGTGGTGTCCTCCACACACCCCTTCATGAAACTCATTTATAACATTCTCTATTTTGGATTCTATCAGACATCTTACTAAAAATCCTAGGGGATCCTTCCAATATAATTGTTTGTCCATGATGCAATATTTTACCACATGCAACTTCAATGTTCTCTCCTTAGAAGGAGTCATATCACTTCGGCACTGAAGTGTCAGGAGGTATGAAACTATGTCGCCATACCAAGTAGAGGAGGAAAATTTTCCTTGAATCTGAGTTGTAGGTGCCTAATCATCAAATTATTCTATATCTAGAAGGTCTTCGTAAGATTGCAGATGATTTATCCTTAGTTCTTTGAAATTTGATTCGGCTAATAGCTTAGCCAAGCCTTAACCTTTGATGAGTTTATTTAGTTTTACCTCAAGGTCGAATTCCTGAATCTTGGCTATCCATCGGCCCCTCCCATCACTATTTGGTTGAACCAATATATCTTTAACATAGTTGGTTAGTACGTAGGCAATTATTTTGGAATACAACACGTAAGTCTTGAAATATTTCAGGGCCTTCACCATAGAGTATGCTTTTTTTTCCAGTATATCATATTTCAACTTGGCACCTCTGAGGCTTTTACTAAAAAATTATATCGACTGCTCAAAACCTTCATCGCTCTTCTATAAGAGCATGACTGCGATAGTATGTTTGGATGTGAATGAAAAAATCAGGAACTCTTTCATGTAGTCTGGGTTGGCCAACACCGACACTTAACCTATTACTTTATTGATGCGTTCGAAGGATTATTTATATTTGGTTGTCCATTTGACCTTACCGTATTTTTTTAGCATATCCGTAATTAGTTTAACAATTTCACCAAAATTTGGAATGAATCTTCTTAAAAAAAAAAGTTTCCTAAAAAATACTAGATTTCCTTTATGTTTCTAGGAATATTGATTATATCTATAGCTTCAACCCCTATTGGATCGATTTTGATTCCTTCTATAGATACTATGTGGCCTAAGACTTTACCTTCTTGCATAGAAAAATGGGATTTCTTAGGGTTGAGTGACAAACCGAATTTTTTTCATTTCTCGAATGTTTGTTTGAGGTACCAAGTGCTCTGCATATTATTTAGAAAAACCAGTTAAATCATCGATATAAATAACTACAAACTTATCTCTCTCACCAACAAAGACTATGTCCATTGCTCGTTGAAAGGTGGCCCCTGTGTTCATTAGACCGAATGACATTTTATTGTACATGAAAGTACCCCATGGAGTGGTATACGCGGTTTTTTCTTTGTCATCTTCGTGGACCGCAATTTCATTGCAACCTGAAAATCCATCAATCATTGACATTATGTTAGCCCCAACCACTTTTTCTAGAATGTGATCCATTTTTGGGAGCGGATAATAGTCTTTAAGGGATGATCTGTTTAGGTTCCTGAAATCCACACAGAGTCTAATTTCACCGTTCTTCTTCCTCATTGCAACTAAGTTGGCTACCCACTCGAAATGTATGAGTGGAATGATAATATTTGCATCAAGGAGCTTTTTTACCTCTCTTTCTATTACAGGCAGGAGTATAGGGTTTATCTGTCTGAGTTTTTGTCTGAAAGGTTTGATGCCTTTTCTTTAAAGGGATTTTATGTTCAATGACAGTGGTACCATAAGTTTTTAGCTTGTTGTAAGACTAGGAGAAAACATCTTTGTATTGTTTGAGCATCTCGGCATATTTACTTTTCATCTTGGGTGGAAGGTATTTAGATATTTTGACCAGTTTAGGGGTTTCCTTAGTGCCTATATTACAATCTTCGACCTCTTCGGGTTGAGGCTGCAAGTTAGACTTTAGGGGTATATCATCCTGATCAAATAATATTTATAAAGGGATCATACCTTTAGGGATCTTAGCACCAACATGCAGTGGTTAGCAATCTTATCCTAGAACTTATGAGGATCTTTCCCTTCATGCATGATCCAAGTAGGGTCATTATGATTTTCCTGGTCGATGTGCATTTCATAAAATTTATCCACCATTTCGAGAAATTGCTTAATCTTCTCATCTTCTTCAAAGACCTGTAGTGTTGAACATTATTTGGTATTGAAGGCCTATGCCTCATTTCTATGTGATATTTTAGCTTCAGGATGGTAGGTGGCATAAACATAGAGACAACTTTCGCTAGAGAATCAACTTGTTGATTTTCTACTCTGGGAATGTGATGAATATTAAATGAGGAGAAAACATTTTCTATCAAATCCCAAGTGTAGTTTTTGTATGACCTTAGCTTTGGATTTTTGTCTTGATATTGTTTCCTTATCTATTTTACAATTAGTTTTGCATCACTGTAGACTATTAGATTTTCAATTTTCAACTTCTGGGCAACCTCTAATCCTAAGACCAAAGATTCATACTCACATACGTTATTTGTATAATCAATTTCCTACATTAATCTGTATGAGAAAGGAATAATGAATTCATCTCCGAGTGCCACAAACAACACTCCAACTCCTATTCCTTCCCAAGATGAAGCACCATCAAATTTTTTTTTTCAAACTCCTGTACTGTTTACATTTTTTTTTTTCCTGTTCTCTTGTTTTCTTCTTCTGTACAATTTTCTTATGTACATTCATAGAAATTATAATCAATTGATAATACACAATTTCCTAGATCCTGATCGGTGACATATACTGGGTAATTATTTGGGTTTTGTGGGTCACATATAGTATATGCCAACCTTGTCTCTTTGTATAGATGGGTGAACTGTCCACCGAAAATTGGGATCGTGGCATACGTCATGTCCATTTTAAGTGATCCTTTGATATTGGCACCCCAAGACCTAGATAAAAACATGCCAAACTTCACAGCAACATCAACAACGACTACATCCATGAGAATACTCTTTACAGGGATTTGTGCAAGATTAACCACCAAATCGTTAATCATACCTAGGCACTTAACTTTTCTTGAATCAAAATAATACATATCTCGATATGGTCTAGTAACCTTGAGACCTAGTTTTTCCATAATAACTTTGGGCATTAAGTTGTGGGAGGCTCCATAATCCAACATACAGTTATGGAGTAGGTGATCATGCACAGTCAGTGTAATATAAAAAGGAGTGAAAAAACATTTAGGATTTTCTATATGCGGACCAAAAATTATAATCGGTCTATCATATTATAAATTAATAACATCTGCATGACTTTCAACATCCGATAAATTTATAATCTTCGGAATTTTCTTTCTATACATCAGATTTTTTGCTAGTTCAACTAGAGGTACAAGAATTTTGATTTTATTAATTTCATTTTCCATATTGAAACTTGCAATTGTCTTTTCATCTTCTCTGTTTGGGATCTTCGTTTCTCTTTTTTATAGCCTATTAGTCTATGTTTATTTTGTTTCGACTGTCTTTGTTTTGGTAGCTTGTGTTTTAACTGTTTTTGTTTTGGCAGTTTGCGTTTCAGTGGATGGTTGAACTGCCTCATTCATTTTAGTTCTCAAAAATATCTTCCTTGGTGGAGAAGATGTAGAGTTTTTATCTCTAGGAATTTGATTATATTTTTGTTGAAGCTCAGCCATTATAGAGTCGATGATTCGTTGATAACAAGACTCTCCCAGTTTATTTATACTTTCCTCATTTCCAAAAAGTGGTTCTTGATCCAAAGACCTTTCGTAATCATGTCTGTTTAGGTGAGGTTCTTGGTCCTTATCACTGAGGTTGTTTATATCTTCATCTAACCCCTCGTAGTCTTGCACATCATCATTTTGCATGAATTTTTCCATTTTAAAAGGGGTTTTGATTTTTTGTTCCTCATTTTTCACTTGTCTCTGCTAGATCTGGGGGTTGGGATTCCTTTTGAAATCTCTCATAGAAAAAGGATCAGTCTTAGCTTGGTATAGTTCCATTCTATAGATTTTGTTTGATAACTCTTTGATTCTTTTAGCCATGTCATCCATTTTTTCCTTCGCAGATCACCCAGATCCTGAGGGTCTTTCTTGTTCCCTGAAGCATTTAGTTTCCTTGGTTCCTATCTCAACCTTGGATTTTAGTTTAACTGATGTCATCATGTTTAATTCGATTTTGATGATGTCATCCTGCATTCCTGTGAGGGTAGCAAATCTCCTTTCTCTTAAAACTAGGGAAAATTTAGGCTCAAAAGCCCCAACGAAATTCACTTTAGCTGCAGGTTGAGAGAGTTTAAATTCTGCTGGAATCTTGTGATAGAGTTTGTTAAAACTTTAGGTGAATTATAGGACTGAATCAAAATTATTTTTCCTTAGAGCCACAAATTCCACTAGATAATACAACTGATGGGTGTTCTATATGCACTAAAAACACACTAAAAACCCTCAATTAAATTGTCAACCTGAGGTAAGTAAAATTAGAGTTGTACCAATATATATGACAAGGTAGAAGGGATGGAGGTAGTATAGTCTAACTAAGGAAGTGGCTATCTCAGGGATAATCTATTCAAGCAAAGACTATTAATGATCAAACCCTACTTAAGAAACTTAAATTGATTACCCTAAGTAACTTTTGAACAAATGATCGATGGATAGTCCTAAGAAATAAAATGAAAACCCTACTTAAATAAAACTAACTTAATCATGACAATAAAAAAAGCAAACTATCTACCTAATAAGAAATAACAACAACAAACTACTTTTAATTAACCTACTCAAATAAGCAACTATCCTATGAAAGCAAGTAAATAGACAAGCAACTACCCTATCAAAGAAAAATAGACAAGCAAGAAACTACCCTATTAAAGCAAGACAGACAAGAAAGCAACTAACTAATTGACCTATGATAACTTCTACAACAAGTAAACTAATTAAGATTTCTCAATAAGAAACTAATTAAACTAAGAAGCAAGTGAACTCTATTCTTAAACTAAACTTCACAACTACTTCTAATTTATGAAATGAAATCTACTAAAAATAATTATGATAATAAAAGGAATTGACAACTAATATTTAACCTATTATAATCAAACTATTCCTTAACCTACCAAAGAAAATAGACTATCTATCCTACAAAATCAAGAAAACTATCCTCTAATCTATGAAAGAAAGAAAACTCAAATATAGTGTTGATGGTTATGTGAATGTCTCCGGTGTCTTATAATATCACGATGGCATTTGATAATTCGATAGCAAAGTGAAAAGTGTGAATTAGGCAATTCAGTGAAAAATTAGCCATTATAGAAACAACATCAACTATCATGCATATCCATGTGATTATTAATCATGCATTAATCATCAACAATATAAAAACACTATTCTAGTAAATTCAATTGCATTCTATACTAATTAAGCAAAATCATACGATACTAAACTCAATAATCAACTTTGAATCGAAGTTACAACTTAGATATAAGAAAGAAATTGCATAAAGTAAGCCAAACTAGTCCTATTTTAACAGTTCAAATTGCAAAAGAGGAAATGCTCATAAAACAAAAATTAAATACTATTTCAACATATGATAAGAAATCAAATGAGAAAACTAAATGATAATTTAAATAAGAAAAGATAAATAACAACTAGATAGACAAACTNTTCTCATGGTGTGCCCACCAGTTCTTGATTAAGTCAAGGTAATTATTTCAACCTTGCGTGCACTCTTCTTCATCAAACTTTGTTAAGAAAGAGACATTGTAACTACGTTTGAAAGCCGAGGATAAGTTTTACATCGCCTGTATATGTTCCGGTCGAAAAGACTCAACATCAACTTTCTTTGAATTGTGGATGCGCCTGGTTGAGATGTCAACGTTCTCCAAGGCCCAGCCTATCATGTCGTTATACAGCATGAGTCTCGACCGCGTGGCTATTTTATGGATCTCTAATTGAGCTATGTATTTGAGCTTCATCGTCTAAGTTTCAGTCACCTCATATCTCGACTCTTCTGGGTAGTTAATCAGCTCGTATTGTAGGATATCAAACACCTGCATCTAGTTTTTCATGGTGTCTACAACTCTTGTCAATGTGTCTGAGAGGACATTGTGTTCTGGCTCGTGCTTTCACCAACCGCTTTAGCCATTTTCCGCAGAGCCATGATAGTAGTCAGCTTGGGACTGTGCCACCTATTACAGGGAAATGCGTAAACCTCTTAGTCTGTTCAAGCTTGTTGTTCTGTGAAAATGAAAATGGAATTCAAAATTCAATATCGTTTTTCACCTTAAGTGTATCAATTTAAGAATACCTTTTCTGACAATGTATTCATTAAATTTAATGAAAAAGTTAGGTGGTGGTCCTCGATCTTATTCAAAATCTTTGTCATTGAGTTGCAATTAATGCCATTAATATTTGGGGGTTCACAACCAGGAGATTGTATAAATAATATTTGAAACTTTCCGAAATTAGGTTTAGTGAAAACTCAATTGCGATATAATCTTGTTTAACTCATTAATTATTTGTGTTTATCACCAAGTTTTTTTCGGGTTTTCAGACTTCGGGATTTTGATAGTAGCTTGAGATAAGATTTTTGAAACTCAAAAACGCGAAGTGATTAATCATTTTCTAATTGTATCTAATCTTTAATTAACCCTCCTTAGTGTTTACAATATTTTGAGAGTTCAAACTTCGTGAATCTAGAGTGTAATGAATGGTGAATATTCGAACTCCAAACGTGTGAAGCTTACCTTTTCGATAGGTCATTACCCGTAATGATGTGTCGAATCTTATTGGAGTATACGTGTATTGGGACTAGGATCCTTAGAACATTTTTTGGACATCAGGACGTTGGATTTTCTACATGGTGAAATGCTTGGAGCATGAAACTCTGAAGCCCAAAACTCTGAAGCAATCTCTAGAGGCTTGAACTTTTTAACAATGAGGTGGCTCCAAAAACTCAGGAAAAAGGGGGTCATTCGATCAACGAATAAAATTAATCAATGGTGGACCTTGTACGCGCCTTAAGGCTTAAAATTTTAAAAGTGTTCCAACATAGGCTTCATATAGGGATCACATCTCCCTGCAAGATGTGGAAGAATAGTAGACCAAGTTCCTACATTGGGTTAGTGGAGTCATCATTGGGTTTTTGGGAAACACCTTTGAAAAATCATATAGAAAGAAAATAGACTTCATCCTTGTCTCAGAAACCTTTCAAAAAATTAATCATTCACCGATCTTGAGTTTAGGCTATTAATAGTTTCTCTTTTTCTAAAACTGATTTTGGATTTGTTTAAGATAATCAAAACAAACTTAACCGATCTATCAGAATTTGATCGATTTTGTTCACATCATGGCAAAGTAAATTTAGTGATTTAGTTTCACGAGTCCCTTGTTGGTTTAGGATGTAAATCTTGTCGAAAATAAGACTATCTACCAGAGTACATTGTATACATGTATAACAACCTTGCATATATCATAGACATTGTTTCACTGCCAGTGAGCCTGTTCAGTACCCCAGTGAAGTTATCTACATTTCCCATTGCATTTCCTTTCACCACTTCAATTTTCACTTTTTTGAGATGAGGGAAATCATTTAAATGAATTTCCTTTCATAATCTCTTTTGGACAAGATGGGGGCAATCGAATTTCGATTTTCCTTTCACCATCTATCTTATATTTTAATATTTCTGAAGTGGGGGCAATCAATTTGTATGCATGATACAGGGGATGATATCTATTTATAATTTATCTTCAAAGTTCTTTCAACTCACTTTGATTTACTCTAGACTAACCCCTCTCCCGACCTTCAAAACACCTTATCCTATGGAGAAGTTCTCACGGGGATTTTTTATTTTCCAGGGATTTTCCTTGAGAGAAACTAATCAGTTTAAATCTGCTAGAAGGGATGAAGTAGTCAGGATTATCCTAGACATACTTTATTTCATTTAAAAGTAGAGGAATCATAAAGATTTTCTCCCACTCTCGTTTTGAAGGTATGTTTTTTTTAGGCTTCTTGATTCAAGGTGAAATGTGTCTTACTGTGAAGATTTAAGATCCGATACTGAAAATCGGGATAGAATAAAAAAAAATCAGATGTGCTATAAGGAAACAAAATGAGGAGTCAAAGGTTTTGAAAGGGATATCACTTTCACTCTAGCCTACTTCTTGATTAGTGATATTCTTTTATCCTTATTTTCCTTTTACCCTCGTATTTGATTCAAGAAATTTAGAATCTTGGATTTTTTCTAATCTCTGATTAGGTGACCATTTTTACATGAGTACAACCTTATTTAGGTTTAATAAGATTTCTTTTAGCATTTTTGTTTGAAAATCAATAAGCATAGAATTTCATACCTTGGATTTCATTTGTATTTTTAGCCAAAACCATTATTAATTTATCACCTATTTGCGAGAAAGCCAACCATTCTAAAATGTGAGTGTCGGTTTTTGATACATCCTTATTTCTTGACTATCAATAAGTATTCTTCTTGGAAATAAAAATGAGAAATATCATAACTTTTGCAGAAAATGAACGATATGTGTTACTTGTTTTTTATATTTTTGTTTTTTATGAAAACAACAAACTGGTCTTATTTACAATAAAAGTAAATACTTACCAAAGAGATGAAAAAACTACAAATCAAAACATGAAAATCAAACTAGAATGTACAATGGGAATTTGGAATCTAATTATTGCATGAAGTGTTTCAGGTAACGCCCATTGATAGGGGCGTTAAGCATTTTCCCATCAAGGTTTTCTAATAAGAATGAATTCTTTCCCTCAAAATCTATGATCCTGAAAGGTCCAAACCATATGTGATCAAACTTGTTGGGCTTTCCTATGTCTTCTTTTCTAGTGTCCCACTTCAAAACTAGGTCATCAGGGAGAAATTCCTTATCTTTAGATTTTTTATCAAACAGGGCTTTCATATTATCATGATGTCTCTAAAGTTTCTCATCCACATCAACCCTATTTTGTTGGACTTCAATTAACTGGTTTATTCTTCTAGTAACATCATTCGGTTCTTCCTTCGCATCTTGCCAAAGATTCATCACGGGAAGAGCAAGATTTATGGGGAGGACCATGTCAGTACCGTACACCATTTGGAAAGGGGACATTCCGATTGATTTCTTAGTGCTGATTCGATTTTCCCACAAAGCGTATTTCAAATGAACATGCCATGATTTCTTATTTTCAGTCAACACCTTTTTTATTATGGTGATTAGACTCTTATTCAATGATTTGTCTAATCTGTTTGCCTGAGGATAGTAGGTTGTGGAATGTCCTAGTAAAATATTTTACTTTTGACAAAAGCTAACTATTGCCATGGATTTGAAGGATGGGGAAATATCCATAACTATATTTTGAGGAAAAACAAATCTTGATAAAATGTCTTCTTATAAGAAATTGATCACCACTTAATCTGTAGCATTTCATGTTGGAATGTCCTCTACCTATTTAGTGAAATAGTCTATGGTGGTTAAAATCCATTTATGTTGTGCACTATATTGTGGATGGATTTCTTCGATAAAATCTAGACCCCATTGTTGAAATGGAGCTTCTGTTTTTACTGGAATCAAGGGTAGTGCGGGAAGCTTTTTCTTGCCTGAGAATAATTGACAAGAGTTATAGGCTCTGACTTTAGTATTCATGTCACTAAATAATTTTGGACAATAGTATCCAAATCTGAGGATTTTATAAGCCATTTCCCTCCAGGTGTGGTGTCCTCCACACACCCCTTCATGAAACTCATTTATAACATTCTCTATTTTGGATTCTATCAGACATCTTACTAAAAATCCTAGGGGATCCTTCCAATATAATTGTTTGTCCATGATGCAATATTTTACCACATGCAACTTCAATGTTCTCTCCTTAGAAGGAGTCATATCACTTCGGCACTGAAGTGTCAGGAGGTATGAAACTATGTCGCCATACCAAGTAGAGGAGGAAAATTTTCCTTGAATCTGAGTTGTAGGTGCCTAATCATCAAATTATTCTATATCTGGAAGGTCTTCGTAAGATTGCAGATGATTTATCCTTAGTGCTTTGAAATTTGATTCGGCTAATAGCTTAGCCAAGCCTTAACCTTTGATGAGTTTATTTAGTTTTACCTCAAGGTCGAATTCCTGAATCTTGGCTATCCATCGGCCCCTCCTTCCATCACTATTTGGTTGAACCAATATATCTTTAACATAGTTGGTTAGTACGTAGGCAATTATTTTGGAATACAACATGTAAGTCTTGAAATATTTCAGGGCCTTCACCATAGCGTATGTTTGTTTTTCCAGTATATCATATTTCAACTTGGCACCTCTGAGGCTTTTACTAAAAAATTATATCGACTTCTCAAAACCTTCATCGTTCTTCTATAAGAGCATGACTGCGATAGTATGTTTGGATGTGAATGAAAAAATCAGGAACTCTTTCATGTAGTCTGGGTTGGCCAACACCGACACTTACCCTATTACTTTATTGATGCGTTCGAAGGATTCTTTATATTTGGTTGTCCATTTGACCTTACCATATTTTTTTAGCATATCCGTAATTAGTTTAACAATTTCACCAAAATTTGGAATGAATCTTCTTAAAAAAAAAAAGTTTCCTAAAAAATACTAGATTTCCTTTATGTTTCTAGGAATATTGATTATATCTATAGCTTCAACCCCTATTGGATCGATTTTGATTCCTTCTATATATACTATGTGGCCTAAGACTTTACCTTCTTGCATAGAAAAATAGGAATTCTTAGGGTTGAGTGACAAACCGAATTTTTTGCATTTCTCGAATGTTTGTTTGAGGTACCAAGTGCTCTGCATATTAGTTAGAAAAAACAGTTAAATCATCGATATAAATAACTACAAACTTATCTCTCTCACCAACAAAGACTATGTCCATTGCTCGTTGAAAGGTGGCCCCTGTGTTCATTAGACCGAATGACATTTTATTGTACATGAAAGTACCCCATGGAGTGGTATACGCGGTTTTTTCTTTGTCATCTTCGTGGACCGCAATTTCATTGCAACCTGAAAATCCATCAATCATTGACATTATGTTAGCCCCAACCACTTTTTCTAGAATGTGATCCATTTTTGGGAGCGGATAATAGTCTTTAAGGGATGATCTGTTTAGGTTCCTGAAATCCACACAGAGTCTAATTTCACCGTTCTTCTTCCTCATTGCAACTAAGTTGGCTACCCACTCGAAATGTATGAGTGGAATGATAATATTTGCATCAAGGAGCTTTTTTACCTCTCTTTCTATTACAGGCAGGAGTATAGGGTTTATCTGTCTGAGTTTTTGTCTGAAAGGTTTGATGCCTTTTCTTTAAAGGGATTTTATGTTCAATGACAGTGGTACCATAAGTTTTTAGCTTGTTGTAAGACTAGGAGAAAACATCTTTGTATTGTTTGAGCATCTCGGCATATTTACTTTTCATCTTGGGTGGAAGGTATTTAGATATTTTGACCAGTTTAGGGGTTTCCTTAGTGCCTATATTACAATCTTCGACCTCTTCGGGTTGAGGCTGCAAGTTAGACTTTAGGGGTATATCATCCTGATCAAATAATATTTATAAAGGGATCATACCTTTAGGGATCTTAGCACCAACATGCAGTGGTTAGCAATCTTATCCTAGAACTTATGAGGATCTTTCCCTTCATGCATGATCCAAGTAGGGTCATTATGATTTTCCTGGTCGATGTGCATTTCATAAAATTTATCCACCATTTCGAGAAATTGCTTAATCTTCTCATCTTCTTCAAAGACCTGTAGTGTTGAACATTATTTGGTATTGAAGGCCTATGCCTCATTTCTATGTGATATTTTAGCTTCAGGATGGTAGGTGGCATAAACATAGAGACAACTTTCGCTAGAGAATCAACTTGTTGATTTTCTACTCTGGGAATGTGATGAATATTAAATGAGGAGAAAACATTTTCTATCAAATCCCAAGTGTAGTTTTTGTATGACCTTAGCTTTGGATTTTTGTCTTGATATTGTTTCCTTATCTATTTTACAATTAGTTTTGCATCACTGTAGACTATTAGATTTTCAATTTTCAACTTCTGGGCAACCTCTAATCCTAAGACCAAAGATTCATACTCACATACGTTATTTGTATAATCAATTTCCTACATTAATCTGTATGAGAAAGGAATAATGAATTCATCTCCGAGTGCCACAAACAACACTCCAACTCCTATTCCTTCCCAAGATGAAGCACCATCAAATTTTTTTTTTCAAACTCCTGTACTGTTTACATTTTTTTTTTTCCTGTTCTCTTGTTTTCTTCTTCTGTACAATTTTCTTATGTACATTCATAGAAATTATAATCAATTGATAATACACAATTTCCTAGATCCTGATCGGTGACATATACTGGGTAATTATTTGGGTTTTGTGGGTCACATATAGTATATGCCAACCTTGTCTCTTTGTATAGATGGGTGAACTGTCCACCGAAAATTGGGATCGTGGCATACGTCATGTCCATTTTAAGTGATCCTTTGATATTGGCACCCCAAGACCTAGATAAAAACATGCCAAACTTCACAGCAACATCAACAACGACTACATCCATGAGAATACTCTTTACAGGGATTTGTGCAAGATTAACCACCAAATCGTTAATCATACCTAGGCACTTAACTTTTCTTGAATCAAAATAATACATATCTCGATATGGTCTAGTAACCTTGAGACCTAGTTTTTCCATAATAACTTTGGGCATTAAGTTGTGGGAGGCTCCATAATCCAACATACAGTTATGGAGTAGGTGATCATGCACAGTCAGTGTAATATAAAAAGGAGTGAAAAAACATTTAGGATTTTCTATATGCGGACCAAAAATTATAATCGGTCTATCATATTATAAATTAATAACATCTGCATGACTTTCAACATCCGATAAATTTATAATCTTCGGAATTTTCTTTCTATACATCAGATTTTTTGCTAGTTCAACTAGAGGTACAAGAATTTTGATTTTATTAATTTCATTTTCCATATTGAAACTTGCAATTGTCTTTTCATCTTCTCTGTTTGGGATCTTCGTTTCTCTTTTTTATAGCCTATTAGTCTATGTTTATTTTGTTTCGACTGTCTTTGTTTTGGTAGCTTGTGTTTTAACTGTTTTTGTTTTGGCAGTTTGCGTTTCAGTGGATGGTTGAACTGCCTCATTCATTTTAGTTCTCAAAAATATCTTCCTTGGTGGAGAAGATGTAGAGTTTTTATCTCTAGGAATTTGATTATATTTTTGTTGAAGCTCAGCCATTATAGAGTCGATGATTCGTTGATAACAAGACTCTCCCAGTTTATTTATACTTTCCTCATTTCCAAAAAGTGGTTCTTGATCCAAAGACCTTTCGTAATCATGTCTGTTTAGGTGAGGTTCTTGGTCCTTATCACTGAGGTTGTTTATATCTTCATCTAACCCCTCGTAGTCTTGCACATCATCATTTTGCATGAATTTTTCCATTTTAAAAGGGGTTTTGATTTTTTGTTCCTCATTTTTCACTTGTCTCTGCTAGATCTGGGGGTTGGGATTCCTTTTGAAATCTCTCATAGAAAAAGGATCAGTCTTAGCTTGGTATAGTTCCATTCTATAGATTTTGTTTGATAACTCTTTGATTCTTTTAGCCATGTCATCCATTTTTTCCTTCGCAGATCACCCAGATCCTGAGGGTCTTTCTTGTTCCCTGAAGCATTTAGTTTCCTTGGTTCCTATCTCAACCTTGGATTTTAGTTTAACTGATGTCATCATGTTTAATTCGATTTTGATGATGTCATCCTGCATTCCTGTGAGGGTAGCAAATCTCCTTTCTCTTAAAACTAGGGAAAATTTAGGCTCAAAAGCCCCAACGAAATTCACTTTAGCTGCAGGTTGAGAGAGTTTAAATTCTGCTGGAATCTTGTGATAGAGTTTGTTAAAACTTTAGGTGAATTATAGGACTGAATCAAAATTATTTTTCCTTAGAGCCACAAATTCCACTAGATAATACAACTGATGGGTGTTCTATATGCACTAAAAACACACTAAAAACCCTCAATTAAATTGTCAACCTGAGGTAAGTAAAATTAGAGTTGTACCAATATATATGACAAGGTAGAAGGGATGGAGGTAGTATAGTCTAACTAAGGAAGTGGCTATCTCAGGGATAATCTATTCAAGCAAAGACTATTAATGATCAAACCCTACTTAAGAAACTTAAATTGATTACCCTAAGTAACTTTTGAACAAATGATCGATGGATAGTCCTAAGAAATAAAATGAAAACCCTACTTAAATAAAACTAACTTAATCATGACAATAAAAAAAGCAAACTATCTACCTAATAAGAAATAACAACAACAAACTACTTTTAATTAACCTACTCAAATAAGCAACTATCCTATGAAAGCAAGTAAATAGACAAGCAACTACCCTATCAAAGAAAAATAGACAAGCAAGAAACTACCCTATTAAAGCAAGACAGACAAGAAAGCAACTAACTAATTGACCTATGATAACTTCTACAACAAGTAAACTAATTAAGATTTCTCAATAAGAAACTAATTAAACTAAGAAGCAAGTGAACTCTATTCTTAAACTAAACTTCACAACTACTTCTAATTTATGAAATGAAATCTACTAAAAATAATTATGATAATAAAAGGAATTGACAACTAATATTTAACCTATTATAATCAAACTATTCCTTAACCTACCAAAGAAAATAGACTATCTATCCTACAAAATCAAGAAAACTATCCTCTAATCTATGAAAGAAAGAAAACTCAAATATAGTGTTGATGGTTATGTGAATGTCTCCGGTGTCTTATAATATCACGATGGCATTTGATAATTCGATAGCAAAGTGAAAAGTGTGAATTAGGCAATTCAGTGAAAAATTAGCCATTATAGAAACAACATCAACTATCATGCATATCCATGTGATTATTAATCATGCATTAATCATCAACAATATAAAAACACTATTCTAGTAAATTCAATTGCATTCTATACTAATTAAGCAAAATCATACGATACTAAACTCAATAATCAACTTTGAATCGAAGTTACAACTTAGATATAAGAAAGAAATTGCATAAAGTAAGCCAAACTAGTCCTATTTTAACAGTTCAAATTGCAAAAGAGGAAATGCTCATAAAACAAAAATTAAATACTATTTCAACATATGATAAGAAATCAAATGAGAAAACTAAATGATAATTTAAATAAGAAAAGATAAATAACAACTAGATAGACAAACTNGCCCCTTCCTTCCACCCAAGAATATATGAGAGATAATAAAGATTTACATTAAATCATCACCATCAACCAATCATCACATAGAACCTGATAATGCTTCCTGAGACTTCTTCAATTTTTGCAATTCTTCAATTCTTGGAGTACTCTGATCATATATATAATATTACTCAATGTATTCTTTGAAAATCCTCCAAGTTTCACTCCTTGAATCCTCCCCAAAAATAAGTTATAGAAATAATGGTAGACTTTATTCAATTTTGGTCTATTCAGGAGACCAAACTTGTACAGAATGCCTTGGGATCAATATTTAACATCCGATTCTGAAACTCGCCCAAAAGAAACCAAAGTCTGTACTCTTTATAATGCAAATTTTTCCCACATAATTTGGATTCTCAATGAAGAAGTTATGACTGTTTTACCTGGAACACCTGTTTATTGACTAGCTTCAAGACTGGTCACAAACCCTATATTCCATCGAGTGTATATCCATAATTACAGCGAATCAAGAGCTGAATTTTTTACCAGAGGTACCTTGATATGTCTTCTCAATACCATATCAAGTTCACCATCTGAACCGTTCTAGAAAAAAAGTTGTAGAAAAAATGGTAAGATGACCTGGAAATAACATACTTTAGAACACATCACCAAAAGACTTCATCCTCCATTGAAATATGACCTTCTTTTCTTCTTATTTCCTCTGAAATTCAACTTGTATCAAATGAATGTATAATAGTGTTTATTTATTCCATTTATGTCACTTTCGTTTAACATTAGGGCCGACCTGACACTTTCTTATTTTGTAATTATTTTCTTTAATTATCTTCAGGGCCTACATGTACTTCCTTCTTCAATTCACTTTG
>JZKD02S0170417.1:0-12962 GCA_000966675.3 Picea glauca | reverse complement strand
TCATGAGTCTGCTCTGGTTATGAAATGTATATTGGCTCAAGTGTATTGGTTTGTGCTTTCCTTAAGTATTGCAACTGTGTAAGATTGTGTTTTTGAAATGAGGCGTTGATGGTCTTCTCTGCAATGATGTTGAATTCATAATGTTATCGATCATCGTGGATGTTAGCAGCCATAAGGGTTCTCTGTTGGTTTAGATGGAGGATCTTTGTTCTAGTTTTGGGTAGATGGCTATCTTTATGCATTCACATTGTTGTATCCAGTATTTGGATTTTGTGGGTTTTGATGGTTGGAAGCACCCCGTGTCATTGTGTTTTGTTCACTTGTTTTCACCACTAAAGGTCACGCAGTGGGTTTTTCTGTTCTTACTCGGCCCTGTGTTCACCTCAGTGATGTGGTTGTTTGACTGGAGAAACACGAGGATCATACCCTGCATGTGTTAAATATCATTACCAGGCCAAATTAGAGCCTTAATCCTCTGCTCATAGCTCTCCTATCATGGGATTCGTCACCCTGGCCACAAAGTAAATTGTGGTGTTCTCTATGTTTAAACCATTGGTCTCGAAGGTTTTCACCATAGATAAGAGTCGACTTTGCTCTCCCTGTATTGTCCACAGAGAAAACCCTTAAACCCTCCAGTCTGAGGGTTTATAGAGAAGACCGTCGGGCCTATTGGGTTTGCTATTGGTTATGTGACAATCATGTTAGTTTTTGGTATCTAGTCGCTGCCAATGTTATTATAACGGATACGCCCTGCACAATTATTTTTGGACAGATCAAATACACAGTTATCCTCCTGGTGTTTTGATAACCTATTATTGTTTTAATTGAGTGAGTCATTGTGTCGCTTCATGTGAGTATGTGTGGTTTCCACAACATGCCAGGTCGGATTGTTACTACAGTTCAAGTATGGTCTCAACATTGAATTAGTTGTTGAAGTTTTTGGATTGACACACAATCATTGTCTTTTGCATTAAAATTATTGGGATGATAAACTCAACATTAGTTACAACTGTTTATTTATGTGCGCGCGTAATGCATTTGCATGTGTGGTTTTCCTACACCATGAATAATGGTCACTGTAACTATGAGTTTTTCTTTTTAGGGCCAAATGGTTTTTGCAACCGAGATGAATGTAGCAAATCCATCCACTATGTGCAGTGTGGTTATTTGATGGTGTCATTAGGGATGAGCCCATGTTTTATACAAAATGGTTGATTGCAGTTTGATTAATTTGAAGCAATATGGTATTAAATTGATAGCTCAACACGATGGGTTGAGTTAATACTATGACTGTGTGTTTAGAAGCGTAAAATGGAAATGTTGCATTGTGTTGTTTTGGGTGGCTGCACACTGTGTATGATATGGATAATTTTGGGTTCCACACTCAAAGATAGTCACAGAGTTTTGAGCACGACTTTGTTGCAATTCGATTATTTGTTTTATGAAGTCAGGCATGTTGTTGATTCCTCATTGTGTTGGATGGATAGCCCAACATTTTGATTATTTAGAGTCACGTTGAATTAGGCTTGTACAGTGACAAAATTATACTTGCATGATTGAATTATTTTGTGCATAGCATGTGTTGGGATGGTGGTTGCAGTCTGTCTGTTTAAATAATGATTAGGGTTTTTGCAATTTAAATCTGGATTATTGGGTTGGCTGTCCACTATGTGTGTTTAACAAATATCGTGCATTTTAAATGGCAGGCTCAAATTACAGTAACAATATTACTTCATTGCAATTTTGAAACACAGTTTTTGAGTGTATTTGATGATTTAAGTAATGTGTGGACAATGGTTGATTTGGATGATTAACAAAGCATAATTGGTTATTATTACACATTTGAGAATTGTTATAAATAAAAGGAACGAAACTCCCTTACAAATTGTTCTGGAATTCATATTGTCTGTTTGATGGCACTGTGTTAGGTTTTTGACTATGAGCAATGAACTAGCTAATACACAGTGATTGTTATGATCGTTTGGTTGGTGAATCTCCTTTTAACAGAGTCACTATATGGATTACTTGATTAATTTTGTGAACAATACCCTCTCTCATTCCCCACCATTATTTCATTTTTCGCTAATTACAATCCCATCACTTTCCCACTTTCATTTTTCACTCCCTATTCTAAAATTGATTATAGTCAAGAAAAATTCCGTGTTGAAGCAATTGGCAATAGCAATGTCTTGGTGAATTACAATGATGTTTTCTTGGTTTGCAGTTGATTGTTGTTGTCTTTGAGCAGTAATTGCATTTTTTCCCCCTCATCATATCATGTTTCGCTCAATACAAACCCCTCACATATCCCATGACCCTTTATTCACCCTCCTGCTCATTGATAAACAATAAAACAATTTGTATGGATTGGATTGCATGAGTCTGATATATTACTGAGCCAAATCTATTTCTTATTTTTAAGAGTTGTCATGTATGGTTATTTAAAATATTATTTTCTAATCAATCATGCTTACAAGAATGATCTATTCAAATAAAAGGATGAAGACTGAGGTCTACTACGCCTCTTTCAAGGAGAGGGCCACTACTGCCCCTCCCACATCTTCAGATATTTCTGGTAAATCTATGTCCTCCCACTTGCATTGGAAGGACGATTTCTCTCATATGATCAGCACGATGGGGCTTGAGGATTCTGCATAGCCCAAGGCAGGTTCATAAGGACTAAAGGATGATAGCCTCAACAAGGGAAAAATTGCCTCACAAATCAGGAAATATGGATTTTAAGTTGATAACAGTTGACTCGAGGAAACTTTGACAACAAGTTTTACTTTTGGATACATGAATAATATTTTTTTGAAAATAATTTCAAATATCATGAGCTAAACTGTCAAATGTGAATATGTGGATGGGAGACACAAGGAGGTGTGTTTTTTTTAACTAAATAGTTATGTTATGATTGTTATGAGCTAAAGGGAATCACAAGGGGTCCAACCTACTAGTTATTATTTATTTATGACCTTTATTATGATTATTACTTTCCCCCTTAACTAAAGTTGGTTGAGTCTTCTAATTAACTTAACTAATGAGTTGGTTCAACTACTTCAACCAATTCTAAATTGTTTAAAAGAAAAAGGAAAGGGAGGAACAAAGGATAGAAGCATAAGCATACTAAGGTTTTCGCTTTGAGTTTATGTTGAGATAGTTCAGTTTTCATTCATTCATTTATTCATCACAAGCCTAATTCTCTTTTATGAAAGAATGGTCTTATTGTATAAAACAATATTTAGGGCTGAATCACATCATTCCGACACTTGTTTTTTAGAGGTGTTGATCTATCTTTGATAGTCTATGTAGACTTGTCTGTTTATGAATTAGTTTTCATGACTGACAAAAAATATTGTGTAGAGTCAAGTGGGAAGCAATCTATGGCAAGATGATCCAAATTTTAGAGTTCAGTTTTGGTTTTCTGTCAGAGGTCCTTTTGTATGTTCCATCGGGGATGTCTAAGTTTGACTTTGGTCCAAAATTTCTGCATGAGATTTTGTAAAGAAAATGACTCTTTGGTGAATTTGAATGAAATAAAGGATTTCTTTATGTCTCAACTGTCTTGATTATCATCTTGGTGACTTTACTTATATCTTTACATTTATTTCAGGAACCGATATGTTCCAAAAATTACATAAAAAGTAAATTTCCAGCAAGCTTTTTATTGAAAAAAGACTAGCCTAAGCACTCGTAATTAATACTTGTGAGTTAGGATGTTATTTTGTTGGCTATAAACATAGGGTGATATTCCTGTCTACTTTGCTTTAGCCAAGCAAGGTCTGAAAATGCTTGAGTAAGATCATTTCATATCTTTTCCTCAATAAGTGTATTGTTCGCTGGTAAACCAAGGAGTTAGTTCCAAAATTTATCATGAGTTTCTTATTGAATTTCATTTTAATTCCAAATCAATTTCTTCGATGGGATCTCTGTCGAATTGTATTCTAGATATGAACTTCGTATCATAAATTCCTGTTAAAACTTATGAATTTTCAATTCTGTTGTATGGTGGATCCCTGTTGAAATTCATTAATTGCAAATTTACATCGTGTTTTTCTCTGTTGAATTGTTGATAAATCCAAAGTAATTGTAGTGTGGAGGTCTATGTTTAGTTTGTAGTTTAAATCCAAAAATCTTCGGGATAGTGGTATGCCATTTATTTATTTTTGTGATTTTTTACTTCTAATCTTCGGCATTATCCCCTTCCACCTTGACAAAGTTATGCACGTGACCACAAGATAGAACCTAGCGCAAGCCAAAATGGCGCTATTTGGAGCTTCGGGACTTCGATGCTCCAGAGGTTTTTTTCAATTTTAATACTCCTATTCACTCGGAGTGTTAAGCAGCCAAATTCAGTCATAAGCAGAGTTGACCAACAGATGTAGGTTAACCCTACCCTTCCACCTTCCTTCATTAAATTTTAAGAACTTAATCGAATGGTTGGTGAAGATTCTCCTCACACGAGAATCTATGGTGGAGTTCCACTCTGGAACTCCGAGCTTCGGGGTTTTTCCCCGCTTTCACAACCCTAGACTGTTTCACCTGGATCGCCGAACTACTGAAGGGCTTGGATATCTGATGACTTACACTCCTCTATAGATCAATGGTTGTCGTCCACTCCGGAATTCGATACTTTGGGAGTCCCTCACCTTTTTGCAACAACGTCTCAGTTTTTTTGAAGTACCGAATCCCGAATAACTCGAAGATCAATGGTTCCCACATCTTGCTCCGATCTACGACTAGAAGAAACTTTGGGGATTCAGAATTTTTTGTGACTACAACTCACGTTACGTCCGAACTAGCGAAGGCCGAACCCACATATCGGAAGGTCCTTGATTAATCGTCGACAACGGTCAAGATTAACTCTAGGCTCCGGGGCTTCAGGACTTTTCTCACCAATCAACTTTCAACCACCACCTCCTGATTAGCCGAATTTAGAATACTCAGAATCTATGGACACGTGTACCCAACGTTTGACAATAAGGATTTATTCTGGACTTCGAGACTCTGGGAGCACCTTAACTTTGTCAACTACTACTCTTTTTCTCCAAAGTGCTAAACTACCGAGCCTCTGAAAAATGAAGGTTAGTAGATCTACGAATGTCCTTCACTTCAGAAATTTAGAGCTTTAGGGTTTCTTAACTCTTTTCAGTCACAAACCAAACTTTCCAAATCGTCGAACTCTTGCGGATCCAACGACTAGTATTCACTCACCGATCTACGGTGTAGTTTCACTTTGTGACTTCGGGGCTCACTTAATATGAATAAATCAGATCTACCGAAGTGACGAAGCCTGAAGGTGTTAGGTATTAACGAGTGCGCTACTCCGGTCTAATCGGATAGTTGTGGGGATTCCGACTCCTCACAATCAGATCTCGTTCACTAATTCCTTCGAAGGGATTTCAAACTCTTGATTTCCTCACTTGAACCTTGCACACACTTTTTATCCTAAGCTCTAGATTTTAATTGTTGTGTGCGCACTTTGCACCTCCTCTGTGTAAGTCTACACTGTCTATCCTAAGCTTCGTTGTTCTGAAATTTAAGGCCTTCATCTGCCTTGAGTGGTCTCTCTGCGTACCGAGCACTGTTCCTTTTGAACTTTGGGCCTTCAAGGGGCCTGTCTACGCACTTATGGAGTTGGCTCTTAACGTGTTTGCACTGTGACACCTAGAAGAGAAAATTCATGTTTCTTACATAAATTTAACTCATTCTCAGAACGAACATTCACACGATTGCAATTTTTCCTCCTCACGGTAACTGTTAGTTCAGAGAGTTCAGAGTAAGCTTACAATCTCCTCCTTGTGTTTGAGAACTTTTCTCTTCTCTTCTTTTCCTCTTTTAAATTTTTATGTAGATCATATATCTATCTACTTGGTTGTACCCTGTAGGGTTGTCATAGTTATTCCAGGTAAACTTAAGTAAAGTTGAAAATGTCATAAATGATAGACTGCCTATTTAAGGGTCTCTGGTTTCTACTGTAAGTTTATTTCATGATACTATTGAAAATTCCTCCTATCCTTTAAATTAGTAAGATAATAAATTATTGTATTAGTATACATTGTGTTATGACGTGGTGACAACGTTATCAAATTTTTCTGTGTTTTGAAAAAATTGTAGTAAAGAATGTTGAGAATTATAGTTGAACTTTAGAATAGATTAAAGTTATGGGAAATAGATACTTCCTTGTTCCTCAGAATAGTCGCCAGTATTGATACCTTAAATGGTCAAAATCAATCATATGAATCCTAGACTTGAGCGTTCATTATGTGTTTTGGAGGTCCTAACCTTGTAGGATAGGTTGGTTGGGTAGACATTGTATGTGGTGTTATGTGATATGACAGATCCTAAATACATTGAAGTTGTATCTAAATCTAGTTGTGCAATGAGATGAATGCAATAGAACGTGTATTGCTGAAGTATGTTAATATCATGTTTCACTTGTTCTAATGAATTTTTTATTAATGTGTGTGTCTTACTATTTCTCAATTACTTATATGAAGTAACAGAGGGGCTGTTACATGGGAGTTGTTTTCTTTTCCATAATTACTCAACTTTTTGTTAAAAAAGTTTTCCCTTCTATCATTCATTTCCTATATTATAGGGTTATCAGGGGAGTCATTTTCTTTTCCATAATTGCTCAACTTTTTGTTAAACAAGTCTTACCTTATATCATTTATTTCCTATATTATAGGGTTATCTTGGGATTTATTGAGTTATTTCTTTCTCTACATGGTCATACTTTGAAACCATGAGTTTGGATATGAGCCCATCTCATTCCTCCATAAGTTTCCTTTTTATATCCTTAGATATTTTTATGAAATGATTTTGTAATTGTGCTCCATAACTTCAACTATTATTATATAAACCTTCAATCATTTTGTCGTGACATAGATTTTTTCCTTTTCTTCTATTGCTGAACTCCTCCATTTTAAACAAGGTGCATTGTAGTGAAAAATTTAGTGTATTAGCAAAGATAATATACATGTGTACCTTTTCTTCCCTCAATTTTTGTTGGGTTTATGATCTACTTGTTTACTTTCACTTGGGTGCAATGTGTATAATCTTTTATTCCCTCAAAAATTTTGCATAATCTTAGTTTTGATTTCAAACTAATTTCGCTTATGGAAGATGTGACTCGATAATAATTTCATATGAATTCATCTCATTTTAATTTGGACAACTTGTAAAATCTACATGATTACTTGTTTCAGTTACAAAACAATTTGGTTTTAAATTTATTTTTTGAAATGTTGTTTATTAATTTTTAAATATCATTTTTTTTCCATGAAGTGAGATGTTGATGGGTATTCTATGAAATAAAATGTTCATCTCTAAAACACTAATAACTGTTGATATGGATCTACAATTTATGGATGTTAATAAATGTTAAATGGCGTGTAATTTTAATGTCAACACAAAGATATATGTAAAGGTAAATGAGAGTACCACCCTTGTAAAATGAATGAGAGAATAATCTTATATACGTTAGAGGCCTTCTAAATTGGATTTCTTTTATCAACAATCATCTTATCAATAAAATGTAATCAACACTTAAGTGACTCAATCTTCCAACCTTCCTTTACCACTAAAAGAGGACTACTAATAACCATAGATAATTTCCATTTAGAGCACATAGTTGGTTGGCTAACCAATAAATCACTTAGTTAGTAAAACAATTGACATTAACAAATACACTTTCAAAAGTGTCTCTACACCATAACATTAACATGGAAAATTTTAAGAACACCCCCTAAATTTATATGTATAATAAATGGGAGAATCCCCATGACACATGGGAAAATGTGAAGGATATTTTATCAATAACATAATATGCATATATAATATTTTGGCGAATCTTTCAACAAATTATACAATCTTGTAAAATTTGGGCGAATCTTTCACGGAATTATAAAATATTGTGAAATTGTGGCGGATTTTCACATAATTATAAAACCTTTTAAAAGTCTTGGAAATTTTTTCATAGAATTATACATGGTAACAAATTTCTATAACTGTGATCCATGATATATATGTAATTTCCATTATATCCTTCATCAAATTTCAGTTTTGATTCTAAGAAGAGGTCCTATAGACCAGGCAGGTCTATGTGTGTGTTGTGTTTATGCTTCCTTTGAGAATCACCTCTCCTTGGAATAAAAACTGAAATTTGAATCTTGATCAACTATACATATCTATATATATAATTAAAAAAAAAGATATCTCCATTCAAGACTTTTTGCAAACTGAAAGGAGCTTATTTAAATTTTGAGAAGCCAAAAAAGGTGAAAAAGCAGAGATTAGTTGTAGACTGAGTGATAGAAACATAAATTCCTTATGGGTATTTTGATGGAGTGACCACAAAATCCCATAATAAATGTGGAGCAAGAAGTATACACTACATCTCAGATTCCCATCAAATCAAATTTGAGGGAGTTGAACCAAGCAAATCTGGTACAAAACAGAGCACTTATGTGCTCACCCACACAATGTAGTCAGCATGACATTTTGGAGACTAAATATATATGCCAAGCACTAAAAATATCTATCAAAGGACTTAGGAGGCTCTCTTATCTTTCCTTATTATTTCCCTCTATGAAATTAACCAGATCCACAATGTTCTAGGCTTGTTTATAGAATTTAGTTGAGAAGCCACCAAGGCTCAAAGCATTGATGGGATTCATGTCCCACATAACTTTGTTAATCTACTCAAGTGAGACATTATTGGGTGCTAAAACTTCCCCTTTTTCCTTATCATTTACATGCCATTTTCATCTCATTCTCTTGTATTAATTCATCCCTATTGTTTACATTTCCTATGAGAACATCAATCTTGGAGAAGGTACAATTCATTATTCATTGTGTTATGTTAAAACTTAATTCATATTTTACTTGTAAAGTAGGATGATGTTTCCTAATTTGGGTAATTACACAATCATACTTGTAAACCACAGAGACGTACATATATGCAGATATGTTGGTGCTGAAACACCATGCTGAAACACTCATGAAGAAGACTTGCAGAATTAATAAGAATGAATGCACATATGCTGGTGCTGAAACACCATGCTGAAACACCTGGCTGAAACACGCTGCATGCACGAAGAAGAATATGAAGAATTAATAAGAATGAATGCAGATATGATGGTGCTGAAACACTGTGCTAAAACACATGAAGAAGACTATGCATAATTAATAAGAATGAATGTACCTGGTGCTGAAACATGCTGCACACACAAAGAACACTATGCAAAATTAATAAGAATGAATGTAGATATGCTGGTGCTGAAACACCATGCTGAAACACCTAGCTGAAACACCTATCTAAAACATGCACGAAGAAGACTATGGACCCACCGATTGACTCTCCTCATGGAGTCTGGATCTAACATATCCACTGTCCAACTGGCATAGTTACTCCACCATTTTCATCCGTGGCCGTCAGCAATAAGTATCTAGTAATGGAAGGTACTGATAACACTGATTGGATAACTGAACATGATCGCCATCTCATATTTTTATTTCCGCTAGTAAGTGCCTGCATGTATGTGTTCGTGGTTTAAAGGTATGACTGTGTTTGAAAATTGACATGATACTATGAAATAATGACTGCTCCATGCCATTCCACATCACCAACACACGACCAATACTGTCAGTTGGGGGGTATCCCATCATCCCTAAATAAATTAATCAACCACCGCCATAAACATTCAATCAACATAGTTTTCAAGTTGATTTTTCCCATGAAATTCGAATCACCACCACCTTTCCAAAAATACCAACAAATCTCCTTCCATGGTTCATGTGCACTCATGCATGCTAAATCTCCTGGGTCCGTGTTGGGAATTTTGAACCTGAAAATCCTTTGCGATACTGTAACAACTAATTACACAGAAGAACGTTCAACATGGGAGGATATGTAGTCCTTCATGAACCAGTAACCCTCGATGCCCCGCGTCAAGGCCCAAAAGTATACATAATATTTGAAGATGCATGGTGGGTAGCAGATTTCGAGCGGTTGGACGAGTTTGATAGTAAAATTTCCCTAGAATTCATCCAGAATTTAACAGGAACCCATTCACATTTTAGAGGTTTGGATATTAGTGTAATAGAGGCAGTTATATCGTCTGTTATAGGGTTTCCAAAGACTGACATAAAATTGTTTGGATGAAGGAAAACCATTCCTAATTCAAAGAGCAATTTCTTGGAGGAAGGAGAGCAAGTGTATCCTAGAGGACGTGGCACAACAATAGAGTATTTACCTCAACCTTGGTACCAGATTACTTTTTTCTTGAATAAATATATTACATGTGAAGGTAGGTACAAGGTTGTTTACACATGATTTTGTTCTGCTGTCACACCTTCGTCATGGCTCATTGATAAATATGCCTTAATATCTGTTAGAATCTTTTCATAATATGACACATTATGTAAGACAATCCCGTTTTCCCCAAGGTTCTGTCACACACCACTTTCTGATAAAATTAATAGTGTTGAGAGCCTTGGAACTACAAAACTAGACATGGGTTCAATTCATTTCCAAGGGAGCAGTAGAAGTTGATGAAAATGATGGAAATGAATTAGAAGAGGAGGTAGGAAGTAGTGACAAGAGTATTTCAGAGAGGGAAAGAGAGGAAAGAGAAGAAATTAATGAAGAGTTGGGACAAGATAATGTTGTTGGAGAACTAGGACAAGGAAGTGGTGATGTAGAAATGAGGGATATCCCTAGATTTGTGATTGTAGAAGATGTACATATGGAAGATATTGGAGTGCAAATGGAGGAATCTCTGCACAAAAACCCTGAAAAATCGCCTACCATTATAGCAGAGGAAAATGAGCAGTTGATAGAGGATAATGAACCATCAGAAAACGAAGGAGGGGATACGGAAAAAGAACTGAGTGTGGAAGAACTGTGACCCATATATTATTTTAGGGGATACATTTTTCCAATAGGATAATTTTCCATGTTTTTTCCCCAAAAAAGATTCACTAATTTCCATTTTTTCTAAAAGTGATTCGTCCAAATTCCATAGAATAAAATTATTTTACCTAAAAAATTGCCAAAATTTTATAGAAACTATATAAAATCCATAGAAATTTGAATATTTTTACAAAAATATCGCCAAACATTTTATGTTTTGCATATTAAGGACTAGTAAGATTAGCTCACGTTTCTACATTTTAATATAAATTTTCATCCTTAAAATTATCCCTAGAAGAACCCATGGAAAAAATGAGGGAAGGATCAGATACCAAGATTCCTTTTGGAGATACAGTGAAGGAATTGAATGTGGAGCAGGAGAGTTCACCGTCACCTGAAAGGGCATAAACTCCTCTAGAACAAATTCAAGAGGTTGAAACAATGATTCCAAGCGAGAATGTAATTGAGTTGCAGGAAGAATCATCTTCTTTGCATGATGATTCTTCCCATGTTGCCCCTGATTATGAAGTTGAAATTGTATAAGAGAAACCTCCCCAAATAATTCCAAATCTATTAAGGAGGAAAAGGCCATTGCCAGTGTTTCCATCAACTTTCCAAAGTACAAGGATAAGAACCAAGCTTCTATCGCAGTAGAAGCATCTAAACCGAAAATGGAAGAAATTGAGATTCTTGTGCTGCGTCCTCTTTCACCAATTGTTACATAATAACCAATGGGTGATAAAAAGCAACAAGAAGCTGTTGCTGTAACACAAGAACTAGTTGACAACTTGAGCCCAAATCAAAGAGCTGTTGAGACATCAAAACCTATTGTTGAAATAGGTAAAAGTCAGATTCAAGCATTGTTATTTGAGAATGATCAATTGAAAAGAGAAGTTTAGAGGTTTACGAGGGAATTGGAAATGCTAAAAGAAGAAAAGGGAGCCCAAAAGACTCCACCTCATGATATGGAATTATTAGTGCAAGCAGACCATATTTTAGGAGAACAGACTGTGCCATTAGAGGAGGATGAAACAAAAGAAAAATTTAAGGAATATTTGTGTCCCGAGTGTGGGGATATTTATAGATTGGATGGGTATGATGTGACCCTTTGTTATCCACATTTTTGGTTATCGGGATGATAACATGATCATGTCATGGTGATAGAAGATCAAACTCTTCATTAAGAACATTTTCCAGAAGAAAGTTACATTAATCATTTTCTCAAAATCATATTTTAAGAATGGTACGCAGGCTGCTTATATACTCTCCTGCGGAAATCCTTAGTTTTCGCAGGTTGCATTCAGCTGAACTGCGGACTTTCCGCACTGTGTTAATGGTTAGGGTGCGGACATGTTTCTAAAGGAGAAAATGAATAAATTCTCGATTCTTCTAGAAGGAANCCGACATAAATAAAATAACATTACTAATCTAATATGCCCCTATTAAGTGGTAATGAGCCAATATTAGGGCTTAACATCTAGTGTTGTCTAGTGGGTTGTTTCCCCTAGACGATATTGATAGGTCCACATGGGTGTAGCCATGTGTGACGTGATGATTCTACCTGTAGAATGGTCTACAAGACTATGTGAGTCTTCCCCATACCATGTAAAGATGGATGGATGTATTTGAGACCATTAATACCTCCCTATATAAGAGGATTGTTGATATTATGGTAGTTGTAGGAGGTATTAACCTCCATATGTAACCTTTGACTAGAATATAATATTTCAGAAGCAAGAGAAACCCTAAATAGATGTGTGAAAACCCTAGAAGACATGTTAGCTCAAAAAAATATGTAATATTAAGATATTATCCTCCAGGAAGACAATTCGGCCCAAAAAGGTGAAAAAAACACTATAAATAGAGGACGTCTTGGCTCATTCGTTCACTCACTCACACACTTCAACCACCCAGAAACAATGTGCAAGTTTGGAGGAGGAGCAACATCAACTACAGTTGCATGATTTTTCTCTTGTTTAGTCTTTTTGGTACTTTTCCTTGTGTGCTACTGATCTGGATTTATGTAGGAACACAATGAAATACA
>JZKD02S0170406.1:0-23111 GCA_000966675.3 Picea glauca | reverse complement strand
ACCATATTATTTATATTTTATATTAATTATCTTTTACATTAATTATCTTTTACATTAAGGTGGGGTCGACCTGTACCCTTTACATTACACATAGGGTTATAGGTAAGTCTAACTCTTGAACAATATAACAAGGGATCTCAGACACCCATTAGTGCTCAGCCACTAGGGGCACATCCATAGGGATGTCCATATATCTATCTCACTACATATCATAGGAGAAACACACTCACTAGTGCTCAACCACTAGGATCACGTTCATCTGTGCTCATCCACAAGCACGTCCACTCAATAGATCTTCTTTCCCACTAAATTACATAGGAGATTCATCTGGATTTCATCATCTCAAATCTCTGCTTAGTGGAGGCTAATACATCGTCTTCATCTTTGTCTCATGACGATGCACCCAGCTCTATGGGAATTCACACGTTCACCTTGTGCTCGGCCACAGGCACGTCCAACTCAGTAGATCTCCTTTCTCACTGCATTACACAGGAGAATTATCTGGATTTCTTCTCAACTCTCTGTAAGGAGGAGGTTATCACTACGTTCCATCTCTATCTCAAATAGGAACCACACACCCATCTCAGGGACTCTCTCTCAGGTCTGTGTCCTGCAGGATGTCTAACGCATCTGTAATCATCAACAAAATGAACTAGATTGTTTTAGGTTAGAATGTTCATGCATCAATTACCCATTTGTTGGATCGCTAACAAGAGATATATGATTATACACTATGTAGGTGAGTAATTACAGTGTTATTGTTAACGTGTTGGATTGTTGGTTCATGGTCCTCAATGAATTGGTTATTGGGATGATTGTTGGGCAATGTATGTCTTGAATTTTTGTAGGTGGGAGTTGTTGGGTGCAAGTAACAATTGAATTCTTCCTCTACTTGGATGATGCCATATTGTCAATGCTTGTGCTTTTTTCTATAAAAAATTAATTGGCACATTAATTATCGATTGCTTTGGTTGGGGTATTTAGAAACACAATAATTGTATCAATTGATGAATTGAGGCTTACCATTCCCAATTCATTTTGGCTGGCCTCGTATTTAATGAGTGACAACACTTACCATGCATTTGAGAACCTACCTACAACCATGCACCCATGTACTTCATAAATTACTTAGGACATGTCAATATATGATTAATTAAATTACTTAGGACATATATACGAAGATGCATGGAAAAACATGTTGCATAAGTGTAACTAAATAGTAGGGTATATTTTACAAGTGGCAGTTGAAAATAATTAGAACACATTTGGATCGGCCCCGAGTGCATCTCAAATTACAACATTGCAATAGATTATTTGTTTGTAGCATTCATACATCCAATAGTCAACATTTGCAAATAGATGTATATATGTTCTCGTGAACTCTCCTTAGTAAAATTTTATCTGTGTTGGATTTGAATATTAGGCAACTGAGTATTATATCTATCTCTAGAATTTACCTACAATAAACACATCGCACGAGAATGCATACACAAGGTGGTTTTAAGTTGGGCATTGAACCTATTAGTTTTTTTGTTTTTTTTTACTTGGAATAGAGCCTGGGGAAACCCACTGGGCACTTCCCCTCATTTCGAGGATGATACTCAGGGTAAAACAGATTTTGTAGAAAGCTGAGGCTTTTTTGATAGCTTTCTCATTTAAGAGCTCAACATGTCACTTGCGGGAATTGAACCTGGGTGGGGGGGAAAACACCCCTCAGCACAAACCACTAGGGCTAAACCCAATTGAAAGTTGAACCCATTAGTTACATCCATCCATATAGATATTAATATTATATATATTGTGCCTTGAATGTGTGTGAAAGGGAGGTGTTATGGTATCATTTCTATGCACTAGTGGTGTCACAAAACAAGGAATATACGTTCTCCCTAAGAACATATCTATAATTGTTGAGTGAGTGTTGTGTAACCATTCTTTCAAACAATAGTCCAACTATATGTTTTTGGAATATTATGTGGAAGTTGGACTTGCACCCTATGGTTGAGTGTTGGTTTTGGAAATACTAATAGAATAAGGATACCCATCCATACACAAATACAGTTTTGAGTTTGCACATTCATCCATTCAACAAACTTGTAGTTCCTCCCCTTGTTGGGAATTGGTTTGGCAACCATAAGAAAATAAGCCAAACCTTGAACCAAGCTTGGAAACAATGCTCATTCATTCCTATTGGAGAGTATCCAAACTCATAATTGCACCAAGAATAATGAACAATTTTAGTTCTATAGAATATCTATATTGGTGAAATGACTGGGGTATAAGTCCTTTGTCTATGGATAAAATTTTATTAGAGTAGTTGAATTTGTGACCTTAAAGCAATTGTATCACTTTGAGGATAAAAAGGAGTGGGAAACTAACCATTACTCCAACCTACTATTAAAATATTGAAAGAGGGTAACCATGAACAATATGGTAAGAACAAAAAGAGGATCATTATGAAGGTGGGAGAAGAAGATGCAAAGTTTTTCCTCATTTGGAGCAACAAGTACCTAAAGATTTGACATTAAGAGGAATTAGAGACAAAGCAACAACAACACTGAGAGGATTGTATTGGAGACAAAAGAGGTGAAGGTGGCTAGCCACTACTTTCCCATGGTTATGAAGACGATTTTAGAAGTGTTACAAATCATTTGAAGAATTGTAAAAGGTGAGTAAGAATACTCGAGAATGAATGGAATTGTTTGTATTGTAATCCTCGAATTAATGAACTGCAAAGAAGCTATTAAAGAGAGTGTTGAAAAGAAAACAACATGTTATACCTTCGAGTTGAAGCTTTTGGGGACCAAAATCCTATGAATGGGGAGGTGTGATCCAAAATGGATTTGAAATATTTCCTCATCCAAACTTTATAAATTAAATTTATGCAAATTTTGAAATCAATGATCATATTGAATATGAAAGGATAAAAGGCTTTAAGGAGGTGAAACAAATCTCCTTGATGGTTGGTATTCCAAGGCATATCTATAACAAATGAGGGCCTTGCTTGATGAAGGAAACCAACAAAGAAGAGAGAATTTATGTTTGGGAAGAAGAAAGGTAGAAGAAGAAGAAGTCATCTCGAAGAGGAAATCTACTTGAAGGTCGGAGGATGAAGAAGCCATTGAGCCTTTCCACATATACATATAATATTTTCCATGGATAGTAGCATCTACAAACATTGTTAGTGAGTAAGAATGCATCAAAATCTCATTTGAGAGTTCATAACTCACCCTTTGTAGCAATTTCTTAAGGATAATAAAATCTCCATTGAATGTTTATTTTCCCATTTGAGTTTCTAGGGTTAAAAAAATCTTGATGTCTATGTAGCATTTAATTTCTATATGGTGGATAGTTTCTGTGTGATTGGGAATTCCTTTTGTTGCTTGCTTTATTTTGGATTTTATTGTCTATTTTCATTTTACAAACATGCACATACAACGTTGTCATCAATTGTTTGGGCACTATTATAAATTGCTCTATTCACTAGCTTCCATTATCGATTTGTTGGATCACTAACAAGGGAGATATGCCTATTCACTGTGTTGGTAAGTAATTATAGTGCCATTTTAATGGGTTATATCATTGGTTGGTGGTACTCAATGGATTGGCTATTGGGTTGATTGTTGGGGGGTTTATCTCCTATATTTATGTTCATTAGAGTTGTTGGATGCAATTAACAACTCAATTCAACCTCTATTTATACATTTCCATAGTGTCTTTTCTTGTGATTTATTCTATAGATAATTAATTGGCACATTAATTATTGATTGCCTTGGTTGGGGAAGTGAGAAACACAATAACAATCTCAACTAATGAATTGAGGCTTACCATTCCCAATTCATTGTGGTTGGCCTCGTCTTTAATTGGTAACAACGATGACCATGTATTTCAGAACTTACCTACAACCACGCATCTGTGTACTTGATTAATTCCTTTGGGCATATCAATACATGACTAATTAAATTACTTTGGGCATATATACAAATATGTAGGGAAAAAAGTGATGTCTAGGTGTAACTTAATAGCAAGGTATACTCTTTAAGTGGCAATTGAAAATAAATTAAATGCATTTGGACCGGTCCTGAGAGCATCTCAATCAAAACACTACAATAGATGATTTGTTTGTAGTGTTTAGACCTCTAACAGTCAACATTTGCAAATAGATGTATATATGTTATCATAAAGTATCCTCATTAAACTTTGTTTATGTGTTGTGTTTGAATATTAGGCAACAATATATTAAGTATATCTCTATCATTTACCTACATCAAACACATTGCACTAGAATGCATACACAAGGTGGTTTCAACTTGGGCATTGAACCCATTAGTTACATCCATCCATATAGATATTGATATTATATAAATCTTGCCTTGAATGTGTGTGAAAGGGAGGCATGATGGTATCATTGCTATGCATGAGTGGTGTCACAAATAGAGAATTTACAATCCTCATGAGAACATATCTATAACTATTGAGTGGCTGCTACCTAACATTTTCCTTCTCTCTTATGTTCTCAAAATACCACTCCTAGATGCTCTACTCAACTATGGAACAAATATAATGCTAACTAACAGAACCCTTTCTCCTCATAGAGGCCCAATATTTAACATAGCTCGATAATCATCTAGGTATAGGGTTTTGACTTCATCAACCCTCAATTAGTGATCAAGTTTGGATCTTCTAGAGTCTTCTTGAAATTACACATGTAACAAGATAGCTCAACTTGCGAGAGGCATAACGTTTGCATACGAGTTCCGATTGAGGTGGTTTTTGCACTGTTGGAAAGGTATCTGAGTGTAGAACACCATCAAGGGTGTGTGTATGAGTTCCACTCCCAAAAAAGTTGTTTAATTCCTCAAAATGGCTCCTGAATATTTCAGATCCCAATTTTCCAAATTGGGACTTACCACTAAAATAGCATTGCAAGATAGATGAAAAATTATATGATGATCCAATATGGATTATACTTCCCCATTTAGGGATTCTTTTGGTCCCCAAAATCTTTATTGAATTAGGTGAGGAAAATTTTCCTCTACCTTATCCCTAGATTACCATTTTGTTTTGTATTGAAGTTGTCATTTCAACCCAATCTTCCAAAGGTCATGTTGCCCCTGTCTTGTAGTTCTGGACCTCCTATGCAAAATTATGTCTTCTACCAACTCTGCATGAGCATCCAGTGCTAAGTCCTCTATAGTAGGTAGGACTTGCTCCTCCTCCTGATCCAACATGGAAGGCTCATAGTGTTTCAAATTCGCCACTTTCACTACTAAGTAAATGTGCACGTATGGGGGTAGACTGAGTATGTAGGTGTTATATCCCACCTTATCTAATACCTCAAAAGGGCCATACCATAGATCATTGATCTTGTTACTAGGACCCTATAGTCTTTCCTTGTTCATTTGTAACCAAAATCTGTCTCCCACTTTAAATGTCTTCTCAGTTCTATGTTGATCATGTCTGGCCTTATACTTTTCCTATGACTTCTTCAGTGTCTCATGTACTTGCAAATGGATTTGCCTAATCTTTTCAACAAATTTCTCCACTCTAAAAACTTCTCTTGTGATTTCTTCCCCCACTCCTCATTGTTTTCCATATGCAATATCCAAGGGTGAAGGTGGCATTGTACCCAAAGCAAGTTTCGAAAGGGGACTTACCAGTGGAAGTGTGGATTGATTTATTATGAGAGTGTTGAATATAGATCAAATTTTCATTCCATGTCTTTAGATACTTCTAATTGCAACCCTTCAAAAGCTACACAAAAATATTATTGACTACTTTTGTCTTCCCATCTATTTGTGGATGAAATGTTGTACACGTCTTCAACTTAGTGTCCATCTTCTCTCAAAGTGTAGTGCAAAAGGCACTGAGAAATATGGTATCTTTGTTTGAGATGATGCTCCTTGGTATCCCAAACTGCACCCAAACTTGTTCAAAGAACATGTTTGTTGCTTCTTGTCCTTTGATGGTATTCTTACAAGGCATAAAAATGCACATCTTGTTGAACCTGTCAACTACCACAAATATATAATCTTTTCCCTTCCTAGTCATTGGTAAACCTCCCACAAAATCCATGGAAATGATTTCCCAAGGCCGAGTGGGTACAATCAAGGGATGGTATAGACTTGCTTCCTATTATTTGGCTTGATAGTACAACAAAATATGCATCCTTTTATATAGTGTGCCAAATCTTCTTGCATTTTGGGCCAGTACACATACCTTTGTAACTTAGCAACATTCTTCTCGAGACCAAAATGCCTTGCAACTTTGGAGGTGTGAGCCTCTTCGATAAGCTACAATCTTTCACTTTTAGGAACATAGAGCTTGTCTAGCTTGTAGAGTAATCCATTATGGAGATGATATGAATCCTTATTGTCACCTTCTTCTACATGAATTTATCTATGTAGCTACTAAAACACCTTTTTAAAGTCCCCATCTTCTATGTATGTCTCTTTGTATGCATCATGGGTAAAAGGATCCATGTGCATAAGAGTTCCCAAAGTTGTAATATTTGATGTGGGTGGCCTTGAAAACATGTCTTCCAACTTGTTAGTGCCCCCCTTCTTATACTTGATGACTCAATGAAATTATTGCAAAAACCCCATCCACTTGTAATGTCTAGTTTGTTGAAGCTTACTCTCGGCCTACAAATAATACAATGGTTGGTGATTTGTGTGGATCATGGTTTCCTTTCCCATCAGATAGTGATTCCACTTCTTAATATCTTGAACCGGGGCATGTTGATCCATTTTCATGTCTCAAACTTTTATTATACCATGCAAAAATGCTCCCCTTTCATCCCAAGAAATCGATTCCTTGCATTCGACATCAGTCTTACCCATCCACATTAGTTCATGGAAAATCTTATATTTTCAACACTTAACCATTTCATGATTTACGCCATTCATAGAAACCATCGATACCCAGTGCTCCACATGGTGAAGTATTTCTCCACATTCCACATTGGTATTTCTCTCTCTCACATCAACCAACACTTAGTTTATTTTCGAACTCTTCCTCATGAGAAGAATTTGACACTACCTTTTGTCCACATGAATCGTATATCTGTAAGACTCTTCTCCGCATTGACTTATTCCACTCTAAATTTTCTCTTCTCTCCCTCCCAATAACATTATCCACACTTAGTCGATTTCAAAGTTACATCCCATGCAAAGAACTCAACATAGTCATTTCTCTGCATGAGCCAAGTCTCCACATACTCATAATTAGTCAATTTCTTATTCATCTCCCATGTAGAGAAGTTGACATTAACCATTTCTCCGCATGAACCATTTGTTTGCATAGCTCACTATTCTATAAGGCTTATGACACATCAATATTCCATTGCTACACAACCATTCACAATAATCATTCTCGGGGATATTTATGGTGCATTTATGATGTTTTGATTCACAAGGAAAAGGTGGTTGTGAGGAATAGAGAAGTCTTAAGTGTCGCGCTTTTCAAACACTCATTATTTTATGAAGGGTAATTTCCATTAATAATTTGCATGCATTTTGAAGGAAAATGTACATGTTGAAAGGATGTAGTATTAAGAAATATTAATAATCTAGGACGTATATCAGCTAAACACACTAATACAGGTTAATAACTTGCATGTATATCAAAGGGTAGTGAAAATTCTTGGAAGACGGAAAATATAAGGAAAAAGGAATCATTTTGTGGTGACATCGTCAACTCACTCACACGCCAAAACAAAGAGTTCCATTAGTTGACGTCCCATCAGTGGTATTCCAACCTTACTTTGGAATAGAAGATTGGTAATAATATTTGAAAAATTGGTTTGTCCAAGGCTGGGTGTATACCTGAAGTTTTTTATTTTGAAGAATTGGTTTATTGGTGCGCCAGTCGATTCGAATCTAAGAACAAGATGATTAAAGTTGATGCTAAGGGAAGAAATCCCATTCTTTTGACACTGGAAGTATTCAATAAAATGCTATGACTCCCAACATCCAATAAATCTCTCAGGCTGCCAGAAGTTGATTCTTTCCTAGACTCCCAGGGTGGTGGAGTGAATTTATTAAAGGACTTTCTAGCATCACCTTTGGCAATGCCAAATGATATTTCCCACATTGATATATTCTTGTTATCCGAGCCATACCGAGACTTCTCTTGGATTTTCTCATGAACGGTGGGATAGGATTCCACATCCTACATCCCAACGTACGTTTTGTATATTCTACACTTTTCCATTCAAATGAAAGCAATATTTTGCTAGGCAGAAATCTTGTTTTCTTACCAACTCTTTAATTACATGAAGACAAAGAGATTTTATATGACCTCCTATTTGGTGTTCGTTGTGGCATATTGTAATGATTTTGAGGGATTCCCCCAAAGGGAAATGTTAATCTTGATAGTGATCCTATCCAATTATGGTATTCTAAGTTATGGAAGCACCATACCACATCTACAGAGTGTAGGAAAAAATTGTCAAAGAGTTAAAATATATGCTTACTAGAATGCATTAAATGAGGATCAAATAAGAATCTCTGAATTTTCTCAAGGGAAAAGGCGTTTGTGTATATGAGGAGGAGTCCACCTATATCATACTATATGGATTTGAAGGAAAACCTTTACTTATTCCCAATTTTTTGTGTGACTGATATTTTATTGTTGAAGTTTTCAGAAAATACAAGTCATGGTCTTCCTTCTTTGACAAAAAGAGGAAGAGTCAATTTATTTCCTTTCTTTTTCATGTCGTTGATATCTCAATTAGAGGATTAAAACATTTGTCCAAAAATTCTGAGTTATTAAATTCATTTTAGTTGAAATAAGTTGAATCCTTCAAAGGATTTGACCCAAAAAGAGTGTTTTCTTCCCACTTAGCTCCAATTGGTTATAGTACTACTTTTACAAGAATTCCATAAATCAAGGAGGGAGTTGGAGATAATGACCTGGATACTAGCCAAGTAATTTCTAGAAAAGAAAACCAAATTCGTGATGATGAATTGGTCACATGGATCAACTCAAATACTCAAGTAAAGAAGACAAAGTTGAAGGAGCGTCAACAAGGCAAGACTAAGAAAAGAAGAAAAATTGAGGCTAATAATCATACCAGTTGTACTCCTCTCCCACATAAGAGTTCCTCCACCACTCATAGAATCCAAGAGATTAGTTTGACCAAAGGAGAGAATAATTAATGATGTGATGGAGGTGGCGATGGAGATGACCCCCCTTATTTTAATTTAGAAAAAAATCACATTGTTGGAATAACCAAGAGGAAAAGGAGTAGCAATAACAAGAGTCCTCAAAACCATGATGTCTTGGAGAATGTTTTAGTTGAAATGGAAGTTGATGATAATACTCAAGTGTCAGAATGGGTAGTAGTATAGATTGCTAAAAGTAAAAAATTAGTAAAGGAGTTGGCCCAAGAGGGATCAACAATTTTTGAAGAGCAGTCATTAACCTTACATAATTCTAGATACAATAAGGAAGCAATAAAAGTCTAGATTGAAAAATTTTGTGTCAATGAAAAAAAGGTGACAAAAAAGTGGAATGAAGAGGTAGACGTTTCAGGAGTTGGATCTTTTGGGATACTCAAGTTACATCTCACCACTGACATGCATTGGATCATTCTAATATGGAACAGAAGTTAGAGAATACCAAATTAAAGAAATGAATAAGTGAGCTGGAGGACAATTTCAATCATAGACCTTTATTTGCAGAACTATTATCCATAATGGTTCCAGAAACAACTCCACAAGACACACCAGGCATATCCACCATAGTTAAAAAGGCTACAAAATTTCTAAGCGATGTAAGAATGTACATTGCAGAGAACATAAACACAAGGCTCACTACAATTTCGGAAATGTGGGAAGTTGGAACAAGCCTAAGAAACCTATAACAAAGAATTTCTACTATGATTGACTATCTACAACAAGATCTAGAAAATGATAAGTATTTTTATAAAAAAATACTCTAAGTACATTTGTAGCATGAGTATCAAGCATGACCGATTATACTAGGGAGAAATAGGACTCACTCTTGAATAATAGATTGAAACATATTAAGGTGGAATGGCTCGCAAGAATAGAGGTCTTACGGGTGTAGATTTTAACCTTGTACAATTAATTATTGTAAATAGATTCTTAATAAAAACAGAAAAAGACACAATGATACACACACACACATTACACATAAATTTTATCCTTGAAACCCAAACCAGGAAAACCAGTAACCTATTTAGAGCCGCACCTCTAATATTTTATTCATCATCTTCTTCATTGTTTACAATGAAATATACATATAGTATCCTTTGGAATCCAAACCCATAATCCATTAACCCAAATTAGTTAACAACCCTAATTCCTTAATTGAAATTAGAAGACCATCGATGAAAAAACATGTGATGAAAAATCGTTAAAAACGAACACAAAAAACTGCCAAAAACAAATGCAAAAAACCACTAGAATTTTTTTTTCAGGAGCTATGCCCCAAAACCCCCTTACAAGGGGGACCCCCCTTCCCCCCACTCCCATATCAATGTACAATACATTGGAACAATCTTGCAAATAATATAACACATACCTAAAAACGAGAATCAATTTCAAGTTGAAAGAGGATTAAGGATAAAATAAGTGATGCATTTCGTAAATCAGTTGAAATATTTAAGGAACTTGAACGCCCACCATTAATTAGGGAATCAAAAATATTAACCAAAGAATAATTGAATATGAGTTAAACATACTCAATATTTCACGGGGAAGTGAGTTTGACAGCCTCACTAGTTTCCCAAACGAGGAAATAAAACGATGGTTGGTTAAATTTGTTAATGATAATGAAGATCATTTGGCAACTATACAAGAGTTACTCTTTGAGTGCAAGGTTATTGAGGATGAGATATTTTCCTTTCGAGTAAAGCAAGACATAACAATTCCACTATTAAAGGAATATATCGAAAGTTGGCTCAAAATTTAGTTAAATGAAATAACCAACCCTTAATAAGTACCAAGAAACAGTTGCACTGGGAAAGCTCAAGTTCCAGCCTATTTAAGAAGCTCTTTCAAGTGATTCAAGAGAGGAATTCCATCCATCAAACCCCATTTTCATTTTCTGAGTACATTTTCTTTGAAGCTTTTCCTTCCTTTCTTTTTCGTCTCAATCTATGATCACCTAGATTTATGAGTTTATTGTTTACCTATAAAGCCAATCCATGATTGTTGTTTCTCTTGTCTTCCAGGGTATCTATGCTATTATAAGGTACACGGGAGCCCCATCTTAGTCCAATAGAGACAAGCACATTTAATTTATCATTTAAGTATTAGGAATATTATGATGTGTTTTTAATGCATGCATTTTAATTGAACTTGAACAACCAATCTATAATATTCTTTTAAAAGAATCTCATAGAGAGATATTTGTGGAGCTCATAACTTTTGTGATTTATGACTTTTATCAAAGTATGGGATCTTGAGTATGTGTTTCCATTTCATCCTTATGATATTAAATGCTTTAAATNAGACCACAACTTCTGAAATCATGAGATGACACAATGATAAGTGTGTTTCCTCAATGGGGATTCACCTTTATTTATATAAGACTTGTCACATCAAATGATGTGTCTTTTGGAACAATAGGGCTGACCTCAATAACTCAAAATATGATAAATAATTACCATATTAATTATATTTTATATTAATTATCTTTTACATTAATTATGTTTTACATTAAGGTGGGGTCGACCTGTACCCTTTACATTACACATAGGGTTACAGGTAAGTCTAACTCTTGAACAATATAACAAGGGATCTCAGACACCCATTAGTGCTCAGCCACTAGGGGCACATCCATAGGGATGTCCATATATCTATCTCACTGCATATCATAGGAGAAACACACTCACTAGTGCTCAACCACTAGGATCACGTTCATCTGTGCTCATCCACAGGCACGTCCACTCAATAGATCTTCTTTCCCACTACATTACACAAGAGATTCATCTGGATTTCATCATCTCAAATCTCTACTTAGTGGAGGCTAATACATCGTCTTCATCTTTGTCTCATGACGATGCACCCAACTCTATGGGAATTCACACGTTCACCTTGTGCTCGGCCACAGGCACGTCCAACTCAGTAGATCTCCTTTCTCACTGCATTACACAGGAGAATTATCTGGATTTCTTCTCAACTCTCTGTAAGGAGGAGGTTATCACTACGTTCCATCTCTATCTCAAATAGGAACCACACACCCATCTCAGGGACTCTCTCTCAGGTCTGTGTCCTGCAGGATGTCTAACGCATCTGTAATCATCAACAAAATGAACTAGATTGTTTTAGGTTAGAATGTTCATGCATCAATTACCCATTTGTTGGATCGCTAACAAGAGATATATGATTATACACTATGTAGGTGAGTAATTACAGTGTTATTGTTAACGTGTTGGATTGTTGGTTCATGGTCCTCAATGAATTGGTTATTGGGATGATTGTTGGGCAATGTATGTCTTGAATTTTTGTAGGTGGGAGTTGTTGGGTGCAAGTAACAATTGAATTCTTCCTCTACTTGGATGATGCCATATTGTCAATGCTTGTGCTTTTTTCTATAAAAAATTAATTGGCACATTAATTATCGATTGCTTTGGTTGGGGTATTTAGAAACACAATAATTGTATCAATTGATGAATTGAGGCTTACCATTCCCAATTCATTTTGGCTGGCCTCGTATTTAATGAGTGACAACACTTACCATGCATTTGAGAACCTACCTACAACCATGCACCCATGTACTTCATAAATTACTTAGGACATGTCAATATATGATTAATTAAATTACTTAGGACATATATACGAAGATGCATGGAAAAACATGTTGCATAAGTGTAACTAAATAGTAGGGTATATTTTACAAGTGGCAGTTGAAAATAATTAGAACACATTTGGATCGGCCCCGAGTGCATCTCAAATTACAACATTGCAATAGATTATTTGTTTGTAGCATTCATACATCCAATAGTCAACATTTGCAAATAGATGTATATATGTTCTCGTGAACTCTCCTTAGTAAAATTTTATCTGTGTTGGATTTGAATATTAGGCAACTGAGTATTATATCTATCTCTAGAATTTACCTACAATAAACACATCGCACGAGAATGCATACACAAGGTGGTTTTAAGTTGGGCATTGAACCTATTAGTTTTTTTGTTTTTTTTTACTTGGAATAGAGCCTGGGGAAACCCACTGGGCACTTCCCCTCATTTCGAGGATGATACTCAGGGTAAAACAGATTTTGTAGAAAGCTGAGGCTTTTTTGATAGCTTTCTCATTTAAGAGCTCAACATGTCACTTGCGGGAATTGAACCTGGGTGGGGGGGAAAACACCCCTCAGCACAAACCACTAGGGCTAAACCCAATTGAAAGTTGAACCCATTAGTTACATCCATCCATATAGATATTAATATTATATATATTGTGCCTTGAATGTGTGTGAAAGGGAGGTGTTATGGTATCATTTCTATGCACTAGTGGTGTCACAAAACAAGGAATATACGTTCTCCCTAAGAACATATCTATAATTGTTGAGTGAGTGTTGTGTAACCATTCTTTCAAACAATAGTCCAACTATATGTTTTTGGAATATTATGTGGAAGTTGGACTTGCACCCTATGGTTGAGTGTTGGTTTTGGAAATACTAATAGAATAAGGATACCCATCCATACACAAATACAGTTTTGAGTTTGCACATTCATCCATTCAACAAACTTGTAGTTCCTCCCCTTGTTGGGAATTGGTTTGGCAACCATAAGAAAATAAGCCAAACCTTGAACCAAGCTTGGAAACAATGCTCATTCATTCCTATTGGAGAGTATCCAAACTCATAATTGCACCAAGAATAATGAACAATTTTAGTTCTATAGAATATCTATATTGGTGAAATGACTGGGGTATAAGTCCTTTGTCTATGGATAAAATTTTATTAGAGTAGTTGAATTTGTGACCTTAAAGCAATTGTATCACTTTGAGGATAAAAAGGAGTGGGAAACTAACCATTACTCCAACCTACTATTAAAATATTGAAAGAGGGTAACCATGAACAATATGGTAAGAACAAAAAGAGGATCATTATGAAGGTGGGAGAAGAAGATGCAAAGTTTTTCCTCATTTGGAGCAACAAGTACCTAAAGATTTGACATTAAGAGGAATTAGAGACAAAGCAACAACAACACTGAGAGGATTGTATTGGAGACAAAAGAGGTGAAGGTGGCTAGCCACTACTTTCCCATGGTTATGAAGACGATTTTAGAAGTGTTACAAATCATTTGAAGAATTGTAAAAGGTGAGTAAGAATACTCGAGAATGAATGGAATTGTTTGTATTGTAATCCTCGAATTAATGAACTGCAAAGAAGCTATTAAAGAGAGTGTTGAAAAGAAAACAACATGTTATACCTTCGAGTTGAAGCTTTTGGGGACCAAAATCCTATGAATGGGGAGGTGTGATCCAAAATGGATTTGAAATATTTCCTCATCCAAACTTTATAAATTAAATTTATGCAAATTTTGAAATCAATGATCATATTGAATATGAAAGGATAAAAGGCTTTAAGGAGGTGAAACAAATCTCCTTGATGGTTGGTATTCCAAGGCATATCTATAACAAATGAGGGCCTTGCTTGATGAAGGAAACCAACAAAGAAGAGAGAATTTATGTTTGGGAAGAAGAAAGGTAGAAGAAGAAGAAGTCATCTCGAAGAGGAAATCTACTTGAAGGTCGGAGGATGAAGAAGCCATTGAGCCTTTCCACATATACATATAATATTTTCCATGGATAGTAGCATCTACAAACATTGTTAGTGAGTAAGAATGCATCAAAATCTCATTTGAGAGTTCATAACTCACCCTTTGTAGCAATTTCTTAAGGATAATAAAATCTCCATTGAATGTTTATTTTCCCATTTGAGTTTCTAGGGTTAAAAAAATCTTGATGTCTATGTAGCATTTAATTTCTATATGGTGGATAGTTTCTGTGTGATTGGGAATTCCTTTTGTTGCTTGCTTTATTTTGGATTTTATTGTCTATTTTCATTTTACAAACATGCACATACAACGTTGTCATCAATTGTTTGGGCACTATTATAAATTGCTCTATTCACTAGCTTCCATTATCGATTTGTTGGATCACTAACAAGGGAGATATGCCTATTCACTGTGTTGGTAAGTAATTATAGTGCCATTTTAATGGGTTATATCATTGGTTGGTGGTACTCAATGGATTGGCTATTGGGTTGATTGTTGGGGGGTTTATCTCCTATATTTATGTTCATTAGAGTTGTTGGATGCAATTAACAACTCAATTCAACCTCTATTTATACATTTCCATAGTGTCTTTTCTTGTGATTTATTCTATAGATAATTAATTGGCACATTAATTATTGATTGCCTTGGTTGGGGAAGTGAGAAACACAATAACAATCTCAACTAATGAATTGAGGCTTACCATTCCCAATTCATTGTGGTTGGCCTCGTCTTTAATTGGTAACAACGATGACCATGTATTTCAGAACTTACCTACAACCACGCATCTGTGTACTTGATTAATTCCTTTGGGCATATCAATACATGACTAATTAAATTACTTTGGGCATATATACAAATATGTAGGGAAAAAAGTGATGTCTAGGTGTAACTTAATAGCAAGGTATACTCTTTAAGTGGCAATTGAAAATAAATTAAATGCATTTGGACCGGTCCTGAGAGCATCTCAATCAAAACACTACAATAGATGATTTGTTTGTAGTGTTTAGACCTCTAACAGTCAACATTTGCAAATAGATGTATATATGTTATCATAAAGTATCCTCATTAAACTTTGTTTATGTGTTGTGTTTGAATATTAGGCAACAATATATTAAGTATATCTCTATCATTTACCTACATCAAACACATTGCACTAGAATGCATACACAAGGTGGTTTCAACTTGGGCATTGAACCCATTAGTTACATCCATCCATATAGATATTGATATTATATAAATCTTGCCTTGAATGTGTGTGAAAGGGAGGCATGATGGTATCATTGCTATGCATGAGTGGTGTCACAAATAGAGAATTTACAATCCTCATGAGAACATATCTATAACTATTGAGTGGCTGCTACCTAACATTTTCCTTCTCTCTTATGTTCTCAAAATACCACTCCTAGATGCTCTACTCAACTATGGAACAAATATAATGCTAACTAACAGAACCCTTTCTCCTCATAGAGGCCCAATATTTAACATAGCTCGATAATCATCTAGGTATAGGGTTTTGACTTCATCAACCCTCAATTAGTGATCAAGTTTGGATCTTCTAGAGTCTTCTTGAAATTACACATGTAACAAGATAGCTCAACTTGCGAGAGGCATAACGTTTGCATACGAGTTCCGATTGAGGTGGTTTTTGCACTGTTGGAAAGGTATCTGAGTGTAGAACACCATCAAGGGTGTGTGTATGAGTTCCACTCCCAAAAAAGTTGTTTAATTCCTCAAAATGGCTCCTGAATATTTCAGATCCCAATTTTCCAAATTGGGACTTACCACTAAAATAGCATTGCAAGATAGATGAAAAATTATATGATGATCCAATATGGATTATACTTCCCCATTTAGGGATTCTTTTGGTCCCCAAAATCTTTATTGAATTAGGTGAGGAAAATTTTCCTCTACCTTATCCCTAGATTACCATTTTGTTTTGTATTGAAGTTGTCATTTCAACCCAATCTTCCAAAGGTCATGTTGCCCCTGTCTTGTAGTTCTGGACCTCCTATGCAAAATTATGTCTTCTACCAACTCTGCATGAGCATCCAGTGCTAAGTCCTCTATAGTAGGTAGGACTTGCTCCTCCTCCTGATCCAACATGGAAGGCTCATAGTGTTTCAAATTCGCCACTTTCACTACTAAGTAAATGTGCACGTATGGGGGTAGACTGAGTATGTAGGTGTTATATCCCACCTTATCTAATACCTCAAAAGGGCCATACCATAGATCATTGATCTTGTTACTAGGACCCTATAGTCTTTCCTTGTTCATTTGTAACCAAAATCTGTCTCCCACTTTAAATGTCTTCTCAGTTCTATGTTGATCATGTCTGGCCTTATACTTTTCCTATGACTTCTTCAGTGTCTCATGTACTTGCAAATGGATTTGCCTAATCTTTTCAACAAATTTCTCCACTCTAAAAACTTCTCTTGTGATTTCTTCCCCCACTCCTCATTGTTTTCCATATGCAATATCCAAGGGTGAAGGTGGCATTGTACCCAAAGCAAGTTTCGAAAGGGGACTTACCAGTGGAAGTGTGGATTGATTTATTATGAGAGTGTTGAATATAGATCAAATTTTCATTCCATGTCTTTAGATACTTCTAATTGCAACCCTTCAAAAGCTACACAAAAATATTATTGACTACTTTTGTCTTCCCATCTATTTGTGGATGAAATGTTGTACACGTCTTCAACTTAGTGTCCATCTTCTCTCAAAGTGTAGTGCAAAAGGCACTGAGAAATATGGTATCTTTGTTTGAGATGATGCTCCTTGGTATCCCAAACTGCACCCAAACTTGTTCAAAGAACATGTTTGTTGCTTCTTGTCCTTTGATGGTATTCTTACAAGGCATAAAAATGCACATCTTGTTGAACCTGTCAACTACCACAAATATATAATCTTTTCCCTTCCTAGTCATTGGTAAACCTCCCACAAAATCCATGGAAATGATTTCCCAAGGCCGAGTGGGTACAATCAAGGGATGGTATAGACTTGCTTCCTATTATTTGGCTTGATAGTACAACAAAATATGCATCCTTTTATATAGTGTGCCAAATCTTCTTGCATTTTGGGCCAGTACACATACCTTTGTAACTTAGCAACATTCTTCTCGAGACCAAAATGCCTTGCAACTTTGGAGGTGTGAGCCTCTTCGATAAGCTACAATCTTTCACTTTTAGGAACATAGAGCTTGTCTAGCTTGTAGAGTAATCCATTATGGAGATGATATGAATCCTTATTGTCACCTTCTTCTACATGAATTTATCTATGTAGCTACTAAAACACCTTTTTAAAGTCCCCATCTTCTATGTATGTCTCTTTGTATGCATCATGGGTAAAAGGATCCATGTGCATAAGAGTTCCCAAAGTTGTAATATTTGATGTGGGTGGCCTTGAAAACATGTCTTCCAACTTGTTAGTGCCCCCCTTCTTATACTTGATGACTCAATGAAATTATTGCAAAAACCCCATCCACTTGTAATGTCTAGTTTGTTGAAGCTTACTCTCGGCCTACAAATAATACAATGGTTGGTGATTTGTGTGGATCATGGTTTCCTTTCCCATCAGATAGTGATTCCACTTCTTAATATCTTGAACCGGGGCATGTTGATCCATTTTCATGTCTCAAACTTTTATTATACCATGCAAAAATGCTCCCCTTTCATCCCAAGAAATCGATTCCTTGCATTCGACATCAGTCTTACCCATCCACATTAGTTCATGGAAAATCTTATATTTTCAACACTTAACCATTTCATGATTTACGCCATTCATAGAAACCATCGATACCCAGTGCTCCACATGGTGAAGTATTTCTCCACATTCCACATTGGTATTTCTCTCTCTCACATCAACCAACACTTAGTTTATTTTCGAACTCTTCCTCATGAGAAGAATTTGACACTACCTTTTGTCCACATGAATCGTATATCTGTAAGACTCTTCTCCGCATTGACTTATTCCACTCTAAATTTTCTCTTCTCTCCCTCCCAATAACATTATCCACACTTAGTCGATTTCAAAGTTACATCCCATGCAAAGAACTCAACATAGTCATTTCTCTGCATGAGCCAAGTCTCCACATACTCATAATTAGTCAATTTCTTATTCATCTCCCATGTAGAGAAGTTGACATTAACCATTTCTCCGCATGAACCATTTGTTTGCATAGCTCACTATTCTATAAGGCTTATGACACATCAATATTCCATTGCTACACAACCATTCACAATAATCATTCTCGGGGATATTTATGGTGCATTTATGATGTTTTGATTCACAAGGAAAAGGTGGTTGTGAGGAATAGAGAAGTCTTAAGTGTCGCGCTTTTCAAACACTCATTATTTTATGAAGGGTAATTTCCATTAATAATTTGCATGCATTTTGAAGGAAAATGTACATGTTGAAAGGATGTAGTATTAAGAAATATTAATAATCTAGGACGTATATCAGCTAAACACACTAATACAGGTTAATAACTTGCATGTATATCAAAGGGTAGTGAAAATTCTTGGAAGACGGAAAATATAAGGAAAAAGGAATCATTTTGTGGTGACATCGTCAACTCACTCACACGCCAAAACAAAGAGTTCCATTAGTTGACGTCCCATCAGTGGTATTCCAACCTTACTTTGGAATAGAAGATTGGTAATAATATTTGAAAAATTGGTTTGTCCAAGGCTGGGTGTATACCTGAAGTTTTTTATTTTGAAGAATTGGTTTATTGGTGCGCCAGTCGATTCGAATCTAAGAACAAGATGATTAAAGTTGATGCTAAGGGAAGAAATCCCATTCTTTTGACACTGGAAGTATTCAATAAAATGCTATGACTCCCAACATCCAATAAATCTCTCAGGCTGCCAGAAGTTGATTCTTTCCTAGACTCCCAGGGTGGTGGAGTGAATTTATTAAAGGACTTTCTAGCATCACCTTTGGCAATGCCAAATGATATTTCCCACATTGATATATTCTTGTTATCCGAGCCATACCGAGACTTCTCTTGGATTTTCTCATGAACGGTGGGATAGGATTCCACATCCTACATCCCAACGTACGTTTTGTATATTCTACACTTTTCCATTCAAATGAAAGCAATATTTTGCTAGGCAGAAATCTTGTTTTCTTACCAACTCTTTAATTACATGAAGACAAAGAGATTTTATATGACCTCCTATTTGGTGTTCGTTGTGGCATATTGTAATGATTTTGAGGGATTCCCCCAAAGGGAAATGTTAATCTTGATAGTGATCCTATCCAATTATGGTATTCTAAGTTATGGAAGCACCATACCACATCTACAGAGTGTAGGAAAAAATTGTCAAAGAGTTAAAATATATGCTTACTAGAATGCATTAAATGAGGATCAAATAAGAATCTCTGAATTTTCTCAAGGGAAAAGGCGTTTGTGTATATGAGGAGGAGTCCACCTATATCATACTATATGGATTTGAAGGAAAACCTTTACTTATTCCCAATTTTTTGTGTGACTGATATTTTATTGTTGAAGTTTTCAGAAAATACAAGTCATGGTCTTCCTTCTTTGACAAAAAGAGGAAGAGTCAATTTATTTCCTTTCTTTTTCATGTCGTTGATATCTCAATTAGAGGATTAAAACATTTGTCCAAAAATTCTGAGTTATTAAATTCATTTTAGTTGAAATAAGTTGAATCCTTCAAAGGATTTGACCCAAAAAGAGTGTTTTCTTCCCACTTAGCTCCAATTGGTTATAGTACTACTTTTACAAGAATTCCATAAATCAAGGAGGGAGTTGGAGATAATGACCTGGATACTAGCCAAGTAATTTCTAGAAAAGAAAACCAAATTCGTGATGATGAATTGGTCACATGGATCAACTCAAATACTCAAGTAAAGAAGACAAAGTTGAAGGAGCGTCAACAAGGCAAGACTAAGAAAAGAAGAAAAATTGAGGCTAATAATCATACCAGTTGTACTCCTCTCCCACATAAGAGTTCCTCCACCACTCATAGAATCCAAGAGATTAGTTTGACCAAAGGAGAGAATAATTAATGATGTGATGGAGGTGGCGATGGAGATGACCCCCCTTATTTTAATTTAGAAAAAAATCACATTGTTGGAATAACCAAGAGGAAAAGGAGTAGCAATAACAAGAGTCCTCAAAACCATGATGTCTTGGAGAATGTTTTAGTTGAAATGGAAGTTGATGATAATACTCAAGTGTCAGAATGGGTAGTAGTATAGATTGCTAAAAGTAAAAAATTAGTAAAGGAGTTGGCCCAAGAGGGATCAACAATTTTTGAAGAGCAGTCATTAACCTTACATAATTCTAGATACAATAAGGAAGCAATAAAAGTCTAGATTGAAAAATTTTGTGTCAATGAAAAAAAGGTGACAAAAAAGTGGAATGAAGAGGTAGACGTTTCAGGAGTTGGATCTTTTGGGATACTCAAGTTACATCTCACCACTGACATGCATTGGATCATTCTAATATGGAACAGAAGTTAGAGAATACCAAATTAAAGAAATGAATAAGTGAGCTGGAGGACAATTTCAATCATAGACCTTTATTTGCAGAACTATTATCCATAATGGTTCCAGAAACAACTCCACAAGACACACCAGGCATATCCACCATAGTTAAAAAGGCTACAAAATTTCTAAGCGATGTAAGAATGTACATTGCAGAGAACATAAACACAAGGCTCACTACAATTTCGGAAATGTGGGAAGTTGGAACAAGCCTAAGAAACCTATAACAAAGAATTTCTACTATGATTGACTATCTACAACAAGATCTAGAAAATGATAAGTATTTTTATAAAAAAATACTCTAAGTACATTTGTAGCATGAGTATCAAGCATGACCGATTATACTAGGGAGAAATAGGACTCACTCTTGAATAATAGATTGAAACATATTAAGGTGGAATGGCTCGCAAGAATAGAGGTCTTACGGGTGTAGATTTTAACCTTGTACAATTAATTATTGTAAATAGATTCTTAATAAAAACAGAAAAAGACACAATGATACACACACACACATTACACATAAATTTTATCCTTGAAACCCAAACCAGGAAAACCAGTAACCTATTTAGAGCCGCACCTCTAATATTTTATTCATCATCTTCTTCATTGTTTACAATGAAATATACATATAGTATCCTTTGGAATCCAAACCCATAATCCATTAACCCAAATTAGTTAACAACCCTAATTCCTTAATTGAAATTAGAAGACCATCGATGAAAAAACATGTGATGAAAAATCGTTAAAAACGAACACAAAAAACTGCCAAAAACAAATGCAAAAAACCACTAGAATTTTTTTTTCAGGAGCTATGCCCCAAAACCCCCTTACAAGGGGGACCCCCCTTCCCCCCACTCCCATATCAATGTACAATACATTGGAACAATCTTGCAAATAATATAACACATACCTAAAAACGAGAATCAATTTCAAGTTGAAAGAGGATTAAGGATAAAATAAGTGATGCATTTCGTAAATCAGTTGAAATATTTAAGGAACTTGAACGCCCACCATTAATTAGGGAATCAAAAATATTAACCAAAGAATAATTGAATATGAGTTAAACATACTCAATATTTCACGGGGAAGTGAGTTTGACAGCCTCACTAGTTTCCCAAACGAGGAAATAAAACGATGGTTGGTTAAATTTGTTAATGATAATGAAGATCATTTGGCAACTATACAAGAGTTACTCTTTGAGTGCAAGGTTATTGAGGATGAGATATTTTCCTTTCGAGTAAAGCAAGACATAACAATTCCACTATTAAAGGAATATATCGAAAGTTGGCTCAAAATTTAGTTAAATGAAATAACCAACCCTTAATAAGTACCAAGAAACAGTTGCACTGGGAAAGCTCAAGTTCCAGCCTATTTAAGAAGCTCTTTCAAGTGATTCAAGAGAGGAATTCCATCCATCAAACCCCATTTTCATTTTCTGAGTACATTTTCTTTGAAGCTTTTCCTTCCTTTCTTTTTCGTCTCAATCTATGATCACCTAGATTTATGAGTTTATTGTTTACCTATAAAGCCAATCCATGATTGTTGTTTCTCTTGTCTTCCAGGGTATCTATGCTATTATAAGGTACACGGGAGCCCCATCTTAGTCCAATAGAGACAAGCACATTTAATTTATCATTTAAGTATTAGGAATATTATGATGTGTTTTTAATGCATGCATTTTAATTGAACTTGAACAACCAATCTATAATATTCTTTTAAAAGAATCTCATAGAGAGATATTTGTGGAGCTCATAACTTTTGTGATTTATGACTTTTATCAAAGTATGGGATCTTGAGTATGTGTTTCCATTTCATCCTTATGATATTAAATGCTTTAAAT
>JZKD02S0170395.1:12180-23111 GCA_000966675.3 Picea glauca | reverse complement strand
ACTTTATTACATAATTCCTTGATCATATGTATAGATTAGCTATTGGATATATTATTTACTTTCACTTTGGTTGGTTTGTGTTGTTTTGATCTTGACCGCACAAGAGCGCTGGAGCAAAGCAAGGAACAACAGAGAACATAGAAGCCATTACAAGGTACATATCTTCTTCTCACTTCCAATTTAATGCAATAGTTAGATCTAGGGAAAACAGTATATTCTGTCATGTTTTGTTCTAGATCTAGGTGGATCTAGGGAGATCGATTTGTGTCCGCACTCACGGATTTATCCAATAACAAGAAGGCCAAGATTTTCGATACATTAAATAATTTTTCAACACGATTGTACAAGGTGTAGTCCAACCTAGGCTAGAAAGGCCCCCTTTCCAACCCCAGCATGTCACTGGTATCCCAATTCCCCCTCATGTCTCATTACAACCCGAAGTCCCTAAAAATGATGGATGGCAAGAGATTGTTCACCCAACAGTCTCCCAACATTGTGGCTGGCCCAATTTGTCTCTACCTTCTCCTCCTCCACTGGTCAACCCAATTGTCCAAATTCCCCCTAAGCACTCACCTGTACAGTCTTCCCACATAATCAAGTGACTCAAAATCGAAGCTCACCATACACATGATAAATGAAAATTTGTTGTTGTCCCCTCCTCTCCCTCAAGTGATTCAGCCAAATTTGTTTCATCCTGCATGCACTTGAGAGATGACTAATCTGATGTTATCAGTGAGATCAAGCCTAAAGGATCCACACACCCTAAGGATAATTCAGAGAAGTCAAAGGGAGACAACAACAACTAAGGGAAAATTGCCTTCCAAAGTGGAAAATATGGTTTTTGAGTATATGTATTTATTTATTGTTGAGGACAGTTGACTGCTGAAGTTTTTGGACATCATATTATTTTTGGATATTTTGGATATTATATTTTTTGGATATGGTTTAAAATATCATTGATATGAATTTTCAAATTATGAGAATGATTATGGGAGCCACAAGGAGGGATGTGTTTGATTGATTGACTAGTTGTGTTTATTTTGGTTAAGAAACTAAAGGGAGTCAGAAGGGTTCCCACCTACTAGTTATTATTTATTAAAGACCCTTATTATTATTATATTAATTTTTCCCTTGAACTAAAAGTTAGTTGAGTTTTAGTTAACTTAACTAAAAGAAGTAGTTGAACTAATTCAACAAATTTTGATTTCTTAAAGGCAAAAAGAGAAGGAATAACAAGGGGAGAATAGAAGGAGAAATCATACTAAGGTATTCTCTTGAGTTTTATTGAGATAGTACAATTTTCATTCATTCTTTAATTCATTAAAATCCTAATTCTCTTTTATGACAACAGGGTCCTATTGTAGACAACAAGATTTAAGGTTGAATTACATCATTCAGACAATTGTTTTTCAAAGGTGTGTTGGCAACCCCAAACGATTTTCACCTTTTAAAGAGACAAATAATAATTCCTTTAACTGCCTATGCTTTGTCATATAAATATTGCTATTTGAAGGTGACTTTTCGGCTGTAAAAGGGTGTTTCGAATGTTTCTATTTTATTTTCGTTTTCATGGTTTGTTCATGACTAAAAGAATGAATGAAGCATTGAAACTTATAATTGTATTGCAATTGTATCTAAGGCTTATATCTCTAGAAGGGTAAATATTCTTCCAAATATTTTAATGAATGTTTTTTTGCTTTGAAGCTTATTATATATCAATAAAACAGTTGTTTTAAGTTTCTCATGGATTATAAACTATATCTTGAGTACTTGAATGATACACCAAGAATCGAATGGAAATGGACTATAGGTTTGTTTCATTTATAATTCTTGGTAAATCATTTTTCATTTTAAATTTTCATTATGCTTTGGTTTGTAAAACACCTCTTCTCCTAACCTTAGAAAATCAACTTCACCAATTACACAATGATGAGACTAAAACACACCCAGTCATATCCTGAACTCTGTTTGAGGTGTTAGTTCAATTCGACAGATCCATCATCACAAACCGAAGTCTTGGGTTTCGCTCTATACTCAGAACACTCATTACCCGTAATGCCCGAATTTCCGTTGCTTGAAACCCCTTATGCTCTCATTCTAGTCGCTCTAGGGTAATGGTGAGTTTTAGTCCTTTGGTATTTTCTCTGGTTTCTTTTGTTTTTGAAACCCTTCATGCTCACAGTGAATTATGACCACCTTCGCGACTTCCTTTCCGAACCCTTATGGCCCCTATTGTCCGTGTCAAACCAAATGGCTCCCAAACCTTGCTTCTATATGAGGATGGGTTGAGTTTCTCAAGAAACTCTAGGGTTACAACTTGCAAGAAGCCCAAGAGTTCACCCTCACTTTTGATGGATTCCAAGCCAAATTGGTTGATGTTAAATTAGAAATCACCGAGGAATTTATGAGCGAGGCAATGGGCCTTCCCCTCACCAGCCAGAAGTGGTTTAAAAATTCAAAGTTGGAAGAGGTGCCATGGAGTTTGTTTGCTACCTCTTGGCAAATCCAATGCTATGACAAAGGTATACCAATTTCTCCGTTGAAGATTAGGTGGCATGGTTTATTGGTAGTGTTGAGGAAATTCATTACATGTGAAGGTCACTATGACCTCATTTTTATTTAACACATAAGACTGCTAATGCATATTATCAGTTTCCAGTTAAACATGCCATTTTACTTATTGAGGATTTTATATAAAATGCCTAAGATATATAAAAAGAATATTTTGAATTCCATTTTGTTCCACCATGGGTTGATTAGGTTGTTATTATTCCATCATTTGAAACTACAGGGTGACGATTGGGATACTTTTGTAACCCACAATGGATTTGCTACAGTAAACCCTATAGAAATTCCTTTGTTTGATAAGCTTATGCTAGAAAGGCCCCTTGTTCCTTCTAGTGGCAGGCTAGATTTTTCATGCGAAAAACCCTATGAAAGGGATAATACTGATAAGGATATGTTCGGGCAATAGGATGCTAGACCTAGGGTCATTGAAACTCCTAAGCGTGAGAAGTATGTTTTCCCTAATACCATTGCAAAAACCATCAATAAACACTCATGCTAATTGTCAAAGAAGAATCCATACATATGTTTTAATAACAAAAGGGATGGGAGATTAATCTCGAGGAGCTTATGAAATAGATCAAAATCTCATGTGAGCTCGATTAAGGTGATCAAGGTCCATGAAAGCTCTGATTCTGAGATCGAAAAGTTCTTGGTAGATGAAGACTTGAATTACTCCAAACCGGATCTAAGTCAGACTGTCAATTATGTAAATAACTTGCCATCGTGCCTGAAACACAACAAAGATTTTCCAGGAATTAAACTCAGTCAAAAGCCCATGGTGGATAGTGGTAATGTTTTGACATGTAGTCATGTGTCTCCTCAACCGACTGTCCCAATTCCACAGTGCGAAGTGTGCATGCACTGGATTGGCCAATATTAGACAGATGTCCCCATCCTTCAGGCAATGATCAAGACCCTTACATCTCAAAACGACTTATTTACAATTGAAAACCATGAGTTCAATATTAGTGCACAAAGGCAAGGAAAACGTTTGAAAAGGACTGGAAATGTCATAATAAAAAATGTTTAGTGTGTCAAAGTAGTGATCAACTCTAAGATTTGATGATTCGAATTTAGTATTCAGTTGAAAGGAAAGATTTTTTTTATCTTAGTTGTGATTTTTTTGTTATTCTTATAATTAATATGGATTGAGTTAGAATTATGTTGTTTAAAATAAGACTAACTACAAAATCAACAGATTATGTAGCCAGTCAATTCTCATGTAAAATTTTGGAAAATATTAGTTAAATAAATATCTAATTTCTTCATTTCATTTTTCTTTCAGGATATGATGTATCTTGTAGTGATATCATAATCTGGAGCATTTCTAGACTTAGTTAATCAGTCATTTCCTATTGGTTTATTTTGTAAATCAAAACAAAAACTTTCATAATTTTGGAGATACAGTTTGATATTGAGTGGCTTTTTTAGACCCTCTATTTTTGTAAATTTTAGATCCTTTTGAGATCTCATCCTATCTTACAAGATATAATGTTTAGCTCAAAATAACTCTTTAAATACTTCATATTTTTTTTAATGAAGGCATCTTAGCCTGGGGCTGAAGGTGGACGATTAATTCACAAACTTGAATGGAACAACAATTTGCATTTTAGCTTTAGCTTCCCGTAAATGGTGTTTGCATTTATACTTTGTTTATCCTAATAAACTAATAGTTTTTTTATATATTTAGACTTCACAATTTGTTATGTTTTGGGATAATTCTTTTATAAATATCGTCCATATTTGATGCTTCAGATATTAAAAGTGTGATCATCCATTTAACTTAAATGACTTGATTTCTCTTTAAGTTTTAGTTGAATGATAAAATGAAATGTTGTTACAAATTGGATTTATCTTAATGTAATCACTTGCGATCATAAGATCGTAGGACCCAATCATATCATCTATTCTGTTATTAAAATCCAACTGCCAACACATTGTTCTAGATTTATCTAGAACATCCTTAAGGTTCATTGTAGGTTTCCCTCTTGGACGTGGTGGTTGGATGTTCTTTAATCATGCAGATGCCCAGATACATATTGCTAACTCACTAACAGGTTAGCTCATTTACATTTTTCTGTCATTTATTTATCATTGAAACTCGAATGTATGGTTTGGCTTTTGACTATCCACATGTTTCTCTTTCATAGTATTTTTTCTTATTAGTTTAGGTTTATAAAGAAAAAACGAAAAAATATTATATGTTCTTTCTGTATCTACTTCTTTGAACCAATCATTTTTTACATTGAGTTTCATAAGTTTAAATTAAAACTTGCAGTGTGTATATCATGTACATAAGTAAGATAAGTAAATCTATTGTTTAAATATATCTAAAATAGTTACATTATGTTTATGCACATATATATAGTGATTAGTTAATATTTAGTTATTTCATTTCTTTTATTTGTTTCTTTTATGACTTTTAGATTGGCTAACGGAACCATTAAACCCATCGGAATGAGTTACACCAAACGTCTTGGGTTATTTAGACAACCCTGGACCAAACTCATTCTTCCAGTTGATGGACGGTCAATTTCACCCATCAACAAGGTGTTGATCTATCTTTGATAGTCTATGTAGACTTGTTTGTTTATGAATTAATTTTCATGATTGATAAAGGATATTGTGTAGAGTTTAGTGGGAAACAGTCTATGGCAAGTTGATCCATATTTTAAAGTTCATTTTTTCACTTTCTATCAGAAGTCCTTTTGTATGGTTTTCATTAGGGACATCTAAGTTTGACTTTGGTCCAAAATCCCTCAAGGATTTTTGTAAAGAGAACTATTCTTTTGATTTCTTGGAATGAAATAAGTGATTTCTATTCTATCTCATCTATGTTAATATGTGAATTGGTATTTTTTTTTTGTCTCCACATTTACTTTTGCATCTATTATATTCATAAATTATATAAAAATGTTGAATTTTACAGCAAAATTTTATTGATAAAAAATCATCCTAAGACCTTATAACTAATACTTGTGGATTAGGAAACAATTTTTGAGGATATAAACATAGGGTTATATTCCCGTTTATCTTGCCTTAGCCAAGAAAGATATGAAAATGCTTCAGTAAGATTATTTCATATCTTTTCCTCAACACACACCAGATTGATGAAAGAGACCATGTGACCATTAAAGAGAAGTTCATAGAGGTGGTTGAGTAGTAATGACTATAGTAGTTGGCCCATACATAGAGAGAATGGTAAATTAAATAATCAATGGGGAACGTACCATAGAACCACCCATTCATATTATAAATGGTAGACTACAGGTTACGTCTGCAGGATGTTGCAGATATCTCGAGGGGATGGAAAAGAATATCAGTAGAGGAAAAATGCAATGCGCACAGGGAAGATAAGGAATGCAATTTGATGGGAGAAGAGACATGGAATAGAAAGGAGACCCTGGAACATTAAAAAAATTTTAGAGATGTGAAACAAATCACAAAAGAGAAGATGTGTTGATTGAGAAAGAAAAGAATAAATATTTGGAAGATAGTGGAATCTTGTATGATTTTTTTATGATCACCCTAAAATGAGAAGACCCAAATTATTGAACTGGAGCAATAGTGGGTTGCAACTTGGTGATTTCTGGATAGAAACTGACACTGGTAAGGGGAGGTCTCCAAGGGACTGTTGAGAATAGAAGAGAATACCTTGTGTAGAGGAAATATAGTTGAGAACCTAACTAATAAACATGTAGAGACCCAAACCTCAGTGGGAGGTGGAAGCATATGTTGTATCATAGGAGGAAGGAGAGTAACCATCTTGGATAATCATAGAATCAGAACACTGCTGAGTCAATTTCCTAAGTGGTATCATGGCTTGGCATGGGGGTGGCGTTCTATAGGAAGTGAATCCACAGTAAGGCCTAAGGTTTGGAGGAAATGTGTCCTCTCTCAATCAGTTGGATTGTATTATTTCCTTATCAGATAAGTGTTCATCTGTACTGGAACCAACTATGAATGAATTTATATGAATAATCATGAACGAGACAATTGTATGATATCATGTGTGAATGTTTGAATATAAGAAAAAAAAATTGTAATTAACTTATGATTTTGAATGTTGTAAGATGAGTTATGTTATCATGTTTACTATTTCCTGGTTAAATAGTAAAAATGACTAAATGCAAACTTCTACTTGATCAAATACTCTATAGATTCCATGTGTGGAGAGCCCGCAAATCATGTGAGGATTTAACCTTAAGTTTGACAGTTCATAATGGCCGTAGAATTTGTTTCGATTTTTCGAAAGTTAGAATCGAAGTCTTGCAGAAATAAAAAAATGGATAAGTCCTTAGAATGGACAATTATGAATCCTTCAATCATTGTGTTAGTCAACAGAGAACACCAAACATTTATCTGAAGAGATCGTGACTATTGATCAGTGTCTTATTCAGAGTTAAGGATTCAGAGAGATACCCGAGCGTGATGTGAAATACTCTGAATGAGATACTCCAAAATGAACCATTTGGAGTGGACTTTTTAGAAGGAAATCTCATGTTCCTTGAGAACACCTTCGAACAAGGTGCTCCAAAGTTGAACATGTGTGGGTTGTATATTTGGAAGCGAGTGAGATAAACCCTCAACCATTGATCATTGTGGGTTCCATGTATAAATTCAAGAGGGAAGAGTGAGTAGAGGCTGAATGGGAGTGTCAGTGGGAAGACACGTGTCAGTAGTCGATTAGTTGACTGGATCGAGTGTGAGTCTAGTCAACTCAAAGTTGACTATTGTTTGGAGTATGACTCTCAAGGATTTAGAGTATTCCTTTTATGGCTTGGAAGTGGGAGTCCTATAAGGGGGAATATATCGAACAAATATTTGTGAATGGAGAGATGATACGATAACCATCCATTTTCCTAGAGTTCCACCTAAGTCAAGAAACACAATATTAATGTTATGATTGGCATGGCATGCTAGCCGGGAAGATGGACTAATTTTAGAGTGACAGGTGTTAGTCATTCATAGACTAATGATTTCATCATGGTCAAACAAGGCCGAAGAACCTTATACCCAAAATATATCTCAATCGTCGGTCAGGAGACTGTGACGTGTGTCTACGTTGTCCATTGAAGAGAGGGGAATATTCCTCGATACCTTGATTTTGGAGTGGTGAAATTTATCAAGTCGTTATAACTATGAATGGATGGTATTGAAAGAGAATATTATTCAATACCATATCCGTCAGAGGTAAGTGATGATTGTATTAGAAGAAAGTTGGAGCGATAATGATGACAGGCTTGCGTATATCAGAGTTTCCCCATAGGAGGTTAGACAGGGAACCACATCAATGCTACGTTATTTCCATGTCATATGAAAAGTCTGATGAGGTGTCATGTGGATTCCACATGTTAGTGGTATAGAGGTCAAAACCCAAAGAACTTCATAAGTTCATAACTTTCATTCTAGTGCTCACTTTTGAGTGAAATTTCCATCGTTGGAAACCTCTCGATGAGAAAAAGATGATGGATTTGTGAAAGAGAGGATTGATATAGTTGAGAAAATTGAAAATTTCAATACCACATACATTAAAAGGACACTTAGTGGTTGGGTGTATTATAGAGTGGTATAAGAGAAGACTTCAAACTCTAGGCTTGAATGGGTTACCAATATCGCTTAAGATTATTTAAGAAGGATTTTGTGTTGTCTAGAATGCATGATTCAAAATAATGACATGAAATGCTAATGGTGAATTTTGTTTCAACGCATAGGATGAATTGAAAAGTTCATGAAAGTGAATGGTGCAGTGTAGTATGGGTGACGTCTATCACCTTAGAGATCAAGAGTCTGATGGTCTAAGGGATAGGGAAACCCCTCCATATTTGATGGTCACTGTGAGAAGTTTGAAGGATGATAATGAGAGGCTTATGAGATCCCATTTTGAATAGGGATATCTTAATGTATTCATATTGTAGAGTCTTTTCGAAATTCAAAAACATCTGCAACAATGCCCTAGAAATGCATAATTACAGTAGTCGAAGAGGTTGAAAATGCCTTCGGATGCTAAAAAGCATGGACTGTATCACAATGATGTGGGAGGGAATTCTTACAAAAGGAATCAATGGGTTACCAATAAAGGTGAATTGAGTGAAGGCGTTTCCATAGAGTCCTCTAGTTGAAAGAATCTTTCAGCAAAATAGTCTAGTAGTGGCACAAAATCTAGTATTTATAAGAAGAGAAGGAGTAAGAATTATCATAGTTTTCTAACTGAATAATTCAAGAGGGCTAAGACACCTACCTTTGATGGTGAAATAAATAAAGGAGAGGAAGTCAAAGCATGGCTATTTAACTTGAAAAATTACTTTCGAGTACATAATTATTTAGACAATACTAAGGTAAGAATTGTAGTGTTTAACCTGAATGGAGGGGCTTCCATTTGGTGGGAAGACCTCAAGGAAATAAAAAGGATAAAGGAAATAAAATTAACTTGGAAGTAGTTCAAGAGATACTTTTGCAAAGCTTATCTATCTGGAAAATATTATGATGACAAAATAAAGGAATTTCATGAGCTTAAGATGGGGAAACTTACCTTGGATGTGTATGAAAATATATTTATGGAGTCGTTGATGTATATTCCCTACCTTAAGGATGAGAATGAGAGAATCTAGATTTTTCTCAGTGGGCTACCACAGTCCTACCAAGATCGAATTGAGTTTGACAAACCTAAGACATTGGAAGACACTATTTGGAAGGCCAAATGTTGTTAAGATGAGTTTAAGCACAAACATGAGTCTTCCAAGGATTGGAAAAGAAAGGATAAGAGTGGATTCTAGGAGGAGGGATTCAAGTGTTTTTCCGATAATAATTTCGGGAAAAATGCAAAGACGGGCTAGCCAAGTAGGAGTGTGAATGAATAAAATTTTATGTCTCAAAGTAGGAATAAGCCAGGAGAGAAAGCAACAGAAAGAGTAGAGGATCCCAAGAAAGGACCTTTTCAATGCTAGGGATGTGGAGAGCCACATATGTTGAGGGATTGTCCCCATTTGAAGCATGACAATAGAAGAGTAAATAACATGTAGGAGGAAACTACATCCAATGACATAGCCAAGAGTGTCCCAAGAATCTATGTCGTAGTAGACAATCGACAAGCGAACCACCAAGCTTCTGTGGTGGAATTGGAAGGTATTATTACTGAACAACCAATATCTATTTTAATTGACCCAAGATCTAATATTAGTTATTTTTCACCTCATGTGGTTAAGGCATATTCATTGCAGAGAAAGAATCAAACCAAAGCATGGTTACTTCAGTTTTCCACTGGAAGAAACAGGAAACTAGCGAAAGTAGTTGAATCCTTTCCAATTAGGATAGAGGGATTTCATACCCAATCGATTTTGAATGTTCCACCCCTTGGTTCTTATGATGGGTTGTTGGGTAAGGATTGGTTAGCTTCCCATAAGGAAAAAATGAATTGTTATGAGAAAATTCTAGAATGTAGAGATGAGGAAGGAAATACAAGAATTTTTTCAAGGAATTTGAAAGCTAGTCTCTGTGAGACAAATATTAGCATTGAATCCCAATAATTTTAGCATAAAAGGGTGTCCCTTGTATGCTATACAAGTAATAAAATAGACAAAAAAAAAATATTTATGAATGATGAAGATCACCTAATTCTATGGGAATTTAGAGATGTGTTTCCTGAGGAGGTTCTTGGATTACCTCTAAAAAGAGACCTTGACTTTTCAATCAATCACGTTCCTGGAGTAGTGCCAATATCAAAAGTGACTTACAGGATGAGTACACATGAGTTGGTGGAGCTGAAGATGAATTTAAAATATATGATGGACAATGGTTACATAAGGTCGAGTGTGTCCCCATGGGCAGCACCAACCCTTTTTGTAAAGAAGAAAGATGGTACCTTGATACTATACATAGATTATAGGCATTTGAACAAGATGACCATTAAGAAAAAAATACCCTTTGCCTAGAATAGATGATTTATTTGATAAGCTCAGATGGGATACAGTTTTCTTAAAAAGATGAGGACATCCACAAGACAACTAGGATTAAATATGAGGACATCAACAAGACAACATTTAGGATAGGGTATGGGAACTATGAGTTTTTTGTGGTTCCATTTGGACTTACAAATTCACCAGCTACATTCATGTGTTTGATGAACAATGTGATCAACAAGTATTTATACAAGTTTTTCTTAGTATTTGTGGACGACATTTTGGTATATTCCAATAATCGAGAGGAGAATGAAGAACATGTTAGAATGGTGTTGCAGGTGTAAAGATGTTGAAATAATGTAACTGTAAAGAGTATTCTTATTATTATTTATATATTATTCATAGGATCAATCCCCATTGTGGATTGATCATGTTGGTTATTGTAATAGGACCAAATCCCCTTTT
>JZKD02S0170395.1:0-12130 GCA_000966675.3 Picea glauca | reverse complement strand
TGCCAGTGAAGAGACACTTCACACGTGCCAGACTTGTATAAATAAAGGAGGCTAGCACCTCACTTAGAAACAACTCACTTGCTCAATTTGAGAGACAAGTTCTGATCTGTTACCGGAGAAGAAGGAGAGAGAGAGAGAGTGGTGCATATCTAGGAGAGGAATTTATGTATTACCATAAGAGATCTCTTGGCATTGTATTGGCTATCTATATTAAGGAAGTTTTGTTGGGTTTTCTTCTCCTAGAGGGTTTCCCAGGATAAGTGTTGTGTCTCTTGTGATTGTCTATTTCTTAGTGATCTTGGATTATGCTATTGTTATCTAATGAAATGCAAACATCTATAATAATGGCTTAAACATTAACATAAGAGAGCATCAATTATATGACAAATTTAGTAAGTGTGATTTCTTTAAAAAGGAAACAAGTATCTATGCCATGTAATCTCAGATGAAGGAATCACAGTAGACCTTGCAAATATCAAGGAAAACATGGATTGCCCTACCCCTAGGAATGTGATAGAAGTGAGGTATTTCATGGGATTAGTTGGATATTATATGAGGTTGATCAAAGGATTCTCCAAGATCGGAAATCCTATTACCTCATTAGAAAGGAAGGGAAAGATATTCGTGTGGTCACCAAAATGTGAAGATAGTTTCTAGCAACTAAAGCCATTGTTGACCAACATTCTTGTTTTAAAGATTGCGGATCCAAAAAAATACTTCTTGGTTTTCAAAAATTATTGCAAAGAGGGACTCGGTGGGGTTCTCATTTAAGAAGGACAAGTGGTTTTTTGGGAATCATGAAATTTGAACGAGCATGAGAAAACGTATGCTACCCATGACCTAGAACTTGCAACAATTGTACATTCGTTGAAGATGTGGAGACATTACCTGCTCGAGAGGAGATTTATCCTCATGAATGGCCATTGTGATATGAAGTATTTATTCAACCAACCAAGGTTGAATTATAGAGAGGGTAGGTGGATGGCAATGATCATTGAGTTTGACTTTGAAATCAAACATATAAAAGGAAAAGAGAACAAAGTAGAAAACACAATCAACCAAAGCGTTCATACAATACACTGAGCAATAAAAAGTGTAGGTGAGTCTGAAATTCAGCAGAGGATTAAGACCCTCTTGCCAGAAAATGATTTCTTCAAACAAGTGAAAGAAAAATGGCAACAAGAACCTAAGTAAAAGAGGTATGAAGGATATCAGCTAAGGACCGATAATATGTTGATATACAATAAGAGCCTATATGTTCCTAATTCGGTGGATCTAAGGAAATTGATTTTGGATGGGTTCTAGAGGAGGCCATACGTAGGTCAACTTGGTTATCAAAAATTCATGACAATGATTAGGAAACGATATTATTGTTTTGGGATGAAGCAAGGCATTTATCATTATATTGCAAAGTGTTTAGAGTGCCAACAGGTGAAGGGCTACCATTGACACCCTACAGGACTACTGCAACCCATACAGATACCAGAATGTAAATGGGAAGAGATTTCCATGGATTTTATCATGGGGTTACCAAAGATTGTCAAACAACATGATGAAATTAGGGTTGTAGTGGATAAGTTGAGAAAGGAAGCTCATTTTATTCCCATAAATTCTAATTTTAAATCCATAGACGTTGTTGATGATTTTATGAAAGAGATAATCAAGTTGCATGGTTTTCCCAAAACCATAATATCACAAAGAGATGCTAAGTTCACCTCAAATTTATAATAAATATTATTTGCAGGTTTAGAAACACATTTAGAATTCAAAACGACCTAACATCCTCAAAAAAATGGTTATATGAAAGGGTTAATATACTATTATAAGATATTTTATGAATGGATGTTATGCATCGACCTAAGCAAAGGGAAGAATATCTATCTTTGGTAGAATTCACATGCAACAATGGTTATCAAGAATCATTGAGGATGAGCCTGTTCAAGGCTCTCTATGGAAGGAATTCTAGAGTTATGATTATTTGGGAAATTCTAGTGGACAAAGTTACACTTGGACTAAATTACTAAAGGAAATGGAGAAATTCATAGTTCAGATAAGGCAGAACTTGAAAAATTGCCTAGGATAGACCAAAGAGATATGTTGATAGCAAGATAACCCCCAAAGAGTTTAAAGTAGGATACCATGTGTATATCTAGGTGAAACCCAAGAAGAGTTCCCTAAAAATGGGGATGTGTGAAAATTTGGATCCCCGATAATATGGACTATTTGAATTCCTAGAGAGAATAGGACCAATATCATACATACTTTCTTTTCCACTTACTGTTAGAGAACATAATGCATTCCATGTGTCTTTGCTAAAGAAATATGTACATGATTTTAATCATATTATTGATTGTACTGTAATACAGGTGGAACTAGAGGGAGAATTACATCTAGAGCTTTAATGCATACTAGATAGGAAAGAGACAATGCTCTGAAACTAAGCCATCGCAAAGGTCAAGGTGCAATGGAATCACTTTGAAGCAGATGAAGCTACATGGGAGCTGGAAGATGCCATGATATTGGAATACCCATTTTGTTTTACTACACAATTGTAAATACACATTTTTTTGAACATTGAGGATGGTGTTTCTTTAAGGGGGAGGGTAATGTAACACCCTGCTTTCTCGCAAGAATGTAATTATGAAAAAACTTCATATGTTAACAATATGAGGCATGTAATTGTGTTTTGATTTAATGTAAACACAAAACTATTGAGTGGGAGGGAAAAACCTTGATAAGTACTGGCCATGATACACCAGAGGAAATTGATGAGGTAGAGGGATTGATGGAATGGTTGAGTGAAGTGGAGATGAGATACATCAGTGAAGAAAATAGGAAGTTTTCACAAAAAGATAATATATACTTGCAAACATAATGACTTCACCTACCAGCACACCATATGTAACATCCCCGACCATCCATGTCGGGGCATGCTACTCCAAAGAACACTTTTATTCTCTATGTGGAACATATTGTAACATACCCAACATCCAATGAGCTATGCCACATATTTTTTTTGAACTACATGCAATTAAAACATATACACCCAAAACTCTTACAAAACTTTATATATAAAACGTAAACAGACAAATACATTGCGTAAATGCACGAATTCATACTTAAATTACAGTAAACATATACATGAAGCATATATAGGCAATACCCATAAATATAAAGATAGTTATAACCACACATAGGATAAACCCATAAAAATAAACACGTAAATAATAATGCAACATGTAAATTTATCACACAATTGCACTTATCTTGGTAATAATCTCACCAAATGTGTGTAGACTTTCCACAAACCTCCCAACTTTAGACCACACTACTCATCACTCTCAGCAACGGGTCACCCCCGAGCTGGGACTAAAATCCACCCGGGTAAAGGGATTCCTAACCAGGATAATGGTTCATAGACAATGGGAAAGGCTTCTTCACAGGTGCCCACTCAAACTAAAATCCTATAGTCTATCATTCCCCACATGCCTATCCCACTCCAGAAAGTGTGCCCCTTCTGTGCTCAAAAGTCCTTTGGTTTCCCCACTTCCTTTCCGAACTTTAGCAACATGCGAGACAGGAAGTCTCAGAGCCCTGTAGCTGCAGTTTAGAACCTTCAGAAAATCAATTCCCAACAATTCTCTCACCCAGAGATAAACTGCTCACAGGCCTAACAATCTGCCTCTTAAATATCCCATGGTACTGATAACCCACTTGGTGAAGTGTTTATATCATTTTTTGTATGCACCTTTCATGGCATAGTGCATGCATGTACTGCACAGTAAAATGAGGAAGTGTGCACATTCTAGGATACCATGTGAAATACCTTAAGTGCGCATGATTTTGAGGCCAGGGAGACTTTGTATATATGTTCTGTTTTATAGGTTGGTGAGTCAGTTTTGTGATTATTAGTCCGAAGAGCCTAGATGTTAAAGGCCAGTGCACCTACTTTTGTATATGTCTATGAACCATTGTCATGTTGTCTATGAACCATTGTCCTAGTTAGGAATCCATTTACCCAGGTGGAGTTTAGTCCCAACTTGGGGGTGAATCGCTGCTGAGAATGATGAGCAATGTGGTCTAAGGCTGGGAGGTTTGTGGAAGGTATTCACGTAGTTGGTGATATTCTTACGAAGGTGGAGCAAGAAGGCACTTTCCAAGTGAATTTGGTACGCATTCTAGATTGAAAAATCAAACAGCCTCAGAATCGAGCCATAGGGATTGTAAAGGACCAATGGACCTGGTATGGTCCTGAGGAGGCTACTTGGGAGAATGAGGATGCAATGCAAGAAGAATACCCACATCTTTTTGAGTATTTTTGAAATTTTGTCTTATATGTGTACATAATGCACTGAGGGTAGTGCATAAATAAGGGGAGGGGATTGTAATGTCCCTAGGATGAACCCAATTGTAAATGTAAATGAAAATGTACTTAAGATGGTGAGATGTTTGATATCATTTTTTGTATGCACCTTTCATGGCATAGTGCGCGCATGTACTGCGAAGTAAAATGAGGAAGTGTGCACATTCCAGGATATCGTGCGCAACAACTTAAGTACATTTTCATTTACATTTAAAATTGGGTTCGGCCTAGGGATATTACACCAGATTGATGAAGGACACCACATGACCATTAAAGAGAAGGTCATATAGGTGGTGTATTAGTAATGACTGTGATAGTTGGCTCACATAGAGAGAGAATAGTCAATTGAATAAATAACGGGGAACATACCATGGAACCACCCGTTCAGATTATGAAAGGAAGACTGTAGGTTACATCTACAGGACACTATAGAGATCTTGGGGGGATGGAAAAGAGGAACAGGGGAAGAAAAATGCAACGTGCATAGGGAATAATAGGAGTGTAATTTGATAGGAGAATCATCCCGCAATAGAGATGGAACCCAGAGACAGAAAGGAGACCCTGCAACAGTAGAAAAGGCTCAAAGATGAGAAACATAGTGAAAAAGTGTGGATGTGTTGATTGAGAAAGAAACAACTATATTGTTGGAAGAAAATAGGAATCTTGAATGAGTTTGGCGATCACCCTGAATTGAGAAGACCCGCATTCCTGAACTAGAGAAATAGTGAGTTGCAACTTGGTGCTTATTAGACAGAAACTGAAATTGGTAAGGGGAGTACATCGAGGGAATTTTCTACAGAGAAGGGACTCCCTTGTGTAGAGGAAACATAGTTGAGAAACCACATTATAAACCTCTAGAGACCCGAAGCCCAGTGGGAGGTGGAAACTTCTACTATATTAGAAGAGGAAGGAGAGTAACCTTCCTGGATCATCCTAGCTTCAGAACCCTACCGAGTCAATTTCCTTGGTGGTATCATGGCTTGGCATGGGGGTGGCATGTTGTAAGAAGTGAATCTACAAAAATGCCTAAGGTTGGGAGGAAATGCATCCTCTCTCATTCAACTGGATTGCATTATTTCATTATCAGGTAAGCTTTTAAGATGTACTAGAACCAAATATGAATGAATTTATATGAATGATCATGAATGAAACAATTGTATGATATCATGTATGGATGTTTGAATCTAATAAAAAGTTTGTGTACTTAAATTATGATTTTGAATGTTGTAAGATGAGCTATGTTATGATTTTTACTATTTCCTAGTTAAATCGTAAAAATGACTAAATGCAAACTACTACCTTCTCTAATACTCTATATATTCCCTGTGTGGAGAGCATGCAAATCATGTGAGGCTCTAACCTTAATTTTGATAGTTCATAATGGCCATAGAATTTGTTTAGCGTTTTCCAAAGTTAGAATCAAATTCTTGTAGAACTTGAAAAATGGTTAAGTCCTTAGATCAAATAGTTATGACTCCAATCCCTGTGTTAGTCAACAAAGAAAAAAAATCATTGATATGAAGACATCATGACCATTTTAATGATGATTTTTTAGGAGTTAAGGCATCAGAGAGATCCCCCGAGTGTGGTGGGAAAGACTCTAAATGAGAGAATCTAAAATGAACCATTCAAAGTGGGGATTTTGGAAGAAAATTTCATGTTGCTTGAGAACACCTCCGAACAAGGTGCTCTGAAGTTGAACATGTGTGGGTCGTAGATCTGGAAGTAGGTGAGATAAACCATCAAACATTGATCACTATGGGTCCCACATAGAAATTCAAGAGGGAAGAGTGAGAATAGGATGACTAGGAGCATTAGTAAAGATGTGTGTCAGTAGTTGATTAGTCAAATGGATCGAGCATGAGTCTATCTGGCTCAGAGTTGAATTTTTTCTAGAGCATAACTCTTAAGGATTCAGAGTAATCCTCCGATGGCTTTGAAGTTCGAGTCTGATAGGGGGAATATATTGACCATAGGTTGGTGAATGGATAGATGGAACGATATCCATCGATCTGTTGAGAGTTCCACCTAAGTCAATAAGCACAGTATTAATGTCATGACTGACATGACATGCCAACGTGAAAGCCATAGTGAATTTAGGGCGACAAGTTTTAGTCATTTATTGGTTCATGAGTTGAGCATGGTTGAAAAAGGCCGAAGAACCTTAGACCCCGAATAGATATCAATCATCAGTCATGAGACCACGATGTGCGTCTACGACGTCCAACGAGGAGAGGGGAATATTCCTTAATACTTCAATTTCATAGTAGTGAAGCTACTCAATCTTCTCTAACTATCAATGAATGGTATCAAAAGGGAATATGCTTTGATACCATATCCTTCGGAGGTAAGTGATGAGCGTACCTGAAAAAATTATGACAAATAATGACAATAGGCATTATTACAAGGGAAAAACTCTCTATGGCCAAGGGTAAACAACAAAAGACAGGTATGACTGCAGAAATCAACTCAATTCCATTGTATGCTATATAAACTAATGTGTAAGATAAGGAAGAGGCCTACCTTGATCCAACGTTCGATGATGTTCCATAATTGAGAACTTCGACCCAAAGATTTATACTTGCAATAAGTTCTCAACAAACAAGCATAGCAAGTACATGGTGATAGTATAAAGGGGTTAGCACATTAGATAACATAATCCATTAATAAAAATTACAAACATGCCCATGGATAATAATCATATATTTGCATGATACCAATAGGATGGGAAAGGAGTATTTTTATTAATAATTGATCAGCATAAGTGACAACATTAGAGAGTTATGTGTCAACACGGCTCAAAACCAAGGAACCAAGTTCCTTCCAAATGGGCCTCTACCACTTCAATCCTCCACCAAAGGAAATCTCATAGGAGAGAGACAATGAGGTTCTCTCAACAATAGGGAAAGAGCTTGGGGGATGAACATTGTGTTCAGACTTGATGGAAAAAGGGATGCAAACTCAATATGAAGTAATTTCTCCAGAGTAACTTTGCTCTCAAGGTTGAATGCTTTCTCCTCTTTTTGATAGATCAAAATTGTTCTTTTATAGTCTTCAAAATAAAACTGAAGGGCCGAGTCGAAACATTTATAGTATGTGGAAGGCCAAGGATCAGAGATATTTTGTTGTGACATGGAAACATGACTCCATTTTGTATTTTCTAGCAAAAATCCTGATGTACTCGGTTTGTAGTGGAGCAGCCTGTGTATACACATGATGTGTAGAAGATATGGCACATATATGTGGGATAATGTGTATTTTTGGCTCTGGATTCATCAAGAAAGGATGACAAGTCTGCATAGGGAAATGGAAAAATGCCCTCTGGGAAAGATAACAATGGTGGGGAAAATCTTGCTATAATAGATGCCCCCTAATGTGTGAGATCATAGGAGTATTTGCGATGGAAAAAATACATTATAAATAACCCAAGAGTGGAGTGGTAGAGAACCAACTAGATGAACTTGATTACTCATTACATTCTGTATTGACTTTTCATACATGGATGCCAAGAATACAATGCAGATCCATGTGGAAAATATACCAAATACGTGTCTGTGGCGATGAATAGGAAAATACAAATGCGGTTATATGCCAAAAGTTGTCATAGTCACGAACAAGGCCTAGTGAAACCAGTCTCAAAATAAATCTAAAGATATATGTATACCATGGAGTACAATCTGATCTCCCATGATCACTAAAGTCAAATAGGTGTCGGTCCAATGAAAGGGAAGCAACAGCTTGGGAAATTTGTGGCCACGTATTGATGTCTTCAAGTCTTCTACACTATCCACCAAGGGTGCAAGTATACATCATGTAAATAAAGGAGTTGAGTTTGAACATAATGAGACATCATTTGATTACCGGTCATTGAGGTATACCATTAAAAAATGCGAGACAACCTACCAATAATGAAAGTAGGTATCAAGGCACTGAGTACATTCCTACAAGTGTGAATAAAGGAGTCAGTGTCAAACAATTGAGAAATCCATTGATCAGGAGACATTTATGTATTCCCATCTGTTAATGGTGAGAGAGCCTACCACTAATGACTGCAAGCCTCAAGGTACTCATAAAACTCTAGGTCCCATTTCTAAAATAAATGAGCTAAAGTTGATTGAAAGAGACCCGCTGAAAGGAGAGAATTAAGTCATGTCTCATTAGTCAACATGAGGAACAAAGAAGTAGCTTCATGATTTGGTGGAGATCAAATGAAGAACATGTTCACGAACCAACAAACCTATGAATCTTTTGCATGTACCAAATGCAAGCAGTATTAAAAAAAGACCCTCTGAATAGAATCCAATGGTGAAAAGTGTTGACAAAGGAGAGGAAACCACCAATAAGGATGATGATATCCAAGACACTGCACGAATCCCAAAATGTGAATATATGTCTTTCCATCGAACAAAAGGGAAACCACCCAGTCAGTGACCAATGATGAAATGTCGATTGTTGGGTTCAAGGTGACCTACTGATGATGCAAGTAGGGACAGGGTGCATGATAAGACCATAGTATCATGTGATTCTAAGACACACTGAGGGTATGGATGACATGCAAAGTATAGATTTATGAGGAATGGTCGACACAGGTTGATAGACTTCCTTTGAACAAGAGCATGAGTCATATGGTGTACTCTAGAAACATAGACTCGATGATGTGACTATTAGATGCAAGAGGCATCAATAATGTTCTCTATAGGGACTGGAAGAGTAACCAGTTCATAGATAAAACTCTATAACAAGATCAGCTTCCTAAGGCCATGCTAAACCCAAAATTATGATGACACAAGGACTCAATAATTTTGTGCTATGTTCAAAGGCGACACGACTGCTGCCAGTTATAATATAGTACTCCATTCCCACCCATATTTTTTGTTTTTTTATAAAAAATGAATGTTATGATATAGAGGAGGAAACGAGTGTCGCAAGTAAGAAAAACTAGTTCCACCATTGGAATCTGCCTATGCTAATGCAAGGAAATGCATGCAGGATATGGACACTTAGGGTGATGTTCCCTCTATGGTATAGGGTGTTAAACTGCAAAGGATATAAACAAGGCTCTGCTTGGTTGAGGATGAAAAAACTTCTTAGGCGAGGGTTTATAATGCAAAGTGAGAACCGACTAAAGGCTCAATACTACAAGTGAGGGCATCAGATGCAATCACAACTTAGTGCCAAAAAATATCCTTTTTTATGTCTTATAGTCTACTTGGTGTGAAAAAGGGGTAAAATTGTGCCAAATAGACGTCTTTTCAAATCCAATCTATGAGTGTGAAAGAGACAAGTTCACTTGAAAATCTTTTCCATTTTTGATAATGAGTCAGAAAAGAGCTTAACTAAGACTCATGACCTTTCAAATCCAATTTAATGAGTGTGAAAGGGACAAATCACTCAACAATATTTTTGGTTTTTAGATGAGTTGGAAAAGAGATTAACTAAGACTCATTTTTCTGTCTTAATCAACATGTAAAGGGGGAGGCCAAGGCTCTCATCCCGGTCTTCTATGGAAAGTCAGTATCTCACGGATAACTAACAAGAGCTTGGGAAAAACTAAATCTCTCCAAGTCAAGGAGGAGAATGTGATAACGGTGGATACCATCTCCATGATGGTTCGAATAATGTCTCTTAATGGAAATGACATAGGTGGGGGTATGGGATGCCCCATCAGGTTGTCCCAATAGAAAGGAACCTCATCAGGACTTGGAGAGAGAGAATTTGGGGGAAGAATAAATATCTCTCGTTCAGAAGGGGGAGGATTTGGAATGTTGATGACATGACTGAAAGGTGCATAACTCTCGTCAGGGAGAGTAGGATTGACCAAATATTACATTCTTGTGGTTACTTCTTCCAGTATAGGTTGAAGAGGATGCATAGTAATGGGAGCAAGAGATGTTTCACCCTTGACAAAGGGGGTGAGGTCGGGAGAGGATTGCATCAGTGGAACCACTGAGATGATCAAAGGAGAAGTGGCATGAGGAGAAACCACAGATGCCTCAGAATCCAAATGGCTCTTAGGTGAGCCGCATGCTTCTGGTATCCCGATAGTAGCCAGACACAAACAAGTAAGATGACTTCCTTCACAAGTCTTGCAAAGGAATTTAGGCTTATGTTTGAGACATTTAGGCTTCTCGATGTGGCTAGAGGGGGAAAGATATTTGTGTCATATATGATGAATAGAGGGTAGAGATGTGACATGAATATTATTTGGGGTAGAAAGGATGGTGCCACCGACATAATTGGCAGAGGTTGGGAGCAAGCTGTCGACATAATTTGTAGAAAACGTCGACTTATATCCGACATGACTGGCAGAGGTTGGTGATGGAGCACCAGTATGACTATCAGTGACTAGGCTAGTGATAGATTACAACATTTGATTCCAAGGTCTGAGGAAAGATTGATTATGAAAAATTGCAGGCCAGAAAGGATCCTGATGTACCCCCTATACATGCCCAGAAAAGTGGTGGCCAATGCCAAAATGGTCCGAAGAGGTTTGGATAGGTATCGTCACTAAGGTCTGTGAAGAGACCGAGGTATGATAAGAATTATTCGAGTGAGGATATATGTTGCCCCCTTATGAAGGGGTCCCATAAAGAGGGTATCCCAAACCGTAAAATTGATTCTCCCCATATGAAATACTTGGGGGTACTTGAGGACCTGTCATGGAAAACGTGTTCGAAGGAACTGACATGGCGGATGAAAGATACATGGGTGGGGTGTAATAAGTGGGATAAGCACCCATGTAAGTACTGGCTCCTGAAAGAGAATAGATAGTATTGGAGCCATAAAGTGGAAGGTTTGAACCTCGCATGGGGACATGACTCATATCAAACGAATAAGTAGGCATCAGAGCCATGATGCCCCTGGATCCAATGCTAGGATTAATATATGTGGGCCAGGGGGAGGATTTCATGGGGGGAGGCATATCAATAGAAAAATGACTAAAGACCCAATGTGTGGACTGAGCGTTGTAGTTCTGCATACCATTGTAAAAAGCAGAAGGGTCTGTCCCCATGAAATGAGTAGGCATCATGGGGTGGGTAACAGTGAATGAGGGAGAAAAAGAAACTCCATTGTCCATGATGATGAAACCCAAAATAGACTGCTAAGGCCAAATAGTAGTCAAATAGCATACCAAAAAGTAAAATGACCAATATGCATGTAAATGTGCTAAAGTGGCTATTTCTTGTTCAAGAGGGACTTAGGACTCCCCGCTAAAGTTTGGAGGTAACATAATCAGTTATAGGGGCCCTTGTGGGCTTAACAACTAGTTGGTCAGATCCCCCCAGAGAGCTAATCCTCCAAAAGGCTATGTGTTGTATGACCCCTATCTGACCTAGGGTACAAGCAGAATAACCCCTGTAAGTAACCTATGAGATACCTAAGTCAAGAAACTAATAAACCACTATATAACCGATGCACAGGTGAGCAGTCGTAAGTCTAGATCACTGTATGGGCAGGGTAACAAATAGAAAAACCTTGAAAGAACCACCTCTCACAGAGGTATGGGTACTAGCAAGATCCCCAAATACGAATAAATCCATAGAAATATCTCTGACGCTAGGTGAGTATCCAGGGGTTATCCCTTCAACTAACTTCGTGCGACCTCGTGATTAACTTTGGTGTGATCGGAGCCTCCTGATGTTACCAATTATATAATTGTTAAGCCCTAATATTGGCTCATTACCACTTAATTGGGGCATATTAGATTAGTAATGTTATTTTATTTATGTTGGCTTTAGGCCATTAGTTGTGATTTATATTAGTAAT